>OX336368.1:39119144-39719144 GCA_946902895.1 Fragum fragum | reverse complement strand
TATGCCTTCTAGTCTGAGAACTCAGCATACCAGCTGTAAACCATGAGACTGTGATAAGCTATACAGTTAAAATTTTGGACTAGTATAAATCGCTTTGGATTTGTTTGTTTGAATGGGGTTATATACGATTTTAACAATTTTTCAGTCATATCACAGTAGCTGGGGCACCTAAATGGATTCCAGGCATATTTTGCACTAGTGCCATCATTACATCTGTTTCTCAGCCTCCAGCTATCCCACTTAGGTTTACGATTATCCATCCATTGGTGAGAGACAAATTTCGGAAAGGATACGTGCTGCCATTCCGGATCAAAGCCATGACACTCGATGATTGAAGATTGGGAGTCTGATGCACTATCAACTTCACTATGATGGCAACAATCGATTTGAGATTGAAAACTAAGGCCAAAAGAGGGTAAAAACATTGTGAAACAAGCAATTTCTCCTTTTCTTGCAATATTTTCTTTAATGCAATTCTTCAGGGGCGTAGAAAAGTATGAATGTATTGGAATGGATTAATCTTCTACTGGATCACAGAAGGTTTAAAAAATATACAAAATCTCTTATTTGTTCCTTACAGGTAGTAATTCTCAATGAATATTGCTAATCTAATATTGTGTGTCCCTTGACGAATGACATGTGAAACAATGTACAGGAAGGGTTAATGAAAATGTTAGAGTACATGCAAAATATGACCAAAACAAAAAATGCTTTGAACATTTGTGAAATGTACATTTTGACTTTGAAAAGCATACATTACTGTATTTATTCTAATTTACATGCAGATTTTTATTAGATTATTACTAGTAAAGATTTATTCAAGAAGCTAAATTGGCTCACAATTCATGACCGCATTGTTTTTAAAAAATCAGTTATCCTTTACAAAGCATCAATAGGTAAACTTCCTCACTATATTTCTTGCCTCTTTAAACAAACAACTAATAAAAATTTAAGATCAAATTCACAGTCAACTCTAATGATACCTAAGCCAAGGATAGAATTTTTTTGGGAGATCAAATGCATATTCAGGCCCAAGAATTTGGAATCAAATACCCATGCATATAAAAAATTCTTACAGTGTAAATAAGTTTAAGACAGCTTTCTTGACCTATTCCCACTCAGTGACACCTCATAACGCACCTGAGGAAAAAAACATTAGATAACATAGTGAAAAATGAAGAAATTGCTTGTTGCAAGCAATTTCTTCATTTTCCACAATGTTTTCTACCCAGAAAGTAGAAAAAATCCAAAATTTCATACATTTTAAATTGTCGTCTGCAACTTATTCCAATTTTGGCTAGTCTAAAATTTTTTCGTCTGGTAATAGGTTAATTGGTGGTGCTCTGGTGGGAAAAATGAATTAAATATGTTTACTATTTCTTGATTTAAACATTATTTGACTGTAATTGTTTTATTCTCTACTTTAATTATTCATATATAAAGAGTGTACGTCATTGTGTACATAGTTTCTGTAGAGAGAATGTTTGTCTTGGTCTTCAGTGTTAATTTTGCTCAACAATCTTGACGGTTTAGATTGTTAGACTGGTCCAGATTGATGATGGTTGACATTTAATTCAAGATATTACATTGAGTAGAACAACATCTACAGGAGAAATTTGCTTACTATTACTAGAAA
The DNA here is from genome assembly GCA_946902895.1 of Fragum fragum. Taxonomy (NCBI): domain Eukaryota; kingdom Metazoa; phylum Mollusca; class Bivalvia; order Cardiida; family Cardiidae; genus Fragum; species Fragum fragum. The sequence goes on along the minus strand of OX336368.1, from coordinate 39,717,508 downwards.
TCATATTATCTGAAGTTTATCTTAACCATGAAGTCGTTAAAGCAAGTAATTGATTGCAAAAATGGTTTATATCCCAAAAGGTAGTATTGATCAACCAAAAGCATAAATGGTTGTGCTGTAAACAGGTTGCATTTAACCTGCCATATAATATTTGCTTAAATATTCTCATTCTCTCCATCATTACTTACTCCACTTGTGTAAATGTAAAATATTTCATGTCTTTTCTTGTTGTATATTCATGTATTTGATTTGTAAATACTTGTAGAGGCCCACAGGTAAGACACGGTTATCCCAACTTTGCAGCCTCATTAAATATAGTCTTCATTATTATTACTATTATTTGAATAGTGACATTTGACAAAGTTGAGGAAGGCCATTATTAGAAGTATAATAGTATAATAATACTGGATGGTTTTAATAGATTTTGAGGATTTAAGAATAATCTGAAAATTATATTTACAACTTGAAGCAGTATTATCTTTTGGAGGGAAATCATTGAGTTATGTCTGAATAGGGATCAAAATATCATAGCTGATATTTTTCTAGGGCAACATTGCAACATATTTTGCACTAGATTCTGAAATGTCTGATCTTAATATTGACTCATATGGCATCATTTCTCACTGTCATTTATCCCTGTCCAATAAAGTGACACTTTTAGACACCCAAGGAAAATAATTGGAAAAACATTGTTGAAAATGAAAAGATTACATGCAGCAAGCAATTTCTTCATTTTCCAGAATGTTGTCTACCAAAAACGTTGAAAATATCTAAAATTTCATAAACTTTAACTAATAGATTGATTGAATGGGGTTTTATGCCACTTCTAACAGTATTTCAGTTGCTATCCAACTTAGGTTTACAAATATCCACCCATTGATGAGAGACAAAATTGTCAGAGAGGATATGTGCCGCCACCGGGGATCAAACCCATGACATCCCATTATTGAAGATTGGGAGTCTGATGTACTCAGACCGACTGTGCTATGACAGCGGCTCATAAACTTTAAACTGTTGTCTGCAACTCCTTTCAATTAGGACCAGTCTGAAAAAAAAATCTGTCTGGTAATGGGTTAAATGCAGTATGATATGCAGAGTAATAGAGATCTATGTATTACAATGTTAATATAATTCATTGTTGAAACACAGGAATAAGTCTGGAATAAATCCGACTTCATTCAATGATGCATTGAGAGATAGAGTCTGATAACTGTTTAATCGCACTTGCAATTTTATTGCCATATCTGGCAAATAAATCTGGTCACTGAAATCAAGAGAAGCATTTGAAACTTTTCATTGTTTTACAAAAGTCAGGTCAAGTTATGTAAAATCCATTTTAACCCATTCCCACACAGTGACGCTTTTGGATGCCCCTCAAGTAAAACAATTAGGAAAGCATTGTGTAACAAGGTGCCAAATTGTCACAAGATACGCCCGTCACACTGCTTAATATTAACCGGGGGTTTGAATAGAACTGATGTTATTTTAAATGAATATTTTTTGTCAAACAAAGTATGAAAAACAACAAAGGGCAATAACTCAAAATATACGCTAGGTAAAGTTATGGTTCTTGTACACTGCACTCCCACTTGGTGAGCTCTATCCATCCATGAAGTTTCATGATTCTAGCTATTATACTTTTAGAGATATACTCCGGACAAGATTCAAGTATGAAAAACAACAAAGGGCAATAACTCAAAATAAACGCTAGGTAGAGTTATGGTTCTTGTACACTGCACTCCCCCTTGATGAGATCTATACACCCATGAAGTTTCATGATCCTGGCTATAATACTTTTAGAGATATACTCTGGACAAGATTCAAGAATGAACAACAACAAAGGGCAATAACTCAAAAAATAGGCTAGGTAAAGGAATGGATCTTGTACACTGCACTCCTAACTTGTGAGCTCTATCCATCCATGAAATTTCATGATTCTAGCTATTATACTTTAAGAGATATACTCCGGACAAGATTCAAGTATGAAATACAACAAAGGGCAAAAACTCAAAATATACTCTAGGTAGAGTTATGGTTCTTGTACACTGCACTCCCCCTTGGTGAGATCTATCCATCCAATAAATTTCATGATTCTAGCTATTATACTTTTAGAGATATACTCCATACAAGATTCAAGTATGAAAAACAACAAAGGGCAATAACTCAAAAAATAGGCCAGGTAGAGTTATGGTTCTTGTGCACTGCACTCCCCCTTGATGAGATCTATACACCCATGAAGTTTCATAATCCTAGCTATAATACTTTAAGAGATATACTCCGGACAAGATTCAAGTATGAAAAACAACAAAGGGCAATAACTCAAAAAATAGGCCAGGTAGAGTTATGGTTCTTGTGCACTGCACTCCCCCTTGGTGAGATCTATACACCCATGAAGTTTCATGATCCTAGCTATAATACTTTTAGAGATATACTCCCGACAAGATTCAAGTATGAAAAACAACAATTGGCAATAACTCATAAAATAGGCCAGGTAGAGTTATGGTTCTTGTGCACTGCACTCCGTATTGATGAGAAGAATATAAGTGCCAAGTTTAAAGTCAATCGGACTTACGGTTATGCTCCGGACAAAGAAGTGAACACCGCCCGGATGCCCGGACAATCAGACAACCGGACGACCGGACACCCAGACGCCCGGACACCTCGGGTGATCCCATAATAAGTTCGTATAAAAATGAAGAAATTGCTTGTAACAAGCCATTTCTACATTTTACATAATGTTTTCCACACAGAAAATTAAATAATCTAAAATTTCATACACTTTAACTTATCGTCTGCAACTCTTTTCAATTTGGACAAATCTAAAATATTGCCATCTGGTAATGGGTTAAGTAAGATGGAAAGGTATTTACAAAATTTTCACTGTATATACCATATATGGACATAAGCCACAACAATAAAAGCCATGTTTTTCAACTGATCTAAATTGAATCTGACAAAGAGTCACAAAAGGATCATTCCTTTGAAATTTGGTTGAAATCCACCAATAGGATTCAGAGAAGATTTTCAAAGTTTACAGAATGTATTCCATACATGTATATGGAAATTAGTCCCCCCCCCCCCCAAACCAGCCCTGCCCATTAAAGCTTTGATTTTCATTGAATCAAAATATTTGAAGAAATCAGATACAGGGACACACAAGGATCATTTCTGCAAAATTAGTTGAAACCCATCAACTGGTTTCTTAGAAAAAAAAATTTGAAGCTTTCATCATATTATATAAAAATTAGTTGTTTCATCAGATCAAAAGTTTTTGAAGAAAACTGATAAAGGATCACCCAAAGGATCATTTCTGTGAAATTTTGTTGACTGTTCAGTTCTTTCTGAGCGGAAAATTCTTAAAGTAAAAGTTTACAGATGGAAGGATGCACAATGGACATCACGCCATGACAATAGCCCCATGGCTTTCGGCCAGTGGAGCTAAAAACAGGGACAGAAAAGTCAAGATTTTACTGGAAAGGGTTAACTGATCTGGACAATCTAAAATAACAAAGTTAAATAATGTATCAAAGGTTAAGTCTAGGCAATGCATTATGGAAGACAGTTTTGGAGTCACGACAACAATATTTTCTTACTTTTTGATAGGAATAGTTTAACTACTTTAAAGACTTGAAAACAAATATTATTTTGTTTTATACAAATACATCAATTGATTATGGGAGCTGATTTTCGATCATAGAAGGGGTTGGGAATTTATTAGATTTGCCAATTGTTAAAAAAAATTTAAAAACATTTTAGGGGATTAAAGTGTTTATTAGAATATGGGCTATTATGAAAATAAATACAGTATGAAAATTAATTAGGAAAGTTCATGATATTTGATCATGACGGATTGATTGATTGATTGAATGGGGTTAAAAGCCACATTTAACAGTATTTCAGTCAAATCGCGACGACCTAACCACCTACTGTAAGAATGGATTCCTGGTATTTCTCACACCAGTACTACCAATACATCCTTTCCTTAGAGCCTCTAGCTGCTATCAAACTTAGGTTTACGATTATTCACCTATTAGTGAGAGACAAATGTCAGAAAGAATATGTGCTGCCGCCGGGGATCGTGGAATCCCATGATTAAAGATTGGGAGTCTGATGCACTACAGACTGCGCTATGACAGCGGCATTGATCCTCGTCGTGCTGAACCCAGAATATTCTGGTTTTAGCAGGAGGTTAAGAAAAAAATCAGACTGCACAAATAGATATTTAACCCATTAACACACAATCCCACATTTTTATAGGCAAAAGAAATATAGCTGTGTAAAAAATTGTGAGAAAAGAAGAAAATGCTTGCAACAAGCAAGTTCTTCTTTTCTCACAATGTTTTCTCCCTCATATGGCCCTAATTTTTCAGTTTAACTAACATTGTTCAGTTGTCTGCAACCTCTTTCAAGTTGGACAAGTCTAAAATTTGTCAAGTGGAAATGGGTTAAAAAAATGTTTTTGTTTATACACATGGGTACACTGGAATCCTATTAATTGCAATACAAATTTGTCGAAGCTTTAGTTGCAATTAAAAAGAAGTTGCTATTAAGAGGAGCTGTTTGTTCTATAAATGTAATGTTTGTGCAAAATGTGAGTTGCAATTAAGTAGCGAATTGCTAATATCAGGATCATGATTAAGAAGATACCACTGTATTCCATTACATGATGCCTATCAGTATGTTGACAAACATTATAGGAATGTTGACATTGGAGTTTTGCCTAAATCATCAACAAAATCTGGTTATCTAACTTCATTAAACTAATATTTATTCTGAATCAGAATTCAGTGATCCAAACTCTAATTGAACTGAAACAGGTTGTTTATTGTAACATATAGCCTGAGGTTAGGATGCACATCTCTGTCAGAAATGACCCGGGATTTATTTACTTCAAAAGTTACAAATAAGATAAAAAGAATTTATTACCTTTGAAATCAGGTATGAGTATTTGCCTCCACTAGTTGACAGTAGGCATTTTCAACTAAATTAACCCTTGTTAAAGCATTAAAAAAAAGGGATCAAAGTACTGAAAAAACTTGATTTTTGGTCAGTGATTCTTTTCAATAATAATGCAATACACAGTGCTCTCAATAAGGACCATTTTCAGGAATTTTTAAAATTCCAAGTTTCAATTTCAGGAAGTTTTCACAAAATCAAGGATTTTTTTTTCACCCTCAACCTTACCCCCCCCCCAAAAAAAAATGAAAAAGATGAAATGAAAAAAAAATGCATGAAGCCTACAGTAAATTCTTTTCCATCTTTTACTAATTGTCCCTAAAATTCATGTCTCATTGAGTTGAACTAGAGAAAACAATGTGGTAAAAGAAGTGTTTCTTGAGAAATTTGTCTCTTATATAAATTTCCCCTTTTCCCATAATATTCCCGCCCCTTGAACACTATTATTTTCCAAATTTGGGTGGATACCTTTGGTAATTATTATTTTCAAATCTCTCAGGATTTGAAAATTTCTGATTACTAGAAAGTCTGAAAACATTGTTGGAAACGTTTTGGGTTTAAGAAATTCCCTGTTTCATTTCTGCTAGTTGACGTTTACAGAACATCACGTGCGACGTCATTGAAAAGGGACCGAACTCTAGCAAGATCAGTGGAGTAACTTTGATGTTTCTAGGATGACGTCATGTCAAGTTACTAAATAGAATCCCCGCGGCATATACGTATTTTGCACGCAAATTTGACGCACTGTTCTGTATCCGCCGCTAACTAGAAGATGGGACATGACATTTTAGGTGAATTCCGTCCCTGAAATTAGTTTATATAAATTCGACCGAACGGCTTCCACGGGCCTGCTTGATTTTTGCCAAAGAAATGGTCCAAGATCGTTATCTTCCAATAGGTGGCTTTTTTCAAATACTGTCAATCTTCAAAGAATATGACGTGCCCAGACAACGGGTCCAAGATGTTGCGACAGCTCGGTTACCGAACTGACTATAAGTACACTCTATGTAAAATTCCATCTACATCGGTCGTCATGGAGACATTTCCATAAACTCGTTGTGGATTCAATTTAACCCGAGGGTATGGCTAGAATATACATTCTTTTGATTGTTAAACCCTTTATATTGTAACTTCAGAAAACATCCGAGTCATGAAATCAGGACGATTTACTAGAATCTCGGACGTTAATTCACGTCCAGGTCTGATTTTCTGGACGTTTTTTCTGATTTTCTTGACGTAATATACGTCGATGTCCACTTATTGAGACCACTGAATACACACCTTTTGCTTGTGAGGGACAAACAGGCTAAATCTTATTTCCATTATATTGTGGCGGCTGGTGCAACTCCAGTACAATCACAGCCACCAACTGCTCTTCCATTAAAAAAACAGTGAGTCAAAACATACTGAGTATACTCCTGCACTATCAATTAAACTATGTACAGTGAAACTGAAATTATCCCTCAGTTGAACATATTAAGCACCATCAAGGACACCTAGTTAAACATCCATTCAATGTTTCAAGTTGATCATGATGCTATTAAAAGTTGCTAAAAAAATCTTAAATATACAACTGTACATCTTAGTAATAACTAAAAACTAAATTAAGTTCTAAAACATGAAGTAGAAAACTAGCAGACCTAAATTCAGTAAGCACAATGACAGAGCCCTAGCTGAATGTCCATGCCAAGTTTCATGAGAAAAATGCAACAAAAATATACCTCTTTTCCAGGCAACTTAAGTCATAGTACAGGAAGTAGATAACTGGGGCACCTAAATTCAGTAAGATCCTTGTAAGACGACTGGCTGAACCTTCATGCCAAGTTTCAAGACAAAGCCACTCATAGTTACAGAGAAAAGTGCAAAGAAAATGTACCACTATCCTATAGACCATGTCTAAAAAATAAATTCATTTGTAAAACAGGTAGTAGATAACTAGCAGACCTAATTTGTTAAGGTAATTTCCAAGACAATGCCATTAATAGTTGCAGAGATAAAAGTTATGAAAATATACCATTATGCACTATACCAGGCCGTGCCTAAAAAAAAAGCTAAGTTGTAAACAGGAAGTAGATACTGGCAGACCCAAAATGAAAGAGCACTATGTAGGACTGCTAGCTGAACCTCCATACTAAATTTCAAGTCAATGTCATGAATAGTTGCTTCAGTGCAACGAAAATATTGATTAAAGTTGGATTGATTGACAGACAGACACACACACAAATGGTCCAAACTTTGTCTGTGTTAGATTGCTGGGTACTAATCAACATTCATGATTACAAAAAAATGTGTGCTTGCTAATTATGGAAAGGCCTACCAAGGTGGTCTATGGTTATCTTTTCTTAACCGTTAACAGATGGCAAAATCTCTGAGAAGTGAGTGACCTTGACCTCGATGGACAACCTTGACCTTACCATCAAATGATGCATATCAATGCAAGGAACATATGTCACAAATATGAGCCATGTATCTTAACCCTTTCCTGTACAATCCTGGCATTTTATACATCATAAAACATTGTGAGAAAAGAAGAAATTGCTAGTAACAAGCAATTTCTTCTTTTCCCACAATATTTCTACCATGTAGGATGGTTTCATTTCAATTTTCACTGCTGTCTGCAACCTCTTTCAATTTGGACCAATCTAAAATTCAACTAGAGGCGCTTGAGCGCCTGTATTGCCCCACAGGCATGAATGTACTGATTAAGCAAATTTTTTGATAAATTTAAAAAAAACTTAATATAATGAAAACTAATCTAAATCATTAAAATCTTTGAAATAGTTCTGGAGAACCATTTCAAACTTTTCATTGTGTTTAAAAAATTCAAGTCAAGTTTTGTAAAATTCATAATGTAAACTTTTCACTGTAATAGCCATGTTTTTCAACCAAGGAATCTGACAAAAAGTCATCTGATTATCATTCCCGTGAAATTTGGTTGAAATCCATCAACAGGTTTCTGAGGCATTTACAAAGTTTTCAGTATTATACCATAATATGGAAATTAGCCCTGCCCATTAAAGCCATATTTTTTATCCAATCCATAAACTTTTTCATAACCTGATAAAAGTTCTCCCAAGGATTGATCCAGTAAAATTTGGTTGAAATCTATCCACTCATTTCTGAAAAAATTGCCCATTAAAGCCATGTTTTCCGTCCAATTAAAATTTCTTTGAAGGAATCTTAAAAAGGTTCAACCAAGGATCATTTCTGTGAAATTTGGTTGAAAAGCATCAAGAGGATTTTGAGGAGAAGATTTTCAAAGCTTTTACCATATAAGGAATTAAGCCCCATCCATTAAAGCCATGTTTTTATCCCATCAAATTTTTTTGAAGGAACCTGGTAGAGGGTCACCAAAGGATCATTTCTGTGAAATTTGGTTGAAATCCATTTACTGGTTTCTGAGAAGAAGATTTTCAAAGCTTTCACCATATATGGAAATTAGCACTGCCCATTAAAGCCATGTTTTTCATCCGATCAAATTTCTTTGAAGGAACTGATTAAGGTTCACCACAGGGTAATTCCTGTGAAATTTGGTTGAAATCCATCCAGAGGTTTCTGAGGAGAAGATTTTCAAAGCTTTTACCATACATGGAAACTAGCACTGCCCATTAAAGCCATGTTTTTCATCCCATCAAATTTCTTTGAAGGAATCTGATTAAGGTTCACCCAAGGATCATTTCTGTGAAATTTGTTTGAAATCCATTCACTGGTTTCTGAAGAGAAGATTTTCAAAGCTTTTACCATAAATGGAAATAAACCCCATCCATTAAAGCCATGTTTTTCGTCCCATCAAATTTCTTTGAAGGAATCTGATTAAGGTCTACCCAAGGATCATTTCTGTGAAATTTGGTTGAAATCCATTTACTGGTTTCTGAGGAGAAGATTTTCAAAGCTTTAACCATATATGGAAACTAGCACTGCCCATTAAAGCCATGTTTTTCATTCGATCAAAATTCTTTGAAGGAATTTGATAGAGGGTCACCCAAGGATCATTTCTGTGAAATTTGGTTGAAATCTGTTCAGTACTTCCTGAGGAGAAGATTTTCAAAGTAAATGTTGATGGACAGATGCACACACGCACAACGGACACAGCGCCATGAAAATAGCTCTAAAGCTTTCAGCCAGTGGAGCTAAAAAAGAGAAAGGGTTAAATGGTGTTTGAATAACAGTTTACTGTTGGACAGATGGACAAACAGACAGACTTCAGTAAAACAATGTGCCCCCCTATCTTATTGATGTATGGTGCATAAATCTAATGCATGTCTTTTTGATCAAATGTACATGAATATCATATTGTTGTACTCTAATATTAACACCTATTAATTAATTGGTTAAGCATGCTTAATTTGACACTTGAGTTCAAACTTACTGCAAAATTGAAGAGAAATACTTTTTCATTAAAAATTAGTTTTGGTCACAGATGGACAATAAACACTGTTAATTTTGAGAAATTTAACACAATTAGAGCAGGTGCTTGTCAAGTATGGGTTCAATTCATAGAAAATATAGGGGAGGAGGGACTCTGACAATGTTTAAGACAGGCAGTGATCTGCTGAGGAAAATTGGTCTAAAAAAATAGGGACATCTTACAAAATAGATGGATCAAACTAACAATCAAGCTACCAGGGCTTTCAACCAAGGGGACATGGAGATCATCATCTTAAACAAGAGGGCCGTTGGCCCTGGGGTGCTCACCTGAGATAAAGGCTCTTTTCTTTCAACAGTCTAATTTCATGTTAAGGTTAGGATTATGAAACAAGTGGGCCACACTTACATATAAAAGTATGAACCTGGGGATCCAAAAGTCTAAATTACAAATTCCAAGGCTTTAGTGCTGATTTGAAAGAAGGAAAAAACTTTTTCCTCCCTCTGGATCCATGGGTTATAATTTCAGAAATAAGAAAGAAGTCTGTGAACTGATACTTCATGCCTATACCACCCCCCCCCCCCCCCCCGGCTCAGCCCCTGGAGACCCGAGGATCATGATTTTAGCTATTTTGTAAGAGATAAACATACTGATATTTCATGCAAAATATTAAGGCTCTATGCCTTCTGGATCAGGAGGACAAGTTTCAAATCATTCTTTATTTCTATATAAACCCCGCCCCCACTTGGGCTCCGCCCCTGGGGACCCGAGGATCATGATTTTAGCTATTTTGAAAGAGGTCAATGAACTGATGCTTCATGCAAAATATCAAGGCTCTATGCCTTCTGGGTCAGGAGGAGAAAATTTTTTAAAGATTATTTTAAAATTTCACTTTTGTTGCCATGGCAACCAGAGTTTTTAACAGATTTCAATTCTTTTAGCTATTTTTGAAAGGGACCACCTAAGGAACATTTCTGCCAAATTTGGTTCAAATTGGCCCAGTGGATTGGGAGGAGATGTTGTTTAAAGAAAATGTTGATGGACGACGCATCACGCACGAAGGACGGACCCCGGATAATAGGTGATCACAATAGCTCACTTGAGCACTTCGTGCTCAAGTGAGCTAAAAACTGGGGATATTCAGATTGATGATTTTTTTTAACAATGGTGCAAAAACACAGCCTTGGTAGATCACTGGACATCATTCGACTGTACTTTGATTAAACTGTGTATTACTGGATATGCCTTCTTTAGTCCTAAAGTAAACTATATCAAGCATTATTAAGAAGTTAGTCAAATATTTGACTTTCAACCATTTTAATTTCACAGATCAATGACAAGTCCACGTACAAAGTAGATTAGTCTAGCAGTTCACTGAGGCTTTCAATTTGACAGGTGATTGCAATAATGTTTAAAGTGGCACTACCATGTATGAACACATAACACAGTTTGGCTGTCTCTCTATCCTCTTTTGATCTCTCTCTCTCTCTCTCTCTCTGTATTGAGGTGTTTCTAGACAATATAATTCCAGTGTTTCAGAAAACAGTTCTAAGTTCATGAAATTTGGATCATAATTATTTTAGTTTGATTGAAAAAAACTGTTGAAAAGGGAGATGTCTTTTATTACAAGCTATTTCTTCATTTCCATGATAATTTCAAAAGATTCTTTCTTAACTCCTTTTCACACAATGATGCCTTTTGATGCCCCTCAAGAACAAGCAATTTTTTCCATTTACACAATGTTTTGTACAAAGAAAGTTGAAAATTCAAAAATTTCATCATATTTAGATTGTTGTCTGCAACTCTTTTCAATTTGGACCAGTCCAAAATTTTTTTTGTTGGGAATGAGTTAAGGCTTCTAAAAAGGGGAATTTATGTACATAGATGGGTTGACCCATTCCATAACAACGAAATCAGAGACTGGTCCAAATTCAAAGAGATTGCAGACAAAAAAAATGGTTTACATAAAAAAAAGCCTAAAATGAGGTAGAAAACTCAGAGAAAAGAAGAAACTGCGTGTTACATGCAATTTCTTCTTTTCTCCGTGTTTTCAGTAGCTATTTTTCATCCAAGAATAAAGATGTGGATAGTGTGGGAATGAGTTAATAAACTCAAATCCAGACAACAAAATTTTAGCCTAATCCAAATTCAAAGAAGTTGAAATCAACAACTAAAAAACTCTATGAGGAAAAATGTGATAAATACAGTCTTCTAGACTTCATGTTTGTTAGCATCTATGTTTTATATCCAACACATTTCTGTTATTCATTTTCTAATTAACCTTTCACTTTATATTTTTGTATGCAATATCTTTGGAATTGGACTACAGTGAAAAAGACTAACAACTTGAACTTGGTGGCCCAGGCTGCAAAAATGCAAAATTCAAAATTAGAGGTATGGACATTTTCTACAAAAATTCAGGGGTCCAGCCCAAAAATTTACTATAGAGCCATGAGCGACTAGGCTCCTGCAAGTCTTTTTCCGTGTACCAGCAAGTGTACAAGTCCTACAAGTAATTACGTAAGATCTATCAATCTATTTTACATGCAACACCTTTCTTTTTTAACCTGTTCTCACACAAACCCTGTTTATACACCCCTCAAAAAAAGTTTTCAAAAGTGCTATGGAAAATTGAGAAATAAACGCTTGTTACAAGGAATTTCTTCATAATACTATATATTTCCTACCAATAAGGACATAGATAGATAACATTCAGCAACCAACAATGTCATCTGCATTTTTTTTTTTTTTTTTTTTTTTCATTTTCTCAAGACTAAAATTTTGTTGAATTGTAATGGGTAAAGACGAGACTAACTTTTTTTGCTTTTAGGCAGGGTCAGTCTTTGGACACTCTCATTTTCTACCAAAACTGTCGTCTGCTACTGAACAATGGCACCTAGCCTGGAATTTATTGGTGGAATTAAAGGTGGTGTCTGATTAATAGCTATAAGTTTAATTGAATTAGCCCAATTTTCTTCCCCGTCAACCTGTCAATCAAGTATGTTGACGTTTACAAACAAACTATTTTGACAGGCGGATGTGTCGTCTGATTCACTCACCTTAGTTTTTCCTTTAAATAAAATCTTTTTCTGTGGTGTTTATCGCGTAAAATCCAGCACAAAAATCTTTGTAATTTCAGTAAACACCTTGAAGTGAATGACAAGTAATCTTTGCAGCACAAAGTTGTATCGAGAAGTAAAATATCCGATATTAGGAAGATTGTTTCACAAACGTACCGCCATATTGATTTTTACAATCCTTCGAAGGTACGGTTAACAACGTGGTTCGCCTAACTGTGGATGCGTATAGAGCCATTCCCACACAATAACGGTTTTTGATACCTTCGTTGAAAAAGAATTCAGAAATTATTGTGTAAAATGAAGAGGTTGATTACAGGAAGTATTTTTTTTTTTTTTTTTTTTCATTTTCCGCAATGTTTTCTACCAAAAAAAGTTAAACGAATGTTGAAATTTCATAAACTTTAGAATCTCGTCTGCAAGGACCAGTCTATATTTTTGATGTATGGTAATGGGTTTATCCATTCCGACAATTTGATACAATGCTCTTTTAGACAAATTTTCTACCAAGAAAGTTGAAAAAGAATCTAACATTTCATCAACTGTAAAATATCGTCTGCCACTGCTTTCAATTTAAGCCAGTCTAAAATTTTGCTGTCTGGCAATGGGAAACTTGATTTTGATCCAAATTTTAAATTTTGCCTCCACTTTATAAATTTCATCAAAAAAGTTTATGCATTTACGAACACTTGTTTTAATGGGATTCTGTCGCAGTCACATCTGTTCTCCCATCTGACAACACAGTTTGGCTTCAAACACCTTTACCCACTCATCTGCAGAATGTGACAGTAGGCCTAGTCAGAAAGTGACCATTTTACAAACTTGGTATGGAGGAAATATGTGGATGTAAAGTGTTTGCTGTGGTGGTATATTCACTGTTTCAAATGTAGGCCTACACTTATTAATGTTTTAGGGTTCTTAACAAAATACATGTACGTACTTAAATTTCTAATGATAACTTCATAGGTGATGAGCATGCTAAGCGATGCACGATCTAGATTTTTTATTGGACTCCACCTATGTAATACTTTGCTTTTAGGCTAGATCTCACGAGTACGCTAGCTACTGATTCATCTCAAAATCCAAGCCTTGGTTCCTCACACAACATAATCCGCGTTTTTAAACGATCCCTTTTCATGTGCCGTGGGCTTGTGTAGAGTGGCTATAACCTAGCTGCGATATCGTAGCCCTCTTTCTGATAATCTGCAGGCGAGGGCTACGACACCCCCCTTCTTCGCTCTTTGTTGCAGTGCCCGGAGTGATTCACTCCGGGCACTTTTGGGTCGATTATTGTAAGTTGTGTAAATAGTACAACTACAAGTTTAATACCAAAATTGACCTTAACCATTTATCTATCCATGTAAATAAATGTAAATCTAAAAAAAGTCTGATATTTTATGCATTTAAGTCTCAATTTACTGCACCATCGAAAACTCAAAGTTTTTCGGCCATTTTGAATCAAATGTCAGCCATTTTTTGCTGTTTGACAGCGAGATCTCTTGAGATCTCGAGTTTCCCGCCAAAATGACAGCAAATGAGAATTTAGGTCACCATATTTGGAACACATAGTATTTTTTGAAAACAGGACAGTTCTGGTAGAAAATAAGAAAAAAGTTGTATGACAGTAATTCAAGAGTTAATTGAATTTGATAGATCAAATAAAGATATTGAAGATTCAGTATCTTTTAACATAAAATTTTATCAATGGTAGGTAAAAACGGATACTATGATTTTTTACGAGCACCTGTTTTGACAGCATGACAGTAGTAAACAACGTGACGTATTAATAGATCACATGACCAACCAAATAACATGGCCGCCAAACTTAGGAAATATTTTATAAACTCAAAAGAAACCGGTATTAAACGATTGATACAATTGATATTCTTATTTTTTTGATTGAATTTGTCCATAATATTAAATTATGTAAGGAATTCATCAATAGAGAGTCGCTTATCACAAAACATACAATATTAGGACTTGCAACAAAGCGCATAGAAGGTGGGAGTCGTAGCCCTCGCCAGCAGATTATCAGAAAGAGGGCTACGATATCGCAGCTAGCTATAACCGTACAAAGGACACCAAATACACCGGAATATGCATAATCATGGAATGTATGTTAGCCAGGTTTACAGTTAGTCGAACTATATTTGGTGCGTGGGAGTGGTACGAAGGGTTTACCTGTTCGTAAATCGTGACAGAATTATTATCCGGCCTTATAGAATGTTTTCCATTTTTGTTGTTGTTGTTTGCAAAAATCTATATATATCTGACAACGACTGTCTTTTTCGGGAAGATATTGTAGATACCCTTGGAGACAGTGCGCAGGGTCACCGTGAATTAGGCCTAAAGTCGCTGAGCCGGGAATTTGATATACGTGCGGCGCTGTGGTGTTGCAGATATGGTGACTGTAAGAGGTCACGTGGAGGATCAATCAGTTCATCAACACCTCGTCTGTCTGTCCGCCTGTGCGTCTGTCAACTTAAGCAATTTCAGAATCCAGACCGTGAAAACCCACCAGACCCGGTCAAGGCGGCGGCTAGTTCGGTGAAAAGCGGCATAGGCCTATAACTTGATCCCGGGAGTGATAATGGGACGATATTTTTTCCAAGGCTTCCAGTTTTAGGCCTTGTCATGGAAAATGGAACCTCTGGTAAAGAGGTTGTTTTTCATTGATATTTAGTCTAGGTAAACTTTGAAAAAAAAATGCCGCCGAGCTTGAAAACTTGTAAAAACTTGAAAAAAGTCACCGAGATATAAACATGCCGCACATGTCAGTATGATACTCAATGTCATACCAATCCCGTTGAAGGGAATGCCAGTGGTATTGTAAAATAATTTACCATTATTTATATTTCGGTTAGCCATCTTTCAAAGTTTGATTCCGCGTTTTCATATGATAGCAAAAAATGCACAGCCATAGTATACTGCTATATTTTTCAATGCTACTAGCTGCTTTATCGTAGCCCTCTTTCTTATAATCTGCTGCCTCGCCAGCAGATTATAAGAAAGAGGGCTACGATATCGCAGCTACTGCTACACCCTTTTCATGCGTGGCAACTCGCGACAAGGAACTGATTTCATTTCACAATGATCTCGCTGTAAAAAAGGACATATTTCGGCCTGTCCTTAAGGCTTTACGCAAAGGAGTGTAATCATCAAACTCCTAATCTTCAATCATTGATGTAGTGGGTTTGATGCCCGGCGGTGGCACATATCCTTTCCCACATGTGTTCCTCACCAATGGGTAGATAGTCGTAAAGCTAAGTGAGATAGCACCTGGAGGCCAGGAAAGGATGTAATGGTGGTACTGATGCGATATATACTAGCGGAATATATTGATGAGTGCTCTAGCCGCCGCGATATGTCTGGAAAATTGTTAAAAGCGGTGCTAAACCCCATTTAAACAAATAACGCGATGTATTGAAAAAGAAAATAGCTTCCTAGTGTGAACATAATTCCTCCCAATCATTGCTCTGCTTTAACCGCTACTTGAAAGATTTGAAATAAAAGGCGTCTTTAGACAAAACTCAAACATTTATAAACCGAGACATCACACATGGTGTTAATATCACGCGAGGATATCATGCCGTCATTAAACAGAAAGTAAAATGTCTTACTTGGCCGTAATTCGGATATCATTGCATCGGTTCCAAGTATCATTTTAAACGGAAAATACCTCCGTTTGAATAATGGAACCGCTAAACCCACGTTTACAGTATTTCCGGCAAAGTTACGTGGTCCGTTTCGCCTTCAGACTGACCTCAAGTAGCATCGACGTGCGACATCTGAATCAAAGTACTGAAAAAAGCATAGTTTTGTTAGGTAATCTTCTTAGTCAAAGCAAAATCCAAGACTGGTTCAAATAAGAAAATATTGTGGACATTGAAGAAATTGCTTGTCACAAGCAATTTTCTTCATTGTCAACATGTCCACAATGTTTTCCAAAGCCTGCTTTCTTGAGATACAGGCAGAGTTGCAATATTCCTGAAATACATAAGTACTATATTTTATGGCGTATAGGCATTCAAGTGATTTAGTTGTTAAGCCTCCAAGGGCAGATTGCACTCGTTGAACTTTGAGAAGACATCAGAATTTCATCTGTTAACTTAAGCTATCAAAGCTGACGCTTTGCTAGCTAAAAACTATAAAATAGCAATTCGTTTATATATCATACATATATTGTGAATATATATTATACATTCATTCCCTGTGGAATATTATGGTTTGAGGCAAATTTAAAGAAGTTGCAGACGACATTTTAGTTGAGGGAATTTCAAAAATCTTTGTCTTAGTGGGTAGAAAACATTGTGGGTAATCATCGGAAGAATTTGCTTGTAACAAGCAATTTATTAACCTTTTCACAATGTTTTCAAAAGCCTTTTTCTTTGGAGCGTAAAAAGTGGGATTGTTTGGGGAAGGGGGCAGTACAAAAGAGCCAATCAAGACTGAAAGTAACGTGCACGCACTGTTCACTAAAAAGGATATTTATACAGGGATTCTATTTATTATGGCTTGAATTTATTGACATAACTTGACCTTGATGCAATGAATAAATTAGCTATGAATAAAAAAAGTGCGTTTACGAGTTATTTCGTCCAACTCCGGTGAAATTTAATATCCATTTAAAAGATCTAAAGTTTGTATATCAACAATTACTTGATTTTTTTCATAGTTTTTTTTTCTCTCTCTCTCTCTTTTCCAATCAAAGGCGTGTAGAAGAAAGTACATCTGCACGATTCCACGTTACAGGGATAAATTGTATCTGTCCGCGGATAAACAGTTACAATAGTATTATTCAGTGACCATTGTCATAGCTTCCAATAACAGCTGAAGCGACGATACAGTATACAAAATCCGTGTTCAAATGAAAGAACGACGAAGCTATCTTATGTACTAATAAGCCTGTTATTCTCTGACGTTTTGAAGTAAACTGATTGAAAAAGCAGGCGAATAAAATCCAACATAAAAAGAAAAGATCGGTCTCGCCTCGAACTTCCGACTTTAAGTGCACTGGTACTTCGCTCTATCATATTCGTATAATGATAAGAGTGCACATGAAATTGGTGACGATTTCATTTACATCGATTGTGATATCAGACCCGTTCAATTGACCAATCGATGGTCCCGCCGACTCATTCCGTTGGTCACGCTTGGATTTTAAACGGCGTTATTGTGCTAATTTTATGGCCAGTAGCATGAAACAGAAAGTAGAATAGTTTGTAGGCGACCTAAACGTCGCAACTCCAACTTGAATAAGTTGTGGTTGCGACGTTTAGGTCGCCAAACCAACAAAATGCTCCACTTGAATAGCGGCCAATGTTGGAATTTGAAGCACAATTCAGGACTGAATGAACGAGTTGATTGGTCGGTTGTTTCCTTGATTGACAGCTGCGATTGGTCAATTGACCTCTTGCTTAACAATCCAAAATTTGAATCAACACACGAAGGGGAGAAACTTTAAGGCGAAAGTGCAGATATACTGGTATTACATATGTAACCCATTCCCACATAACTCCTCCTTTTTATGCACTTCAAGAATAAACATTGGCATGATGGAAAACATTATCGATAATGCAGAAATTGATTGTAACAAGCAATTTTTCATTATCCACAATGTTTTCTACTCTAGAAGACAATGATTTTTAAAGTTTCATGAACTAAAACAGGACGCTACATCAGAAATAGAATTGCGAGAGAAGAAAGGCTTTGTTCATTGAGCAATTCTCGTGACTTAGAAGATGAGTACTATTTTATCCTCAAATGCCCTACCGTTGATGAGATTGCATTTTTCCTTTTTGTATTATACAATAAGCCCAAGCGTGTTTAAATGTGTTAATCTATAATGTAAAATAGATAAGAATATCCCTTATAATCTTTCACTTTTTCTGAAAGAAGTATTCAATAAAAGAAAACGTCTATCGAGTTCATGTCATTAATACCTTCTTTGCACAGTTGGTATTCTTTTAGGTGTTGACTGGTTTGGACACCGGTAGGATGGCTTGTATATACGTAAGCTGTTAAATCGGGTTCTATACTTACCACAGAATTGCCAAAGGTCTACCGAAATGCATCGTGGTTGTGATGTATGTATAGTTTCTCTAACAAGTAGAAGTTAAATTTTGGTTCGTGCTCTACCAAAAATTGTAGCACGATATATTTTTGTATGTGCTTGTATGTATTGTTAAGACAATGTATACTTCACGGTACACGTCTATTGGATAAAGTGTTCTTTTCTGTTCCGTTCCATGAAACAAATAATTTCTAGTGTAGCTACGTTGTGATAAATTTTGTGAAATAAAACCATATGTATATATGTGTTAACCAAATAAAGTCAACAATAATTTTGGCATCGGAAGCGAACTTACATATTTTCACTAAAATCAGTCTCGTTTTCGTAATTAAGTACACAATTATTATCGGATTACCTTGAAACTTTCGCAAGATTATGATGAAGGATCATAATGAAGCGGATCATTCTGAAAAAGGGGAAATGGGCCTTATGAATTTTCACTCGAATTATTCTCGTTTATTCCATAAAGTCTGCAATTATTATCGCATTTCCTCATGATTATTGTATGGTCCTAAGAGGGTTTTAATACGGAAAAGGAGTGAATCCATTGAAAAGCACGAGAAAAGGGGCCTCATAGATTTCACTCAAATTATTCCAATTTAAAGGATAAAGTCCATAATTAAATAGAAATCTCTTGAAACGTTCACATTATGATTTTAGTGCCATAATTAAGGTTTCATTCGGGAATGTAGTAGATCTGTCTGAAAACACGGGAAAGGGGCCTTTAGAAGGTCACTCAAAATTTCTAGTTACTTGATAAGGTACACAACTATCATTAACTCCCCGTCGAACCTTTACAGGAATGATTGCAGAGTCATAAAGCTGGTCCTGAAAATGGAGTGGGTCTGTCTGAAACAAAGGAAAGGGTGCCTTATGAATTGTTGCTCAAATTATATAAGGGATAAGGTCCATCTTTTTTATTTTCATTATATGCATTCTTGTTTAAGCAATTAATTTACTTAAATATTAGATCGAATTAAAGGAAAACTTGATAGCCAGTAGATCGTATCAGGTCCTCATTCACCTCTTTTTTCTTATTTCTGGGGGTTTTGTTGGGGGGGTTATATTTCGACACTGCTATACTGTTTTACCAGCCTGGGTATAAGTTTCAAGAGGGTCCGTCCTTAGGGATCTCCTTAGAGAATTATTATTATAAAATTACAGTTCATCCGAAAGACAACAGTTCTTATGAATGATATACACGAACTTTTAGCGCACAGTTGAAAAGGTTAAAGGTCAGGCATAAGTCTTCGAGCGCTTGACGCCTGAGCTTTCTCTTTATGACACATGCCGTTTATGATGTATTGTTTCCATGTAGAATTATTGGGAAGATGTCTCTATTGTAAATCGGTCCAAGATATTACTGGCCAAAGGGCTTTGGGTTTATTGTATCGTGATAATTAACGGATCGCGACTCTAAATAAAATATCGATATACCAATCAAACAATACATCTAGAACGGAAGTGAACTTTGAACTTTGACATTGGTCGACATCAATGTTGGGTTAGGGACTTTAACGTCGCATATACAGCTTGTTTAAACTGTAAATACGACATAAATGTAGCAAACCAACCATTTCATTCAGGTTTTGGTTACATGCTACTGGTCATAAAGTTTACATATCTAAGTCGAACCGCCTGTTTGAGGTCAGTGAGCGGGACCGCGATCCGTCAAATACTGACAGACATAATGGAAATATCTGTACTGGCGATGATAGAAGCAATTATAGCTACTGGTCCATTACCATAGACTGGTCAAATTGAAAGAAGTTGCAGAAGACAATCCTGAGTAAATGAACTTTATTATTATTATTATTGTTGGTTTTTGGGGAAAGGGAAATAAAGATATGTATTGTTTACGACGTACTTACTCCGGATACAACGTTATGACAATATCTGTTGGCCGTTTGTATAAAAAATGAAGTATTTTTCGTTTAAAAATATATAAGATATTTATAAATATATTCGCACTTACCGCGGTTTTGAACGAAGATGTCAAAAAGTAACCGACCAATATAACGTCATTATTTTAACCTCCGCGGTTATAAATTTCACAGCAACTAAAGACCGTTCTTCCCGATAACAGCACGAATGAGTATGTTAGAAACATAGGTATCATCGCAAAAGCTAAATATATTTTTTGTTGTTTTTATTGAGGAACAAAAATCAGTAAAAATAGGAGTTGTTCACGGACGTCATAGCTCGCCCTTTACGGCTGCTTGTCAGTAACGCTGCTTTATTAATCAGCAAAGATCAAGGTCAATGTCATTCAGTAAAAGTCAGTCACCTATAAAGTGCTGTGTGACAAAATATCAAGAATACATCGGGTATGTCAAAATTAAAGCAACTTCTTTTCAGCATCTCAAAGTCACTGTGTGAAAGCTTGCAACCTGGTTGAATTGTTACAATGATTTTGGTCACTTAAGAGTTAATGTAAACAACATTTCATTCATATGGGTTAGAGGTAAAGGTTACTCAACTCATTTCAAAGTAAAAGCCTGTGACCTATTGTTGTTGAATGGGAAATATAATTATTCAAAATCTCAGGAGCTAAAAATATAAGTACAATTTAAGGCTAATAATTTAGCAGGTCAATGTTCCAGGGCCAATGTACTTAATACAAAGTGAAAATTAACCGCCAAATGAGTGCATATTCCATATTTGATTGCCTTAGGTGAAAGGAACCTATAGATATAGTTTAAGTCTTTTACAATTTTAAGGCTAGGATTATGATACAAGTGAGAATAACCATACTTTATACATATATTGTACCTGGGTATCCAAAAGTCCAAATTTTGGCAATGCTCATCTAGATATTGTGAAAGAGGAACATTTATGTAACATTTCTGCCATATTTGGTTTTAATATTGGCCTAATAGTTTGGGAGGAGATGTCTTTTAAATATCCTTATTTATTTTGAAATAGAACCCCCCCCCCCAGTTCCAACCCTGGGTAATGATTTTAGCTATTTAGAATGAGGTCAATATACTGATGTTACATGCAAAATGTCAAAGCTCTAACCTACTGGGTCAGGATGAGAAGATTTTTATTTTTTTGTTAATTTCACATTTGTTGCCATGACAACGAGAGTTTTTGACAGATTTCAATTCATTTAGCTATTTATGAAGGGATGCACCTTAGGAACATTTCTGTCATATTTGGTAAGAATTTGCAAGATGGTTTGGGAGGAGATGTCGTTTAAATATCCTTCTTTGTTTCTATATAGACCCTCCCCCAGGGGCTCTGCCCCTGGGGACTCGAGGGTGATGATTATAGCTATTTTGAAAGAGGTCATTATACATTGTACTAATGTTTCATACAATATATCAAGGCTCTAGGCCTTCTGGGTCAGGAGGAGAAAATTTCTGAAGATTTTTTTTCAAAGTTTGTTTTTGTTGCCATGGTAACCAGAGTTTTCAATGATTTCAATTCTTTTAGTGTTTTCTGAAGGGGGCCTCAAAAGGAACATATCTGTAGAATTTGGTTGAAATTAGCCCTTTGTTTGAGGAGATGTTGTTTAAAGAAATAGTAGACAGATGACAGACGCTGGACTAGGGTGATCATAATAGCTCAAATGAGCATTTTCTGATCTGGTAAGCTAAAATGGTATGCACATCAAAGAAGTACTCTCATTGAAGTGGATCCTTTCTTTCTTTCTGTGTTGATAAGCCTAGTCCTTAAAGACCAGTTTTGTATGACAATCAAAATTCCTTTAAGGAATCTGGAAGGTTAATCCAAAGATCATTTCTTAAACAAGAGGGCCATTGGCCCTGAAGCGCTCAGCTGAGTCGATGACTGCAGAGGTAATCAAAGCGCTAGTGACATAGTTTTGGCCAAAAGTCACCTGTTAAGAAAATTGTGTATAAGAAAACAGAAACGAAAAGACGTCTTACAAAGATTCATTTTCTTTTTTGCCAGAAACTGACATGTACATAACAAGGCAGGTTTGGATTAATGAATTAGATTGTGAATTAAAGATAAAATAGGGTGTGGGGTTTGTTGGATTTTTTAAAGATTTTCTACTATGTTTCTATGCAAAATAGTGCGCCTGTGCAGAGCCAAAATATGTACGAAGGGTAAATACATGAAAAACCTGTAAGAGGTTCACTAGGAGATTATACATACCAAACACCAATGCTCCAAGTTTTCTCACTTCAGAGAAGATTTTTTCTTCTATGTTTCTATGTTAGAATTGGGTGCGGCTGGGTGGAGCTCAAAAATAACCCAAAGGGTATCTATACAGATTGACTTGGAGATTCTAGACACCAAATATCAATACTTTAGGTTTTCTGGTTTTAGAGAAGAAGATTTTTAAAGTTTTCCTACTTTGTTTCTATGTTAAAATAGGATGAACCCAGGCAGAGCCAAATACGACCAAAGGGGCATGAGGTCCCCTAGGAGATGCTGCATACCAAATATCAATGCTCTAGGCTTTCTGGTTTCAGTGAAGATTTTAAAAATTGTTCTTCTTTGTATCAATGTCAAATGGGATGTACCTGGGTGGAGCCCGAATATGAACCGAGGGGCATCATTTGAACAAACTTGATAGAGTTCCCCTAGGAGGTGCTGCATACCAAATATCAATGCTCTAGGCTTTCAGAGAAGATTTTAAAAATTTTCCTTCTTTGTTTAAATGTAAAACGAGTGTGCCAGGGTGGAGCCCAAATATGACACAAGGTGCATCATTTGAACAAACTTGATAGATGTCCCCTAGGAAATGCTGCATACCAAATTCAAAGCTCTCATTCTTCTGGTTTCAAAGAAGAAATTTTTTAAAGTTTTTCTTCTTTGTTTCAATATAAAATGTGGTGCACCTGGTTTAAGAGAAGATTTTTAAAGATATCTTTATTTTCCCCTTTTATTTGTTTACAGATGCATGACAAGAAGATGCATGATGATGACACAGGACGACTGACATTAGTCGATCAGAATAGCTCACATTGAGCACTTCATGCTCAGGTGAGCTAAAAAGATACAAATGTAAATATTTATTGAATGGTTTCAGAGAAGAAGATTCATGGTGTACATATTATCCTTATGACCTTAAAAACATTTTTACCAAGTTTCATGAAAAAAATATGGTCACTAGAAAGTAAACTATGACAAGATCCCTTTCTCGGTGCTTAAAATTATTCAATCGAAGATAATCATTTTGACTATGTTTCATTAGATTGAGGCCGAATTCTGGCCTGTCGAGTATAGACTGTCAAATCTTTTTTAATGCTCATTTTCTTTGTTTTCACTTAGAACATTCTAATTTTCACTCTTGACACATTTTCTGATCAAGATACATAAAGATTGAACTAAAATCATGCCCCCAGAGTATTAACAAATAAATTGTAATTAACCCCAACTTGCAATTAGTAGCCATAATGAAAGGAACTAGGATAAGAGAAGTTGCATGAAAAATGTGTCTAGAAAGGATTATAATTCACTCTTGTGTCCTTATTCCCTTCATTAACTGGAATAACTCATTTGCAAACTGTCAATATTAGTAAGTCATTAGTTCTTTAACAAGCTATAAAACATTGCTACAAAAAGCTTAACCCATTTTCATACAGTGATGCTTATTGATGCTCCTCAAGAAAAACAATTGAGAAAATATTGTGTAAAACGAAGAAATTGCTTTTGGATGATAATCAAAGTTTCAGGCAACTTCATTTTTCACAATGTTTTCTCAGGATTTTTTCTGGAAAGGCCTAGAAAAGAAGGATTGTGTGGATATGGGCTAATTCCTCAAACTGGGTCAATGACACCAGTTGATAAATAAGAGGACCATGATAAGCCTATATTGCTCCCCCGTGTATGATGGTTTATGGCTTTATGATATATACAAAATAGCAAAGCCCTCTGTCTAATTATTTTCAAAGATATTCTCCTTTAATCCTAGGTATATTGATGATCCCATCATATAGCAATAATTTCCTTAGTACTGTAATTCCTTCTGTTAGAGGGTCAATAGACATCAATAGACACCAAATATCAAAGCTCAAGGCCTAATGGTTTAGGAGGAGAAGATTTTCAAAGATATTCTTCTTTATTCCTATCTAAAATCAGGAATTGCACAAAAAAGGGCCAATTTTCAGCGTATGATAATTGTATGACGTATTTAAGTAGAGGGTCAAAAGATAATGATTTACTCCAAACATCAAAGCCTTAGGCCTTATGGTTTGGGCGGTTACCTTCTTTATACTTATGTAAAATCAGGGATCCCATAGAAAGGTTAATTTTCAGAGTCCAGTAATTCATTGAAGTATTTTGGTAGCGGGTCAATAGACAGTTTTACAAACCATATATCAAAGCTCTGGTCTGTATGATTTGGGATAAGAAAATTTTCAAAGATTTTCTTCTTTGTTCCTTTGTAAAATCAAGAATTGCATAGAAAAGGGCTAATTTTTATGGCATGGAAATTCTTTAAAGTATTTTGTAGAAGTTCAATAAACATTGATTCATTCCAAATATCAAAGCTCTATCCCTTATGGTTTGGAAGAGAAGATTTTCAAAGATTTCCTTCTTTATTCCTATGTAAAATCAGGGATCTCATTGCAAAGGGCTAATTTTCAGAATACAGTAATACTTTGAAATATTTTGGTAGAAGGTCAATAAACACTAATACATACCAATTATCAAGGCTCTAGGCCTTAAGAGTTTTGAGAATAAGATTTTCAAAGATTTCCTTCTTTATTCCTTTGTAAAATCAGGGATTGCACAGAAAAGAGTTAATTTTTATGGCATGGTATTTTTTGAAGTAATTTGGTAGAAGGTCATAAGGTGATGATACATACCAAATATCAAAGCTCTAAGCCTAATGGTAGGGCAGGAGAAGAGTTTCAAAGACATTTCCCGATCACAATAGCTCACCTGTGTTCAGGTGAGCTAAAAATCTAAAAACAGTAAGAGCTGTCATTTGACATCAAAAGTTTAACTGTTCTTAGTACTGAATAGTAACAACAATCCAAAATAGTTCCAATGTTTCAAAGTCAGAATAATGAGTATTTGTTAAAGTCATGTCTAAACTTTCAAACCATTACCTATGGAAGCAACAAAGATAAAATATGCTGACTTATATTATAGCCCTATCCAAATGGCCTAAGTTTTGAAAGAAAAGCTTGAAAAGTAACAAAATAAATTTTCCGCAGACTTCCATGTAAAAAATCAAAATTCTACAAAATTGAATGTCACAGTAATGAATCTTTACATAGATTATTAAATTATGGTCACAAAGTATGTGCAGAGATATAACAGAGATATTACGCTTGAATGTGAACCTTTACCTAATATCTTTTGTCAAAAGTATAAGAGCAATAGCATTATTAGAAACAGATATATAAGATTTGCCAAGAATTTTTAAGTCTAAAAAGGGTCAAAATTGCACTATATTGCAATAAATGAATGGCAAAGAAACAAATCTTTGCCTATGATATGATTTAAAGGTCACAAAAGTAAGTGCAAAGTTTCAGAGCAATAGTATTAGTATATGCGATTCCCAAGTAACTGGGTGACTGGAATAACTCCTTATTCTTTGAAGAGCCAAGCAAAAAATGTGCAGTTCATCTTGCTAGCAGGGAACAAGGTCCTGTACTGCTTCATCTTCTATCAAGAAGCTCTTAACCAAGAAATAACAATGCAAAATAATATTTAAGTCACCTCAAATTGTATGCTGGTGTTTAGAAAAAAGGCTTATTCCATACTTTTGTTAAGAATCATTTGACTGGAGCAATTTCTTCTTTTCCCATGAGGCTGCAAGCATAGCGCATTCAGTAGCATGTTAGACTCCTAATCTTCAATCATTGGATGTCATGGGTTCAATCCCCGATGGCGGCACATATTCTTTCCGACATTTGTCTCACACCAATGGGTGGATAATCGTAAACCTAAGTGGGATAGCAGCTGGAGGCTAGGAAAAGATGTAGTGGTAGTACTGGAGTGAGAAATACCAGGAATCCATTGTTAGGTGCTCCAGCCCCCACGATATGACTGAAATACTGTAGAAAGCGGTGTTAAACCCCATTCAATTAATTAATTCTTTTCCCATGACAATTTTCTATGACTGTATTTCTTCAGGGCATCAGGAAGCATCATTATGTGGTCATGGGTAAAGGGTTAATGTTTTATAAGAAAGAAGGAATTTGAAAAGTAAAACAGGAGGCTTTTATTTAAAGACAATATTTTATAAAACCTTTCTTTGTACAAATCAAAAAGAAAACATAGAACAACAAAAACAAGATGTGTTAAATGAAAAATGAAAATAGTCTGCAATAGTCATTTTTCATGACCTCAATATTCTATTGACTTTGAGGCAACAACAAAAGGGATTTTGAAGTATATGTTTGAACAAGAGGCCCATAGGGCCTTATCGGTCACCTGAGTCCAAAGAGTACAAAACAAATAAAAGTCCACCAGATTATGATACATACTAAATATCAAAGCTCTAAGCCTTTTAGTTTTGGAGAAGAGGAGTTTTATATTTTCATTATATAAGCCATATGTAAAATTTGTGACGTCCGGGAATGGGCTAATTATGACCCTAGGGCCATAATGAGGACCTTTCCTGTGTTATCTTACCTTTGTCCTATTACCATTAAAACAGAGGTGTGCTGAATTGTACATTGGTCCTTTCACTTCATTACCTTTATTTATATCCTTGTTCAATATGAGGAAGTTGCAATTTTTATTTGCCTTTTCCAGTTTGATTTTAAATACAAATCTCCGTGGTGTTAGTTTATGGTTCAGAAATAACAGAGAAATGTTTTTCAAGATGAAACAAACATCACCCATGCTAAAGTTTGCATTATACAGCTGACCTTAAAACTAAACAGTGCAAAGAAACCAAGGATAAAGTCCAAGTAAAACACTGATCGGGACCTATATATTTCTCGAGAGTATTCAAGAGAGATAACCCAAGAATGTACCTCATTCATACCATATTGATAGAGATCCAACAGATGATTCTACATACCAAGTATTAAAGCTCTAGGCCTATCTCTTTGAGAGAAGAAGATTCTTACAAATTTCACTATATAAGCCTATGTTAAATTTGTGACGTCTGGGAATGGGCTAATTATGACCCTAGGGCCATAATTCATATCATATTGATAGAGATCCACCAGAGGATGCTACATACCAAATATCAAAGTTCTAGGCCCTCCTGTTTGGAGAAGATGATTTTTACAAATTTCACTATATAAGCCTATGTTAAATTTGTGACGTCTGGGAATGGGCTAATTATGACCCTAGGGCCATAATTCATATCATATTGATAGAGGTCCACCAGAGGATGCTACATACCAAATATCAAAGTTCTAGGCCCTCCTGTTTTGAGAAGATGATTTTTACAGATTTCACTATATAAGCCTATGTTAAATTTGTGACATTTGAGAATGGGCTTATTTTAATCCTGAGGCAATAATTTGCACAATCTTGATAGAGCTCCACAAGAGGATGCTGTATACCAAATATCAAAGTTCTAGGCCCTCCTGTTTTGAGAAGATGATTTTTACAGATTTCACTATATAAGCCTATGTTAAATTTGTGACATCCGGGAATGGGCTAATTTTATTCCTTAGGCAATAATTTTTGCAATCTTGATAGAGGTCCACCAGGTGATGCTGTATAACAAATATCAAAGTTCTAGGCCCTCCTGTTTGGGAGAAGAAGATTTTTACAAATTTCAATATATAAGCCCTTTGTGAAACTTGTGACATCCGGAAATGGGCCAATTCTGTCTCTTGGGCCATGATTTATACAATCTTGATAGAAATTTTCCAGATTATGCTACATACTTAACATAAAAGCTCTGGGCCCTCTAGTTTGGGAGAAGAAGATTTGTGAAATTTAACTATATAAGCCTGTGTTAAACTTGTGACGTCCTGAAACGGGTTAATTTTGATCCTTGGGTTATAACTTATAGAAAATTGATAGAGGTCCACTAGATGATGCCACATACCAAATATTAGAGCTATAGATCTTTTGGTTTGTTAGAAAAAGATTTTCGAAGTTGTCACTATGTAAGCTTATGAATCCCCCCCAACCTTTGTCCCCCCCCCCCAGCACGGCTATTTCTTGACAAATTTTTTTTTCTTGTACAAACTTGATAGTCCTTGCTATAAAGACTCTAAATACCAAATGTGAATCTAATCTGACAGCCGGTTCATGACAAGAAGATTTTAAAAGATGTACCCTTTTTGGCCCCTTATGGAGCCCCAAGGGGAGATAACTCCATGATGTGTACAAATCTGAAGCGCCTTCCCATAAGGATGCTTCCTGCCAAGTTTGGTTGAAATCCATCCAAGGGTTCTTAACCCTTGTCATGCTGACTTAAAGTCCCATATAGAATTGCTTTAAAATCAAAGGACTGTCAGCACTAGAAGGTCATAATGAGGGTCAATATTTCTTTTGAAAATTAATTATTCAAACAACTCTTACTTAAAGGGGACAAACAGGAGATGTAGACCAAGATCAGACTGCACTTATGTGCAGGCTGATCTTTGTCTATACCTTCTTCATATTCAGCATGACAAGGGTTAAGAAGAAGTGGAAAATGTAAAACTTAATGCACGACGCACAACACACGAAGACGGACAAAACACAATCACAATAGGTCACCATGACCTTCGTACAGCTGACCTTAAAATGATATCATTTGAACAATATTTATAAATCTTGACAAAAATCACCTTTACCTTCAAAGATCACCATGATCATATTGACAGAAGACAGATCTCACACAAAGGAATAAAAATGTGAAATATGGAAGCATTGAAAGTTATATCTAATTATCATACTCTCTGTATCAATGATTGTTATCTTAATTGTTATCTCGATGGAGATCTTGACTATGAATCATGACCTTCAGTTTGGTACATGAGAAAGGTTGTTAAAAGAGGAATACACGTCAAAGTACAAAAATCTCTCTGATTCAGAAATTATTTTCCATGTTAATTTTCTTTTCTGTTCACCATTACCACATAAACCCATGGTTTTACACACTGAAGCAATAGGTATAGAAAACCTTGTGAGAAAAGAAACAATAAGCAAAATAAGCATTATCTTCTTATCTCACAATGTTTTCTACTGCATGTGGCCAATATTTTTCAATTCAAATCCACATAGTTTTGTTGTCTGGAACCCCAGTCTAAATTTTTTTTCATGCTCAAATTGGTTGACCTTAAATACAACCTTCAAACTGACCAGTAACTGTGGTACAAGAAGAAACGTCTTTCCTAATGAAATGCAGCTGTGAAAGATGAAAGCATAATTTACAATTAACATATTCCCAAACAACAAAATTTTGTCAAAAAAATCTTCTAAATTAGCAAAGTTCTAAGCCCATGTTCTGCCCAGCCTTAGTTAACCGATTCTCACTCTCTCAATTGCTTTTTGACACCCTAAAGAAATACAGTTTTGGAAAACTTTATGGGAAAAGAAGTTGCTTATAACAAGAAATTTCTCCTTTTCTCACCATGTTTTATCATTTGGCATTTGTTTTCTAATTTTAGCTCACTTTGAAATGTAATCTGCAATTTCCTTTAATTTTGACCGGTCTAAAATTTAAGCATCTATTATTCACACTAAAAACTCATCGTAAATGACAACTTTGTAGACCATTTTCAGGGTAAATATGGTAGGAGCAGATGGAGAACTTTAGAACTAACCTCAATGGAGCATTCACCTTCAATCACTACTACACAACACAATTTAAACATTTCCTGTTTTGCAATATTTTAAACTGTTCAGAGATTTTGCAGGTGAAAATTTAAACTTGATTGAATTTGAAAAAATAACAATTCAGTATCATAGAATATAATGTGGAAAAAAGATGAAATTGTTTGTAACAAGCAAGTTCTTTTTTCCCCCAATGTTTTCTCAAGTATAAATTCACTAAGACATGAAAACAAGGTATTGTGCAGGAGAGGGTTAAGACTAGTCCAAATTAAAAGATGTTGCCGAATACAATTTCAAGATTGTGAGATATAGACATGAGGGCCAATGGCCCTGGCGCTCACCTGAGAAAAGGCTCTTTTTTTCTTCAAGGCCTTATACAGACTGCGTCGGGAGAAGACCTCCTTCAACATTAACTAACCTCAGCTTATGTTACCATGCCAACAAACGCTTTCAACAGATTTCTAATATTTTAGTAATTATAAACGTACTAACATATTTCTGCCCAATTTGGTTTAAATTGGCCAAATATTTTTGAAAGGGTTGCCTTCTTTGTTTCTATTTAAGCCTAAACATCCTGTAGCTCTGAAATTTCATCAATTCTGAAAGAGCCTAATCACCCTGTGGCTCTGAAATTTTATCAATTCTGAAAGAGGTAAATGTACTGATGCTTCACACAAAATTCAAAATTCATCATCTTCTGGGTCAGAGAGTGTTGTTTTTTTTATTATTCTTTTTTTCAGTTTTACTCTTGTTGTCAAAGCAACCAGTTTTCAACTGAATAAAATTCTTTGGTTGAAATCGGCCCAGTGGTTTGGGAGGAGATGTCGTTTTAAAAATCCTTTATTTCTATAAAAACTCCAGCCCCCCTGGTGCTACGCCCCTGGGGGTTCTGAGGTTGATGATTTTAGCAATTCTGAAAGAGGTCAATGCACTGATGCTTCATGTAAAATATCAAGACTGTAGGCCCTCTGGGTTTGGAGGAGACAATTTGGTTGAAATCCATCCAGTGGTTTGGGAGGAGATGTTGTTTTAAAAATCCTTCTTTATTTCTAGATGAGCCCCAGTCCCCCTGGGGCTCCGCCCCTGGGGACCCGAGGGTGATGATTTTAGCAATTCTGAAAGAGGTCATTGTACTGATGCTTCATGCCAAATAACAAGGCTCTACACCTTCTGGGTTAGGAGGAGATAATTTTTAAAAAAAATTTAAATTTCAGTTTTGTTGCCATGGCAACCAGAGTTTTTAACAGGTTTTAATTATTCAAGCAATTTTCATAGGGCACCACCCAAGGAATATTACTGCCAAGATTGGTTGAAATCCGCCCAGTTGTTTGGGACATGTCATTTTAAGACTGTTGACACGCCGGGCGCTGGACAGATGAAAATCAAAATACCTCACCATGAGCACTTCGTGCTCAGGGTGAGGTAAAATTGTTGCTTTTTAAAGGTAGAAAACATTGTGGATATTGAAGAAATTACTGTTGCAAGCAATGTCTTCATTGTCCACAATGATTTAGCACACAACAAGATACTAAACTGATCTGAGATCACAATACATGTAGATGGTAGAATGCAATTCAAAATAGATGAATTATAAAAAGCTTTTAACCCAAATCCACACAATGTCACTTTTTGATGCCTCAAAGAAACAAGAGAACCATGATGGTCCTATATATCTCCCCATTAGAATGATAGCTCAAGGCTTTATGATATATACAAAATATCAAAGCCCTACACCGATTCATAGAATATTTCCTCCTTTAATCCTACATATATTGAAAATCCAACCATTTAGCACTTATTTCCAAGCTACATTTATTCTTTGGAGTTTTTCGGTAGAGGGTAGATAGGCATTATATACCAAATATCAAAGCCCTAGGCATAATGGTATAGGAGGAGATTTACAAAGATTTTCTTCTTTATTCATATTTGAAATCAGAAATTGCACAGAAAAGGGCTTATTTTCAGAATGCTGTAATTCTATGAAGCATTTCAGTAAAGGTTCAATATACATTCATGCTTACAAAGTATTAAAGCTCTAGGCCTTATGACTTGGGAGAAAAAGACTTTAAAGATTTCCTTCTTTATTTCTATGTAAAATCAGGGATCACACAGTAAGTGCTAAATTTCAAGATACAGTAATTCTTTGACGTACTTTGGTAGAGGGTCAAAAGATGATGATTTATACCAAATATCAAAGCTACAAGTCTTATTGTTTGGGAGAAGAAGATTTTCAAAGATTTCCATCATTTTTCATTTGTAAAATCAGGGATCATAGAGAAAGGGGCTAATTTTCAGAGTACAGTAATTCTTTGAAGTATTTTAGTTGAGGGTCAATAGATGGTGATTTATACAAATCTCAAAGTTCTGGAGCTGATCATTTTGGTGGAG
Source organism: Fragum fragum (assembly GCA_946902895.1). Lineage (NCBI taxonomy): Eukaryota > Metazoa > Mollusca > Bivalvia > Cardiida > Cardiidae > Fragum > Fragum fragum. The sequence goes on along the minus strand of OX336368.1, from coordinate 39,684,984 downwards.
AAGATTTTTTAAGTTATTTCATTCTGTTGCAATGGCATCCAAAGTTCTTCATGGATTTCCAGTGGTGGCACATATCCTTTCCGACATTTGTCTCTCATCAATGGGTGGATAATGGTAAACCTAAGTGGGATAGCAGCTGGAGGCTAGGAAAGGATGTAGTGATAGTACTGGTGCGAGAAATACCAGGAAATCATTGTTTGTGCTCCAGCTGCTGAGATATGACTGGAGGACTGTTAAAAGTGGCGTTAACTCCCATTCAATCAATCAATCTTCATGGAATTCCATTCTTTGAAGTATTTTGAAAGAGCATGACCTAAGGATCATTTCTGTGAAGTTTGGTTGAAATTCCATGGTTAGTTTAGAAGGAGAAGATTTCTTTGTAATTGTGAACGAATGGACAGATGCTGGACGATGACTGATCACAATAGTTCACCCAGAGCACTTCGTGTTCAGATGAGCTAAAAATGCTATCGAAAACATTGTCAAAATGAAAGAAATTGCTTGTGACAAGTAATTTCTTCATTATCCACAATGTTTTCTACCCGAAAAATAAAAATTAAAGAATCCAAAGTTTCATAAACTAATATTTGTCATCTGTAATATCTTTTAATGTTGACTGCTTTGTCATCTGGTAAGACAAATCACTATGTAAGAAATAGAGAATATGTGATATGTATTTCACCTCAAATTTTTTCTGTGACTTTGAACTTTGAGAATGCATGGTAAAGTCTTAAACTCAATGCTTTCTTAACCAATTACCTGACGGCAACATTTTAGACTGGCCCAAATTGAAAGAAATTGCAGACAACAATTAAAAGTTTTATAAAATGTTGGATTTTTTCAACATTCTGGGTAGAAAACAATGTGGACAAGGTGCCAAACTGTCACAAGATACGCCCGTCACACTGTTTAATATTAACTGGGGATTTGAATAGAACAGGTTATTTTGAATAAATATTTTTTGTCAAACAAAGTATGAAAAACAACAAAAGGCAATAACTCAAAAAATAGGCTAGGTAGAGTTAAGATTCTTCACACTGCACTCACACTTGGTGAGCTCTATCCATCCATGAAATTTCATGATTCTAGCTATTAAACTTTTAGAGATATATTCCGGACAAGATTCAAGTATGAAAAACAACAAAGGGCAATAACTCAAAAAATAGGCCAGGTAGAGTTATGGTTTTTGTACACTGCACTTCCACTTGGTGAGCTCTATCCATCCATAAAATTTCATGATTCTAGCTATTATACTTTTAGAGATATACTCCAGACAAGATTCAAGTATGAAAAAAAACAAAGGGCAATAACTAAAAAAATATGCTAGGTAGAGTTATGGTTCTTGAAAACTGCACTCCCACTTGGTGAGCTCTATCCATCCATGAAATTTCATGATTCTAGCTATTATACTTTTAGAGATAAACTCCAGACAAGATTCAAGTATGAAAAACAACAAAGGGCAATAACTAAAAAAATAGGCCAGGTAGAGTTATGGTTCTTGTACACTGCACTCCCACTTGGTGAGCTCTATCCATCCATGAAATTTCATGATTCTAGCTATTATACTTTTAGAGATATACTCTGGACAAGATTCAAGAATGAAAAACAACAAAGGGCAATAACTAAAAAAAATAGGCCAGGTAGAGTTATGGTTCTTGTGCACTGCACCCCCCCCCCCCTTGGTGAGATCTATACACCCAAGTGTTTCATGATCCTAGCTATAATACTTTTAGAGATATACTTTGGACAAGATTCAAGTATGAAAAACAACAAAGGGCAATAACTCAAAAAATATGCCAGGTAGAGTTGTGGTTCTTGTACACTGCTATCCCCCTTGGTGAGCTCTATCCATCCATGAAATTTCATGATTCTAGCTATTATACTTTTAGAGATATACTCCGGACAAGATTCAAGTATGAAAAACAACAAAGGGCAATTACTCAAAAAATAGACCAAGTAGAGTTATGGTTCTTGTGCACTGCACTCCCCCTTGATGAGATCTATACACCCATGAAGTTTCATGATCCTAGCTATAATACTTTCAGAGATATACTCCGGACAAGATTCAAGTATGAAAAACAACAAAGGGCAATAACTCAAAAAATAAGCCAGGTAGAGTTATGGTTATTGCGCACTGCACTCCGTATTGATGAGAAGAATATAACTGCCAAGTTTAAAGTCAATGGGACTTACGGTGACAGAGTTATGCCCCGGACAAAGAAGTGGACACTGCCCGGACGACCGGACGCCCGGACATCACGGGTGATCCCATGATACGTCCCGTCTTCGACGGGCGTATAAAAAAAAAAGAAATTGATTGTAACAAGCAATTTCTTCATTTTCCACAATGTTTTCCAAACCCTTTTTCCTTGGGGGCATCTAAAAGCATCACTGAATGGAAATAGGTTAACTTGTCTTAACTCATTCCCACAAAATCCCTCCTTTTTACACCCACAAAAATAAGCTTTCAAAAACAGAGTGGAAAACGAAGAAATAGCTTGGATCAAGCAATTTCTTAATTATCCATGTTTTCTACCCAAAGGGACAAAAAAATTCATTAACTGGAAATTGTCATCTGCAACTTTTTTCATTTTAGACCAGCCTGCAATTTTGTTGAGTGGGAAAGGGTTAAAGGCTGTCTTCTTTAGACTTAATCATTTCTGTTTTCAAACAGTAGAGTGGTTAACTTATTTGGCTCACTAACACTTCCATTCAAATCCTTGAGGTTTACATATAATTTCCTTTATAGCACTTAGTCTCTCTGATATTTTGACATGTCTGTAAAAGCCTTTATCTTCATCTTTACAAAAAGTTCCCTTAGGAACTGATATATGATATCCCTTTTCATTTGAAGAACAATCTCCATTTTCAGTTGAGGAACCATATCCCTTTTCACTTGCAGAATAATCTCCCTTGACACCGGGTGAATAACCTCCTTTTGGACTTGAGGAAGAGTGATCCCCCTTTTCACTTAAAGAATTGTCTGTCTTCACACCTGGAGAATTCTCTTGAGTGTTAGTTTTTTTAAGTTGTTCACTAAATACTTTGGAAAGGATATTAAAAGGAGTTGTAGCATCATGGTTATTGTAAACAATACTGAAATCAGCCGACTGTGTGCTGTGCAGAAGTTCTGTTAGAGCTTGACTATGACAAGTGAATATGGGACCTGTGACCTCCAGGATGTGAGCACGAGATATGTGACCTTCACTGTCACTCTGCTTAACCATGGAATGTTTAACCTGCAAAAACAAATGTACTGGTAGCTACTAATGTTCATTACATATAGATTTAGTCACACAGAGTGACCAGTTAGCAACGAGACAATTTACACCTACAATCAACCCATTCCCACACAATCCCTCCTTTTTACGCCCCTCAAGAAAAAAGCTTTGGAAAACATTGTGGAAAATGAAGAAATTGCTTTTATCAAGCAATTTCTTCATTATCCACAATGTTTTCTATCCTGAAAGACAAAAACATTTAAAATTCCATCAGCTTGAAATTGTCGTCTGCAGCTTCTTTCAATTTGGATTGGTCTAAAATTTCACTGTACAGGAATGGGTTAATTGACAGATGATTGATGGATCACTGGCCACAGCAACTGACCTCTGTTATGGAAGCTTGGTGACTGAGATAAGAAACCACAGCCACTGACCTCTGTTATGGAAGTTTGGTGACTGAGATAAGAAACCACAGCCACTGACCTCTGTTATGGAAGCTTGGTGACTGAGATAAGAAACCACAGCTACCGACCTCTGTTATGGAAGTTTGGTGACTGAGATAAGAAACCATATTATTTCGAATCATGAGCATATGTAGTCAGTGATATAAGATAAAGGGAAAATCAATGTTCGGCAAACTAAACTGTAGTCATGTTGTTTGCGTAACCAAACTAACAAACAAGAGGCCCATAGGGCCTTATCAGTCACCTGAGTCCAAAAAACAGATAAAAGTCCACCAGGTTATGCTACATATCAAATATGAAAGCTCTAGACCTTTCTGTTTGGGAGAAATTTTTTAAAAAATTTACTATATAAGCCCTATGTTAAACTTGTGACATCTAGGGATGAGCTAACTATGACCCTGGGCCATAATTTATACAATCTTAATAGAGGCTCACCAGAAAGCTCTAGGCGTTTCTGTCTGGGAGAAGAAGATTTTATAAAGTTTCAGTATACAAACCTTTGCACAAAACATTTTAAGGGGATGGGCTAATTATTATCCTGGGGTCATAATAACTACAATCTTTATAATGGTCCACCAGATGATGCTACATACCATAAAACAAAACTCTTAGCCTTTCTATTTGGGAGAATATTTTTAAAGTTTTCATTATATAAGTTTAAAGGCTGTTTTAATTTAATATTTCAACATTATCCTGCTTTTTTAGGCCCCTCAAAATATTGTGGAAAACGAGGAAATTACTGGTATCAAGTAATTTTTTCATTATCACAATGTTTTCAACCCCAAAAGACAGCGATTCTTAAAACTTAACCAACTTGAAATTGTTGTCCACAACTTCTTTAAATAACAAGTCTAAAATGTTGGTGTTTTCTTGAAAACATAACATTCTACAGGGAATCAAGTTACTATATATTATTGCTACAACACTCTGAACACTTTTGGGTACTGGAATTGACATCACATTCTCAATGACATTAAATACTAATTATTGGTAATATAGATGTAGTTTTTAGTTCTCAATAGATTTAATTCGATCTTGTTAAAGTCAAGTGACAGAAAATTTAAGACAGAGTGTCCCAGCAATAATATAATAAAATATTGGTGTATAGTAATAGGTCAAAGAAGAATCCATTTCAATTTGACATACCTTATGTGATTTTAATGTGGCACCTTTGAAAGGTTTAGGACTCAGAATGGTAGGTGGGATACCTGCTTGAGGTCCACTGGTGGCTGTGCAAGTGCGACAGTTCAGCAGGAAGTTGAACAGTGCTTGAACATCAGACCCCTGGACAAACACCAGTGATTCTGGTCGATTATCAATAATACGGAATGACTCTCGTTGGCTTAATGATAGTTAAGGGTGTCATATAAAGATTTATATAATTGGTTATTTAGCACATTGGCAAATAACAAAATTTTAGACTAGTCTGAATAGAAGCATAGTCTAAATTGAAAGATGTTTCAGATGATAGTTTCCAGTTGGTGAAAATCACATCATTGTCCACAATGTTTTCAAATGCTTATTTTCTTTAGGCACACAAAAAAGCGTAAACACATCATTAACAACAATTTTATTTCTGTTTTATAAAAATTTAAAGAAATCACATATTACTATTCAAAGTGCATTTAAACTTGTAATGAATAAATGCCAAATAAGGTAGAAGTTGAGATTAGGGGAAATTGCTTGTTACTAGTAACTGCTGAACCGGGAATATTCCAGTTTTGGCAGGAGGTATAGACCAAGATCAGATGAACCTGGAATATTCCGGTTTTGGCCAGAGCTATAGACCAAAATCAGCCTGCACATAAGTGCAGTCTGATCTTGGTCTACACCTTCTGCTTGTAATTTCCTGCCAGAGTTGTTTATGAAATTGATTTCTAAGAGAAATATTGAATTTTGAACAACAAGTTCTATCAGTGCTTTAGCTCTTTGATTTTACAGCAGGTAATTTATGAAGCATGACAAGGGTTAAAATAGGTTTTGCCCATGCAGAGCCTAAATATGACCAAAAGGGCATCACATGGACAAATTTTGTACAGGTTTAATGACAAATTCTACAAACAAAATATCAATGCACTAGGCTGTCTGGTTTATGAGAAAATATTGTTTAAGTTTTCTTTCTTTGAATTTATGTTAACCCATTAGCACACAAGAAATTTTAGAATGCTCCAAATTGAAAGGAGTCGCAGACGACAATCTAAAGCATTTGGAATTTTAGATTTTTTCCAACTTTCTTGATAGATATATTGTGTTAAATGAAGAAATTGCTTGTTACAAGCAATTTCTTCATTATCCACAATGTTTTACAAATCTTTTTCCTTGAGGGTCATAAAAAAGAGGGCTTGTGTTGGAATGGCATAAAATAGGATGTACCAAATATGACCAAAGGGGCATCATATAAACAAACATTATACAGGTCCTCTATGAGATGAAGCATGCTAAATATCAATCCTAATTATAAGGCTGTATGGTTTCAGAGAAGATTTTTGTTTTCATTCTTTATTTTGATGTAAAATGGGGCGGGGCTCAAGGGGCATCACTTGAACAAACTTGACATATGTTCCTTAGGAGGTGCCCTTAGGAGGTCATGCATACAAAATATCAAAGTTCTCAGTCTTCTGGTTTCAGAGAAAAAATGTTAAAAGATTTCATATTTTCTAACCTTTTTGGTAACCAGAGTAAAAGGATTGATAGAATGGGGTTTCATATCACTTTTAACAATATTTCACATATAATCATATCACAGCAGCTGGAGCACTTAACAATGGATTCCTGGTATTTCTCTTACCAGAACTACCACTACATCCTTTCTGAGCCACCAGCTGTTCATCCTATGTAGGTTTACGATTATCCACCCATTGGTGGGAAACAAATGTCGGAAAGCATATTCGTTGTGGCCATGGATCAAACCTGGGACCCCATGATTAAGAGTCCTATGCAATACAAACTGTGCTATGGCTGTGGCCCTGAGTGAAAGGAGGATTCCAATTATTTGAACAATTTTAAACAGATTCACCAAACATTGGGCAATAACAAAAGCTCTACTTGAGCACTTTGTGCTAGGGTGAGCTAAAAAGTTTTCTTATTGATGTGCCTCTTTGTCTAATCCCAACCAGTTTAACAAGATCTCAGATACAATAGTTGGAAAGAAAAAGAAAACTTTGTAACAAGGAATTTAGTTTTGTGTTTATCTTCTATCCTATAAGCTATAAATATATTTTCATTAACAAATGCAAGTCAATTCAACTAGAGGCGCTTGAGCTTTGATAAAGGGTCAACTAATAATTTCTGTAAAATTTGGTTGAAATTCATCAACTGGATTCTGATAAGAAGATTTTTAAATGTTTCACCATATATGGAAATTAGCCCTGCCCATTTAAGCCATGTTTATCATCCAATTAAAATTTTTTGAAAGAATCTGTTAACCCATTACCACTAAGCAAGATTGTAAACTGGTCCAAACAGAAAGGAGTTGCAGACGACAGTTTAAAGCTTATGAAATTTTGGATTTCTTTAACTTATGGGGTAAAAAACATTGTAGATAATGAAGAAATTGCTTGTCACAAACAATCTCTTCATTTTCCACAATGTTTTCCATAGCTGTATTTCTTGGGGGCGTCTAAAAGCGTCAATGAGTGGGAATGGGTTAAAGGGTCACCTAATGATCAATCATGTAAAATTTGGTTGAAATTCATCCACTGGTTTCTGATAAGAACATTTTTTAAGGTTTTGCCATATATGGAAATTAGCCTGCCCCATTAAAGCCATGTTTTTCAATCAATCAATTTTTTTTGAAGGAATCTGATAAAGGGTCACCCAAAGATCATTTCTGTGAATTTTCGTTGAATTCTGTTTAGTACTTTCTGATAAGATTTTTAAAGTAAAAGTTTATGGACAGACAGATGCAGGCACTGAAGGATGTTCAGCTGACACAAAATCACGACAATAGCTGGCGTGCTTTCAGCCAGTGGAGCTAAAAACAAGGAACCTATAGGGTAGAAAGTAATGTGTGAAAGGGAGTAATGAATTTTTACAAATTTCTCCTTTTTCCACACTGTTTTCCTCAATAATTTTATTAGATATTATAAGTGTGTTAAACTGTGACATTGCATGGTAATGTTGTAAAAATAATCTTAAACCAGCTGTTGTCTGGTATTGGGAGTATTGTTCTATACTAGAACCAGCACTGTTGTGAACCCCATTAAAACCTGTCAGATACTTAAATAAACCTTTCCTTATTTAACTCACTAATCCTTTCTAACAGAAATACTAGTTTATAGCCCTTTCAATATCTCTACTTGAAAAACCTTTCCAAGTCTTCTTTAAGTTATCTCATGAGCTCTAGGGAATAATTTTCTGGATATTGAATGCATTAGGTTTTTTATTCCATTACAAGACAACTAACGGTATTTCAGATACAAATTGAATGGAGTTGTAGATGACAGTTCTTAAAAGCAGTTTAAAAAAATCATTATGAATCAAAAGGCTGTAAATATTGGTGAAAAAAAAAATTTTTTTCTTGAAATTAAATTACAGTTCAGTGAAATTATTAGCTGTTTGCTACAATTTTTCCCAAATGCCATCTAAGATTACTGCTAGGGTCGTAGGTTCCTTATGAATACTTTGATTTTAGGCAAGTTTAGACCTATACCATGCAATGATGCCTTCTGATGCCCTAGAGAAATACAAGCATGGAAAACTTTGTGGAAAAGGAGACATTTTTTACTTATTTTCTACCCTATTTGGCATTATTTTCCAATTTTAGTGCAATTTGAAATTTTGCTGTCTAAAACTTTGTTGTGTGGAAATGGGCTGTCCAAATTCTAAGGAGATTCAGAAATTATTTTGATGAAAGCATTTTACAAACCTTTGTATTTTTGGGTAGAAAAACAGTGGATAATGAGGAAAATGTTTCTGCATTTTCTACAATATTTTCAAAAGCTTTTATCCTTGCGGGGTGTATGTAAAATAGATGGCGTTAGTTTCAATTTCCACACAATCCTGCTTTTTGACGACCGTCAAATTGAAAGCTTTCGGAAACATGAATGATGATAAAATTGCTTATTATTAGCAATTTCTTTATTATGTGTTTCATACCCCAAAGAGAGTTGTTTAAAATATCACCAACTTAAAAACTTAAAATTGCTGACTGCAACTTCCTTGAATTTTGACCAGTTGTATGGTAAGGAGTTAAATGGTGTTTGCTGGTGTATGACTTGGTGACTTAATTGTTTTTAGCTTACCTGAGCATGAAGCTGTGTCCAGCATACGTCTTAAGTTGTGTGACAAATATCTTGTGTGCACTCTAGAGGTCACAATTTCAGGTAAATGTTTTAAAATTTGGTCAGAATGTTTGTCTCCATAAAACCTCAGACAAGCTCATTAGTAGGTAACCAGGGGTTAAAAACCAGGTCACTAGGTCAAATCTTAGCAAAAACTTGTAAGGACACATTTTTGCCTATATTGTCTTGATATTTGATCAGAATGTTCATCAGCATATTAAATGGTCAAGTTCTGCATAAGATCATGCAGGTCAAAAAGTAGATTACAGGGTCAAACCCTGGAAAATGCCTTGTGTGCCCTCTCCAGTGCACATTTTAAGACAAAATAATTCAATATTTGGTCAGAATGTTTGTTTGCATGGCATCTCTGTCAAACTCTATATTTGGTCAGGTGGGGTCAAAACTAGGTAGCAGGATAAAATCTTAAAAATAGCTTGTGTGCACTTTATATGGCTCATTTTAGTCTCAAATCAATTGAAATTTGGTCAGAATATATGTCTGCATAATATCTTAAGACATATTTGAATTTGGGTCACATGGGGTCAAAAGCTAGGTCACTAGGTCAAATCTAAAGAAAACCTTGTGTGCTCTCTAGATGGCACATTTCAGGCTCAAATAATTAAATATTTGGCCAGAAATTTGATCTGCATTAATATCTAGGTCAAGTTTGAATTTGTGTCAAGTCATGTCAAAAACAAGGTCACTAGGTTAACTCTTAGAAAAACTTTGTCTGCACTTTAGATGGCTCATTTAAGTCTCAAATCAATTGATATTTGGTAAGAATATATGTCTGCATTATATCTTGGTCATATCTGAATTTAGGTCACATGGGTCAAAAGCTAGGTCACTAGGTCAAATCTAAATAAAACCTTGTGTGCCCTCTAGGGGGCACATTCCAGGCTCAAATAATTAAATATTTGGCCAGAAATTTGATCTGTATTAATATCTAGGTCAAGTGTGAATTTGTGTCAAGTCATGTCAAAAACTAGGTCACTAGCTAAACTCTTAGAAATACTTTGTGTGCAGAGTAGAGGCACCATTTTGAGCTAAAATTATTTCATATTTGGTCAGAATGTTTGCGTCTATAATTTCTTGGCAAAGATTGAATTTTGGTCATATAAGGTCAGATACTAGGTCACTAGATCCAAAAACCATGTATGCACTCTAGAGGCAACATTTTTTATTTGATATTCATTCACAATTTTTTTGTCCATAGTATGTCTGCTAAGTTTGCGTTGGATCACATGGGGTAAACAAGAAGACCCTGATGGTCCCCTGAGTATGATGGCTCAAGGATTTATGAAAAATACAAAATATATAAGCTCTATACCTTATTATTTAGGAGAAGAAGACTTTTAAAGATTTTCTCCTTTAATCCTATATTTATCTAATATCCTACAAAATAGCACTAATTTCCAGTGTATGGCATTTCTTTGAAGTATTTTGGTAGAAGGCAATAGGTATTGGTACTCACCAAATATCAAAGTTCTAGGCCAAATGGTTTAGGAGGAGAAGATCTTCAAAGATATACTTTATTCCTATCTAAAATCAGGAATAGCACAGAAAAGAACCAATTTTGAGAGAACTATAATTATTTGGACTATTTTGGTAGAGGGTCAATAGGTATTGAAGAGAAGATTTTTAAAGTTTTCACTACGTAAGCCTATGTTAAACTTGTGTTGTCTGGGAACAAGCTAATTCTGACCCTGGGGCATATTTCTTATAATCCTGATAGAGATGATGCTACACACAAAAAATATCTAAGGCCTTCCTGTTTGAGAGAAGAAGTAAAGTGTTCTTTACTATAAGCATATGTTAAACTTGTGATATCTGGGGACGGGCTAATTCTGACCCTGGGACCATATTTTATACAACCTTGATAGAGGTCTACAAGATGATACAACATACCAAATATCAGAGCTGTAGGTCTTTTGCTTTGGTAAAAAAAAATGATTTCAAAGTTGTTACTCTGTAAGCTTATGACATCCCCCCTAACCCCCCCCCCCCTCCCCCCAGCACAACCATTTCTTAACAGATTTTTTTTCTTGTACAAACTTAATAGTCCTTGCCCTAAAGACTTTAAATACCAAACATGAATCCAAAATAACAGCTGGTTCATGACAAGAAGAATTTTAGAGATGTACCCTGATTGATTTTCTAAATAATTACCCACCCAAAAATAAGAGCTTTCTATGCTTTTAGTCCTTTGATTTTAACATAATTTTATAGAGGATTTTATTTAGCATGACAAGGGTTAATAATTCGAATTTGTATTCAATGAGGGACTTAAAACTGTGACAAGAAATAAATTTCTCCTTTCAAGTAATACCTTCTTTTCAAAAATCTTTTTCATAAAAAATAAATCCTATATCTCATGACAACCATTTATGAACCCATTACAAGACACAAAATTCTAGAGTAGTCCAGATTGAAAAATCTCAAGACAGTTATTTAAAATTCATACATTATTTTGTCTCTCAAGAAGTAAACAAAATTCTAGAGTAGTCCAGATTGAACAAGATGTATTTGTGAAACACTATGCCCCGAAACAGGAATTCTTTAGAAACAGGTGATTTTTATTGTTTTTTTTCTTTGTTTTGGGGAAAAGGGTTAAAATTTTGACCTTGACCTTGATGAAATGACCTTCCCCAGTTGCACCTTGTTGAGACCTATCTACATACCAAATATTAGCATTCTAACTTAATCAGGGTTGAAGTTATAGGAAAATGTTTAGTTGGAAGGTTAAGTTTTGCAGACAGACAGATGGACAGACAGACACCGGTAAAATAATATGCCCCCCAATCTATTGATGCGGGGGCATAAAAATGCCCTAGACAGTAATTTAAAATTCATATATTATTCTGTCTTCCAAAGAAGTAAACATTGTAGGAAATGAGGAAATTGATTGTTTCAAGCAATTTCTCCATTTTCAAAAATGTTTTTACAAAGCTCTTTAAAACAGGTAATTGTAGAGTAATGGATTATAGCCTAACCCATTCCAACTCGATGCTGCTTTTAGAGCCTCACCTAAGGAACATCCCTGCAATAATTCAGCTTGATTGGCCTGCTGATTTTGCAGAAGAATATTTATGAAGAAAATACATACAGACGGCTGATCACAATAACACACCTGGCACTTTGTGCTCAGGTGAGCAATAAAAGCTTTGGGAAAACATTCTGGAAATAGAAGAAATTGCTTGTAACAATGTTTTCTACCTCAGCTTCAAGTTGTCGTATGCAACTCCTTTCAATTTGGGCCAGTCTATAAATTTTGCCGTCTGGTAATGGGCTAAAATCAGAATCAGAATGACTCCAAATATTCTACAGCCCGATTAGCTCAGTTCGTAGAGCACTCGTCTTCAAACCTCAAGATCACAGGTTCAAGCCCTTGGCTGACCATATCAACTGACAAACTAATTGTCTTTTGGATGAGACGTTACACTGAGGCCCTGTGTGACGTTGCTATCCACCGAGAATGTTAAAGAACCAGGCGGAGCTCTCAGCAATTTTGTCCTTTATCCTTGCACTATCCCCCGTAACAACTAACTGTCTTCTGGGGGCGTCGTTCATATGGGCTTGTGCTATGGTAGTGACAATAAATAAACAGAAATATACACACTCCACCCAAAAGGATACATTTTCACTTTTCTAGGATCTAGTGAAGGGAAGGCTTTCTTGTCAAGTCCGATACTTTCTAACCATCCTGCTGCAGCATCATCAGTGTCCAGTATATCATCTGTTTCTTGTTCATCTAATCTGACGTATTCAAAGTTCATCATTGTATTACATTCTAATCTGTTCAACATGGTATGGTTTACATTGCCTTAACCTATTACCAGACAACAAAAGTTTACACTGGTCCAAAATAAAAGAAGTTGAAGACTGACAATTTCAAGTCATTAGAGTTTCATATATTACTATCTTTCTGGGTGGAAAACATTGTGGAAAATAGAGGAATTGCTTCTTAAAAAAATCTGAATTTTCCAACCTATTTTCTTGAACCTAAAATGGAATTATTTTTTCAGACCACAAAAAAGCAGTAGATGCCACCAAGATGAGAGACAATATGCAGTCGGCCCATCTCAAGTCAGTTTCAAAGAATGAGAAAGCCGTTGTTTCTGCAATGAAGAATGTTTACTTCCTTGCGAAAAAGAATTTACCAACTAGCCTGATTTAACCATTGAACAACTTTTTGCTACACCAGGTAAGTTATATTTTATCATAAATTGTTTTGTGCAAAACATTGATAACAGATGAAATGTTCAATTGGTGCATTACATCTTATGATCATTTGTATTTATTTGTAAATAGGTATTCACACTGTTATGCAGTGAAAATGTCTAAATGTTGTCAACTTTAAAAAAAACTCAACCTTAACTAAGTATATATATCATCAACCAGAGAGTGGGTAAAAGTCATTATTTATTTGTAAATATATATTTACACTGTTATGCAGTGAAAATGTCTAAAATGTTGTCATCTTTTATGAAACTCAACCATCATAAACACTATAAGTATATAAATCATTAACTAGATAGTGGGTAATACTCTTTTTTTCTCTTCTTTTAGGGTGTAGAGCAACTTGCTGACCTAAAGTGTGATGGCCACACCAACTACCAACATTCAACATCTACAAATGATTTTCAACAAGCAATATCATCGGTTCTAGAAGAATACCTACGAAAAGTCAATGAAAGCGGTAAATTTAGTCTAATGTTTGATGAAAGTACAAACATTTCTGTTCACCAGAATTTAATTACTTATATGCATATTCTAGAGACTAGTCCTTTGGGCCTTACTGAGCCCAATACATATTATCTCAGTAACGATATTTTGTCACGAGTTAATGCAGAGTCCATTTACCACAAGGTTTGTGGTATGTTAGATAAAAAAGGTATCAGAATCTCAGGTCTTTGTAGCGTAAGTACAGATGGGGCTTCTGTAATGGTAGGGTCTAGGTCAGGTGTAATCACCAGACTGAGAGAGGATGTTCCAGGTCTCCTTGCAACGCATTGTATTGCTCATAGATTGGCATTGAGTTGTTGTTCAGCAGCAGATTCTATTCCGTACATAGTTAAGGTTCAATATATTCTTAATAGTAGCTATAAGTATTTCCATAATTCTCCTAAGAATATTGCTATGTTGGAGTTGGCTCAGTCTATTAGTGGTGGTAAGTTTACTAAATTTAAGGAGGTCTTTCATACCAGATGGCTTAGTTTTCAGGGATCAGTCGATGCAATGGTAAGTAATTTCAGTAGTCTAGTATCTGCATTCTTAGAGGAAAGGTCCTGTAAAGCTTTGAGTTTACACAGGCCAGATACATGTTACAAGTTTCTGTATGTAGTTCACTTTTTAGCAGATGTCTTGATGGCCTTATCTAACTTGTCTAGATCCTACCAGAGGTCAGATTTGGATTACTCCGAGGTCACTCAATTATTAATGCACGCATCAGATAGTCTAAAAAAGCTTGAGGCTAATAGGAATGGTTAACATTTGCAGTCATTTTTGTCTGAGGTTCAAGATGAACCAAGGTTAGGTACGGATGGGCTCATGACCTTTAATTTTAAGGGACACATATAAGAGATAGCAGTGCACAGCGTGAGGAGGCAGTCAAGGTTTGTAGCACTTTTGTGGAAAAGTTGTTAGCAAGTCTTGGTGACAGATTTAGTGCAAATAGGGATAGTTCTATTCTCACTGCTATGAGTAATTAATTCAACCCTAGGATTGAATCAATTAGTAAGCAGGATGATGTAGATTTGCTGGAGGAGTATTTGTTTAAATTAGGGTTTGTAGGCTGTTGGGATGAGTTAGATTTGTTTCAGAGTTTTGTAGATTCTTTAGTAAAATGTGATAGAAAGACGGTAACTTGTTCCAGGGATACAGCTAGTTTGGCCATTAGAAAAGTAGACTTTTATCCTGCAGTATGTGAGTAAGCCAAGAGGTTTTTAGTTGCACCAGTATATACTGTAGATTGTGAGAGGGGATTTAGTAGGCAGAACATCATTAAAAGTTGTCTTAGAAATTCTATGAATGTTAGCACATTAGATAGGTTGATGAGTATATCTTTAGATGGTCCAGAGTTAAGAGAGTTTTCATTCCACAAAGCTTTTGGAAAATGGGCTCTTGCTAGGAACAGGCGTATTTTGCAGTAAAGCAGAAAACAAGTCTAAAAGCCTGTCAAAGAGGGTTACTCGAGTTTGAGCTAAGAGGGTTACTCGAGTTTGAGCTATGTATGTATATATATATGACAACTTTTTCCATATTGATATGCTGAAGTAATGCATTTTTTTTTCAAAATTTTTATTACTTTGTAACATATTATCAAAATGTGCTATATGATATTATTAAAGTTTATCTGTATGACAATGTCTTTTTATTTACCCCTACAATTGCTATTTACTTTTCTATGGTTGGCTCCTACACTGGCCCCAACTTGCTCCTCCTGGCCCCCCAAAATTGGAATTAGCGATTTACTGGCAACTAATAAAAATAACCTAGGGGAAGCCCTGAAACCCATTTCAACAAAATCTTATTTGACACCTCTGAAGAAAAAAACTTTGAAAAACATTGTGGAATATAAAGAAATTACTAGTAAGAGGCAATTTCTCCACTTACCACTAAGTTTTCTATCCCAAATACAACAAGAGGCCCAGTGGGCCTTAACGGTCACCTGAGTAAAAGAGCACCAAGACAAGTGATTTTGTTTGAAAGAATTAGAAAAAGGTTTGGTTGAAATCATCTCAGTAGTTCTTGAGAAGAAGATGAAAATGTTTAAAAGTTTATTTTCTCAAATCCGAATAACCATTACCAAATGATGCTTTTCACCAAGTTTGTTTGAAATTGGCTTTGTACTTCATCAGAAGAAGATGAAAATGTGAATTTTTTAACATGATGAACTTTGACCTCTGGGTGTGGCCCTATACATGACCCCAGGGGCATGAATTTCACAATTTATAATATACCTGTCCTAGTTGTCATGCACACAAAATATTTAAGCTCTGGCATTAACGGTTTATTAGAAGAAGATTTTTAAAGAAGTACCAAAAATTACCCCTTTTTGGCCCCTATTTGGGCCCCTATGACCCCCAGAACCCCTATTTTCACAAATTTGAATTGGCATCCCCCAATGATGCTTTCTACCAAGTTTGGTTGAAATCCCCCAAGTAGTTCTTGAGAAGAAGATGAAATATTTAAAAGTTGCCAAAAATTACCCCCTTTTGGTCCCCATTTTAGGGCCCCCTGACCCCACAGCCTTTTTATTTTTCAAATCCGAATAACCATTACCAAATGATGCTTTTCACCAAGTTTGTTTGAAATTGACTTTGTACTTCATCAGAAGAAGATGAATATGAGAATTTTTTAACATGATGAACTTTGACCTCTGGGTGTGGCCCCATACATGACCCCAGGGACATGAATTTCACAATTTATAATATACCTGTCCTAGTTGTCATGCACACAAAATATTTAAGCTCTGGCATTAACCGGTATTAGAAGATGATTTATAAAGAAGTACCAAAAATTACCCCTTTTTGGCCCCTATTTGGGCCCCTATGACCCCCAGAACCCCTATTTTCACAAACTTGAATTGGCATCCCCCAATGATGCTTTCTACCAAGTTTGGTTGAAATCCCCCCAGTAGTTCTTGAGAAGAAGATGAAATATTTAAAAGTTACCAAAAATTACCCCCTTTTGGTCCCCATTTTAGGGCCCCCTGACCCCCCAGCCTTTTTATTTTCACAAATCTGAATAACCATTACCAAATGATGCTTTTCACCAAGTTTGTTTGAAATTGGCTTTGTACTTCATCAGAAGAAGATGAAAATGTGAATTTTTTAACATGATGAACTTTGACCTCTGGGTGTGGCCCTATACATGACCCCAGGGGCATGAATTTCACAATTTATAATATACCTGTCCTAGTTGTCATGCACACAAAATATTTAAGCTCTGGCATTAACGGTTTATTAGAAGAAGATTTTTAAAGAAGTACCAAAAATTACCCCTTTTTGGCCCCTATTTGGGCCCCTATGACCCCCAGAACCCCTATTTTCACAAATTTGAATTGGCATCCCCCAATGATGCTTTCTACCAAGTTTGGTTGAAATCTGCCCAGTAGTTCTTGAGAAGAAGATGAAAATGTTTAAAAGTTAACGGACGACGGACGACGAACGACGCGCGACGACGGACAAACGATGATTGCAATAGGTCACCATGACCATTCGGTCAGGTGACCTAAAAATTATTACCAGAAAAAAATATTTGAGACAGATCAAAATTGAGTTTGTTGACTTAAAAACAAAGGGGGAATAATGCCCCTGGTATGCTTAGTGAGACCACTTAGCCAACTCCCCCAAAATGATGCTTTTTGACTCCCCAAAAGACAAACAATTGGGAAAACATTGCATAAAATGAGGAAATTACTTGCCTTCTGGCTCCATGCCTAGGACCAAATGATCATGATAACAAATCGTTTTCATATTCTTGATTTCATTGCTATGACTATAAACCTTTCCTGTTCAATCCCTGGTTTTTACGTCAATATGATTTTATGACTAAGAAAATGTTGTAGAAAAAGAAGAAAATGTGTATAACAAGCAATTTCTTCTTTTCCATAATATTTTCTACCCTACTAAATGGCTTTTGTTTTAATTAAATCCTCTTTAAATTTTCATCTGCAAAACCTTTGAATTTGGTCAGGTCTAAAATTTTGCGAAACAGGAAAGGGCTAAGTCTTAACTACTATCATTTCATTTAGTCACTTAACCGAGTAATATTTACCAGACAACAAAGTTTTAGACTGGTCCAAATAAAAAGAATTTGCAGATGACAATTTTAAGTTGACAGAATTTCAAAAGGCTTTGTCTTTCTGGGTAAAAACCATAAGCAATTTCTTCATTTTCCACAATGTTATCTTTAGAGTTTTTCAGGAGTGGAGTAAAAAAGTGTTATAAAGTGGGAATTGGTTATCCCATCCCCATTCAATGACACTCACCCCAAGAAAATTTTGAAAAACAGTATGGAAGATGAAGAAATTGCTTTTTGCAAACAATCTCCTCATTATTCCCAATATTTCTTCCAAATAGGGAAAAAAACAATCAAAAATTCACCAACAAAAGTTTGTCGCCTGCAACGATTTTTATTTTGGACTAGTATAAAATTTCTTCAAAGGCAAATTCTTCATTTTACACAATGTTTTCTATTCAGAAAGCTGAAAAAATCTATAATTTCAAAAACTATAAATTTTTGTCTGCAACTCCTTTCGATTTGGACCAGTCTATAATTTTCTTGTGTGGTAATGGGTTAACCTACTACTAGTGATTCCAGTACTTTCAGCCCTTTGATTTTAATGAAATTCTGAAAAAGGATTTAATTCAGCATGACAAGGGTTAATGTGGAGCATGTTGAAACCATGCTTAACTTAGGCCCTAGACACTCATCCAACATAGGGATAGTTATGTGCTTAAGAGAACAATGAATGGAGGTTTGCATACATTGACATAGAGAGTACAGCAGTTGGGACTATGAAATAAGCTTGGCTAAGGGATATTGGAGGTTAAAGTAATTGGCTGTACAAACAAGCATTATGTGTGTATCTTCAACTAAATACCAGAAGGCAAAATTTTAGACTTGTCCAAACTGAAAGACGGTGCAGACAACAATTTAAAGTTGATGAAAACTTTAAAATCTTTATCTTTAAAAGCAATTTCTTCATTATTCACATGCTTTCCAATACTTTCATTTTGAGGGGCGTTTAAAAATGTCATTTTGTGGGAATGGGTTAAGAAGTGCTTGTGAAAATGTAGGAGTAATTTTCTGGAAATCAAAACGAATAAGTAGAATTTATAAGTTCAAGGGGTGATAATTCAGCAACCAAATATAGTGTGGAAATGAAAATTACACATGCTCAACTTTTATACTATCAGTGATATTGTGTGTCACTTTGAGTTCAGCACATGTTAAACTGTATTTGTAGTGCTCCTGACAACAATATGTCAGTAAAATTAACAAGTTCAAGAGGAAATAACTCTACAAGTGATGGAATGGTCATGAAAATCACACTTTCACAAATTCATTGGTACACAAACACTATGTATGAATTTCATATCATAACCCCCTCCACTTTGTTTTGGGATCAGGGCAGAAATATATACTTACTTTGTACTGTTTTCTTCATTACTTTCTGTCACATCTATAGGTTGATCATTTTCTTTTCTATCTGATCTTCTTGTATCTAGGCTTGATTGTTTATTCTCATTCCCAACAGGTAATTTGAATGTTATACCTAAAACAAGTTAGTCCATATCAAAAAGTCGAATTCCTAGAGTAGTCCAACATTTCAAACATGATGCATCAAAAAGGGATTGCAGGTCATGGTTTAGTTTAACTTTTCCTGATGTATGATATTTTATCTCTCAGCAGCTAAATTCATGTAGCCTTTTTTTTCAAGTCTCATTGCATGAATGGTGGATTAGACCTGAGACATCTGACATAAGAGAATATTACCACTCTAAAATCATCCTGTGAAAGATGTCAAAGATGATGATAATGTTTGTATCATCTACCAAGTAAACAATGATGTTTTCTGTGAACAAACAATCAAAAAAATAAGTAAGGCCCCTCTTCCTGTGCTTTTATACAGATCTGCCTCGATCACATAGAAATCATTCTTTTTGTCCAAAATTAAATTTGTGATGGTAACAAGAACATCTGAAATTAAAATTCACAAGACCCAGACAAACCACAACCACTCCATGGCTATAGTCCCTCTGGCTCAAAATTATTATATGAATCAAGAATGGAATGCTTTGAAGGATTACTTCAGTATCTAATATTTTTAGGCTCCGATACAGTAACTTTGTAAAATATTCAATGAAAAGAAGAGATTGCTTTTAACAAATAATTGCATTAAGCAAATTTACTCAACCTCTTTCTATCCCATGTAGCTTTTATTTTTTCAATTAAACATATCTTTTCATATGTAAGGGAATTAACCAATAATGAAATTCTTATACTTATCATTTATATTTATCTCTCTTAAGCAATGTTGCTTATTCCATTCAGAACAAATGGAATAAGGAAGAAACTAAAAGCACATTAATTCAGAGTACCTGTATTGCTCCACAGGCATGAAATTTTTGCTATTGAGAGTAAGACTTTATAATTTTCTCTGAATATCATATTTTGGAATTAATAAGCTTGCCCATTAAAGCTATGTTTTTCAATCCATCAAATTTCTTAGGAAAAATTTAAGAAAATTTCTTAGAAAAACGTTCAAGGATCACAAAAGAAGCATTCAAGTAAGATTTTGGTTAAAAACCAGCCAATAATTTCTGAAAAGAAGTTTTTAAAATTTGCACAGTATGACAAGTATTGAAATTAGTCCTACCCATGAAAGTGATATTTCTACTCCATCAAAGTTTCTGGATGGAATCTTTAAAGACTCAACCAAGTTGAAGTCATGTGATTTTTGACAATTTCAGCCAATAGTTTATTTGAAGATGATTTAACTTCATGCCATATATCAAAATTAGCCCTGTCTATAAAAAAAGTGTACTTCATCAGTTCAAAATTTCTTGAAGGAATTTGATCAATGGTCATCCAAGTATTGTACATGTGAGTTTTGGTTCAAATCTAACAACTATGTATGAAAACAAGAGGGCAAGTGGCCCTGGCACGCACCTGAGATAAGGCTCTTTTTCTTCAAGGCCTAATGCTAACTGGGTCTCCTTTTAAAATCTAACTAAAAATCAACTTCTGTTGCCATGTCAACCAATACTTCCAACAGATTTCAAATCTTTTAATAATTATTAAAAGCGGGCAACCTAAGGTAAATTTCCGATAAATTTGCATAAAATTGGCAAAAGAGTTGCTTCTTTATTTCTATTTAAGCCCAATAACCCTGTGGCTCTGAAATTTTAGCAATTTTGAAAAAGGTCAATAAGCTGAAGCTTCATGCAAAATTTCAAGACTTTATGCCTTCTGGGTCAGAAGGAGATAGATTTTAAAGATTTCAGTTTGTTACCATGGCAACCAGAGTATTCAACGGACTTCAATTCTATTTCAAAAGGGGGCTACCTTTGGAACAATTTTGCTAAATTTGGTTGAAATCTGCACGGTGGTTTTAAAGGTGATGTTGTTTTAAAAATCCTTCTTTAATTTTATAGAAGCCCCCCCCCCTCCCCCCTCCTGGGGCTTCGCTCTTAGGGACCTGAGGGTGATGATTTTTGCAATACTGAAAGAAGTCAATGTACTGACATTTCATGCAAAATATCAAGGCTCTACGCCATCAGGGTCAGGAGATAATTTTTAAGGATTTTACTAAAATTTCAGTTTTGTTTAGTAATTCTAAAATGGCATCACCTAAGGAACATTTCTGCCAAATTTGGCTGAAATTGGCCCAGCAGTTTGGGAGGAGATTTTGTTTTGAAAATCCTTCTTTATTTCTATTAAAGCCCAACCCCCCTTGGGCAGGGCCCTGGGGACCTGAGGGTGATGATTGTAACAATTCTGAAAGAGGTCATGTACTGATGCTTAATGCAAAATATCAAGGCTCTACGCCTTCTGGGTAAGGAGGTGATGATTTTTAAAGATTTTAATAAAATTTCAGTTTTGTTGTTATGGTTACCAGGGTTTTCAAAGGATTTCAATTCTTTTAGCAAATTTTAAAGGGCACAACCCAAGGAACATTTCTGCCAAATTTGGTTGAAATTAGCCCAGTGGTTTGTGAGGAGATGTTGTTTTAAAATTGTTGAACAATTGTTGAACACTGGACAGAGGACGATCAAAATACCTCACCATGAGCACTCCGTGCTCAGGTGAGCTAACAAGAGCACCACATTTAGATGCCATTTTGACTGTTCAATTCCTTGATAGTGAAAACAAGCTAATAGTTTCTCACCATAAGACTCTAAAAATACTCAATTTTCACCATACATTGAAATAACAAACCAAAACAAAGCCATGCCTTTTTTTCCTGTTAAAATTCCTTTAAGGAATCTGGTAAAGGGTCACCCAAAGAACATTTCTGTGAATTTTCGATTTTGTTGAATTTCATTTTGCGGTTTCTGAGAAGATTCTCAAATTTTTCCCTATATACCATACATAGAGAAAACCCAGACCATAAAAGCTTTTTTTCATCCAATCAAAATTCTCAAATGAATTTGATAAAAAGTCACCAAAGGAAAATTCAAGTGAAATTCGGCAAAAATTCATCCATCATTTTCTGAGAAAAGTTGTTTAACAGAATAAGTTTATGAACCAATTCACAATGGACACACCATTATGACAAAAGCTCCAGTAGCCATAACTGATTGATTGAATGGGGTTTAACACCACTTTTAACAGTACATTTCAAGTCTCTTTTTCCAGCCAAAGAACACATAAAATAATGCAACTTCTATACATGTATACTGTTTAAGACTTTATAAAGTATTCTGAGCAACAGTTGCATTCATCTGAAAATTGTTCCAGATGAGAGTCTTATTAAGATGCCAATTTTTAATTTTCAACTAGAGGGCCAAGATGGCTCTAGGTTGATTATCTGAGGTCCTTATTGAATAAAACAACCATTATCTGGTTTCTCAGAAAAAAGATTTTAAATATTTTCTTTTTTTGCTATGGAAATAAGCCCTATCCATAAAAGTGATGTTTTTCATCAAATCATTTCTTTTGGGACCTGATAGAGGGTCACATAAGGATCATTCCTATGAAATTTAGGTGAAATCCATCCTCTGGTTTCTGAGAAGAAGATCTTCAAAATTTTTACCTTATATTGAAATTAGCCCATTAAAGCTACATTTTTCATCCAATCAAAATTCTTTGCAGTAATCTGATAGGGGCCGTCCAAGGATAATTACTGTGAAATTAGGTTGAATTTTGTTCAGGACTTTCTGATGAGAAGATTTTTAAAGTAAAAGTTTACGGTTGCATAGATGGACGCATGCACACATGGCGGTCATAATGCAAGGCCAAGAGCTCACTTGCTTTAAGCCAGACAAGCTTGAAAAAAGAAATTGTCAAGTAGACCCCTTTTCACATGGTTTTACTTGTTTGTTGTGTCAATATTTTGGACATCCTACAACACTGATGGACCCACTCTTTTCTCAAAGATCCTCAATGTTTTCAACATTGATGGAGATTCTGTCTGTAAGCAAAGAGCATGCAATACCAAACAATTCTCATTCGGGTATATTTTGCGCTGAAATCCCCCTAATTTTTGAAATTCTAGAAAAAACAAGAGGCCCAGTGGGCCTTAACGGTCACCTGAGTAAAAGAGCATCAAGACAAGTGATTTAGGGTTTATTAGAAAAAGATTTTTTAAGAAGTACAAAAATTTACCCCTTTCTGCCCCCGACTGGGGCCCCTTTTACCCCAAGCCCCCCCCCCAACCTCTTTTCACAAACTGGAATTGGCATTTTCCCAATGATGCTTCCTACCAAGTTTGGTTGAAATCCCCTCAGTAGTTCTTGAGAAGAAGATGAAAATGTTTAAAAGTTACCAAAAATGACCCCCTTTTGGTCCCCATTTTAGGCCCCCCTGACCTCCAGCCTTTTAATTTTCACAAATCTGTATAATCAGTACCCAATGATGCTTTTCACTAAGTTAGTTTGAAATTGGCTTAGTACTTCATCATCAGAAGATGAAAATGTGAATTTTTTAACATGATGAACTTTGACCTCTGGGTGTGGCCCCATACATGACCCAAGGGACATGAATTTCACAATTTATAATATACCTGTCCTAGTTGTCATGCACACAGAATATTTAAGCTCTGGCATTAACGGTTTATTGGAAGAAGATTTTTAAAGAAGTACCAAAAATTACCCCTTTTTGGCCCCTATTTGGGCCCCTTTGACCCCCAGAACCCCTATTTTCACAAACTTGAATTGGCATTCCCCAATGATGCTTTCAACCGAGTTTGGTTGAATTTTTTTTTTTTGAAATCCCCCCAGTAGTTCTTGAGAAGAAGATGAAATATTTAAAAGTTACCAAAAATGACCCCCTTTTGGTCCCTATTTTAGGGCCCCCTGACCCCCCAGCCTTTTAATTTTCACAAATCCCAATTACCATTACCAAATGATGCTTTTCACAAAGTTTGTTTGAAATTGGCTTTGTACTTCATCAGAAGAAGATGAAAATGTGAATTTTTTAACATGATGAACTTTGACCTCTGGGTGTGGCCCAATACATGACCCCAGGGGCATGAATTTCACAATTTATAATATACCTGTCCTGGTTGTCATGCACTCAAAATATTTAAGCTCTGGCATTAACGTTTTATTAGAAGAAGATTTTTAAAGAAGAACCAAAAATTACCCCTTTTTGCCCCCGATTGGGGCCCCTATGACCCCCAGAACCTCTATTTTCACAAACTCGAATTGGCATCCCCTAATGATGCTTTCTACCAAGTTTGGTTGAAATCCGCCCAGTAGTTCTTGAGAAGAAGATGAAAATGTTTAAAAGTTAACGAACGACGGACGACGCACTACGACGGACAAACGATGATTGCAATAGGTCACCATGACCATTCAGTCAGGTGACCTAAAACCACTGGGGATTGAGTGGGAATGGTAATCATTTTTAAGAGCATTAAGTGGTATAGGGACAGACACTGAAAATCCTTGATTTTTTATATCTACCTTCATTATTGAGTGACTCCCTGAAACCTCTGGTAGTTGGGGTTACCATGGCAACCATTTCTGACTGGTTATAGAACATAACTGTAAACTGGTGTGTACACAGGTAGAAATATGGACATAGTCTGGATCGGAGTTGGTGAAATACTGATGTAAAACTTTGTTCCCTACAAAGATTATACAAAAAAGTCTGGTTTTTGTTGCTTTTTGTTGCTTTTTTTCCTTAGGCATAACTTTGCTTACAAGAGTAAAATCTAAGATATGAAAAGTATTGTGTAACCACAGACATAGTTTACGGTACTTTTCGTAGTTTCAGGTCCTTGTCAAAATTCAAAGGTTTTGCAGATGACAATTTTAAGTTGAATATTTTTGAACAATAATCATTCAGTAGGGTAGAAAATATTGAAACAAAAAGTTTCTATTTTTTCCACAATGTTTTCAAGCATAAAAACACAGGGATGTAAAAACAGGGATTAAACAGGAAAGGGTTTTAACTCATTGCCAAATAAAATTCTATACTGGTCCAAATTGAAAGAAGTTGCAGAACAATTTTTTTGCTGTTGGAATGTAAAAAATCTTTGTCATTTGAGTAGATAATATTGTGGATAATAAAGAAAATTGCTTGTTACAAGCAATTTCTTAATTTGCTAGAATGTTTTCCGAAGCTTTTATTTAAGGTGCATAAAATAGGTAACTATGTTGGAAAGGGTTAATGTGGGAATATAAAAGTAATGTGAATAGCTATTTTAAATAAAGCTTCCTTCATTCTTGTTAATTGAACATACTTAGACAATTCCTGAGTCTTACATAGACACAGTATCATTCTTTACATTAAGTGGTATCATTTGAATACATAACATTAAAGGTAAAGAACTGTTTACCTTGTTTGACCCTTTCCTGTACAATCATGGATTTATATGTCCCTTTGACATTATACTTAAAAAAACATTGTAGAAAAAGAAACTAGAGGCACATGAGCACCTGTATTGATCCAAAGGCATGAATGTACTGATTAAGCAAATGGTATTTTCAGGAATTCAATATAAACTGAATTATCTTTGACATATCTTGCAAATAAATCTGGTTAAAAAAATCTTTAAAATAGATCTTAAGAAGCATTTCAAAGTTTTCACTGTTTTACAACAGTCGTGATGCGTTAAGTAAAATTCATTTTCAAACTAAGGTGAAAAGGTATTAACACAATTTTCACTGTATACCAAATAAGGACATAACCCAAGACAATAAAAGGCATGTTTTTCAACCGATCAAACATATATGAAAGAATCTGACAAAGAGTCACCTGAAGATCACTCCTGTGATGTATGGTTAAAATCTCTATGTAGGTTTCTCAGAAGATTTTTTAAAATTTTCATATTATATTCCATACATGGAAATTAGTTCTCCCCCACCGAAAATCTATCAAATCAAATTCATTGTAGAAATCTTAAAAAGGGTTGCCAAACTATAATTCCTGTGAAATTTGGTTGATTTCAATCAAATGGCTTTTCAGAAATAAGGATTATTTTTTAAGTTTTCACTATATACTATATATGGAAATTAGCCCTGCACATAAAAGCCATGTCTTTCATACAATGAAAATTCTTTTATATGATCTGATATAAGGTCACCAAAGGATCATCCCTGCAAAATTTGATTGAATTCAATTGAATAGTTTCAGAGGAAAAGAATTTCAAACCTTTCACCATATATGGAAATTAGCCCTGCCCATTTTATCCATGTTTTTTAACTGATTAATTTCCTTGATGGAATCCAATAAGGGTCACCCAAAGATCATCCCTTTAAAATTTGGTTGAAATCCATTGGTTTCAGAGAAAAAGATTTTTTAAGGTTTCACCATATATTGAAATTAGCCCTGCCAATTAAAGCCATGTTTTTATTCTTTCAAAATTCTTTGAAGGAACCTGATAAAGGGTGACCAAATGATCATTCCTGTGAAATTTGGCTGAATTCTGTTCTGTACTTTTTGAGGGAAAATTTTTTAACCCATTCCCACACAATAAAATTTTGGACCAGTCCAAATTCAAGAAATTGCAGAAGACAAATTTAAGTTGATGCAATCTTCAAAATCTTTGTCTTTTAAGTAAAAAAATTTGTGGGTAATGAGGAAATTGCTTGTAACATCAGTGCTCCAGATAAAGTCTGTTTTTCCGTAATTTACGGACGTAAATTGGCTGGTTACGCATATTTTTCACCAAATTGCCGTACAAGTTAGGGACCGTAAATCATGTGTACGGACATATGTAGGTACAAACGCGTTAACAAAAGGGAACTTACTCTTGTATCATTTCATGTAATCACTCGGCTATTTCCGATATTGCCAAAAATCCCTGTTACTTTGTTATTGGCTACCCTAATTACCAATCGATTTTCCGTCTCTTTCCATGACATTGGAATGCAGACCGTGGGAAAATTCTTGTCAACAAGGACGGTACCCAGAATTGAATCTCTTTCTAATTCAATGTCGTGAGCGATGTGAAACCAGGCGTTTCGACTGACTAAATTGCAAAATGTCAAGACAGAAAACTTTGACGAGTTTTTTTCAGCCGTCTATGGACAAATCGCTACAGCAGTTTCTTTCTGGCCTGTTCGGACATCTGTTTGAAACAAGAAATTAGTGATGATTCTGAATAGAAATGGTTTCTTGTTTAATTAAATAGAATTTGTGATACAAAAACAAAATGAAAATAAATCAAAAGTTTTGTTGCTGAGTTGAATGTAAAATCGATCCCGGACGATTCATAGAAGTTAAGGAAGAGTTCGGGTGTCTACTACGGTAGATACTCGTATTTATAAAATGTCATTTTGTCTAATTTTCTTCAAACAGAGCTATAGCTATAGCTCAGATTTTGAGTTACTGACTGTAATTCAATGTTTGATGAGCAATTGACTGTTTATATAAATTACTTTTAGTGTAATATATAATCAGGACAATTGCTTTGATAGCGATCAATTGGCTACATAGAAAAGTTCTAGCATTCTTGCTATATTCTAACATTATGGTGTAAATGTTGATCATCTCTGTGTTGGGTTTAAGAGCTGAGTAATGATTAAAAGGTTACTTAATAAAGAAACAAAATTTGATATTCCTTCTGTTTATTTGATACTAAAAGTAAGCTGGTACTGATCCTCATATCAAGTACTGATTTAAAATTATTTGGATCAGTACAGTACTGATGCCTCTTCAAATTATTTGGAGCATTGAACAAGCAATTTCTTCATTCTCCACAATGTTTTCTTAAGCTTCCATACTGAGGGGCGTATAAAAGCGTCATTGTGTGGAAATGGGTTAAAGTAAAAGATTACAGAAGGACGGGCGAACACACACACACACAGAAAGAAGCACAATGGACACAACGTCAGTCAGTGGAGCTAAACATGAAGATATCGCTTGCAACAAGCAATTTCTTCATTTTCCACAATGTTTTCTACCGAGAAAGTTGACAAAATCTAAAATTGTACAAACTTTGAATTGTAGTCTGCAAACTCCTTTCAACTTGGACGAGTCTAAAATATTGTCATCTGGTAATGGGTTAAACTAAGTTATTTTGTCGCATTTAGATGCCATAGCTTTTTATCATTTGTTCCTCAATTTTCATTAAATCTAACTCTTTAAGTTGTTCTTTGCCACAATTTCCACACAATTGTACTCTTTTACCCATTCCCACACATAGACACTTTTGGACGCCCCTCAAGAGTAACGTTTGGGAAAACATTGTGTAAAATGAATAAATTGCTTGTCACAAGTTATTTCTTCATTTCACACAATGTTTTCTTTCTAGAAAGTTGAATAAATGTAGAATTTCATCAACTCATAATTGTCTTCAGCAGCTTCTTTCGATTTGGACTAGTCTTAAATTTTGTTGTGTGGGAATGGGTTATCTAGTGCTAGAGATGCATGTAAGTGGACAAGTAAGGCATATCCCCCCCCCTTTAGGAATATGAAGAGACATTTGATGAGTAAACATTGATATTAACCCACTACCAGACGACAAAATATAAGACCGGTCAAAATTGAAAGAAGTTACAGACGAGAATTTTAAGTTGATGAAATCATTAAAGCCTTTGTCTTTTGGGACTGGAAACATTGTGGATAATAAAGAAATTGCTTGTAACAAGCAATTTCTTCATTATCCACAATGTTTTCCAAAGCTTTCATATTGAGAGGCGTTTAAAAGCGTCACTGTGTGGGAATGGGTTAATGAAAAAAATAATGGAACCCATCATGATAATATTCCAACATGTAATGTGTTATCTTTGAGATTTATTTTGTACTATTCCAAGATTTGCCCAGGAATTTACTAGTCACCAGTTATATGGCCGTGAAAAATGTACTCGTCCACATGTAGAAAAGCTTGTGTTGCTCAAGTCAGATATGGGCTTTCCACACCCCTGATGACACTCTAGGAAAAGGCTTAAGTAAACAGTACTGAACATGAAGAAAATTTTGCAAGCAATTTCTTTGTCTTTTGGAGTAGAAAACAATATGGAAAACAAAGAGTTTCGCAAACTTAAAGTTGTCATCTGCAACTTATTTTTAATTGAGATCTGTCTGAGATTTTTGTTTTCTAGTAGATGGTTAGTAAGAATGGGTTTGAGCAAATTTGAAATGTACTGGTTAGTTATCAGATTTTCCCCTGTCAGCACAATGCTTCCTGTTTCATCTTTAGAATTTTAAGCCATTCCCTCATAATGATGCTTTTGGACGCCCCTCAATAAAAAACGATTGGGAAAACATTGTGTAAAATGAAGAAATTGTTTTTGAAAATCCTCATTCCACAAAATGTTTTCTTCCCAGAAAGTTGATATAATCTTTAATTTTATAGACTTTAAATTGTCGACCAGTCTAAAATGTTGCCATCTGTTATTGGGTTAACACATAGGGGATTTCGTAAAGATTTCTAGTAGAGAGTTACATACCAGTCAGCTTGCAATGTTTTCTGTATGTCATCCTGCAATAGGAATGAACCACTACCACTGAAATGAAATGTTTAACGCATAGGTCTAGAAAAAAGGATTAAAACCATTCCAAAATTGTTGTTTTGTAACAAAGCCCTCCATTGTTTGTACTCATTTGAATTGTCTAGACAAGATGTCTATAAAGAGTACTCACAACATAGGTTTAATTGCCAGATAGGTTCAAGATTTCGATATCTTAATCTGAAATCCAAATAGCACCATCTATCCGTGACTCAATTTTTTCTTTTTTCCACAATGTTTTCCAAAGCCTTTTTAAATCAAAATGACCCCCTTAAGAGAAAGTTCTAAGGTTCAAACCAGAGTTTTATCCCTCAATTTTTAAATGTAGTATCTTATATACTCTTGAAAATTGTACAAATAAATTTCTTATTTCACACATCTTTAAAAAAGTTCTGTTTGCACCTAAGGTTTTCAATCTATACTCATAACTTGCTTTTACTTTTTTGTTTTGACCCTTTTAAAATAATTTTTGACCAATAGCATTTCATAGTCAAGGCATCAATGATTCCTAAATTTAAAATGCTAACAAGGGCCCTGTCTTTACTCTAAATCTATCAGCCCTTGATGAGGTGAAGGTCGTCTGTAAAGGTAAAGTATCAAAGTCATATTTTTCCTAATGATGCATTAGTGTCTCACAAACATATCTTACAACATATTGTTACCTGAGTTTAGAGTCATCTATAATTCTAGGAAACAACCTGGCCCAGGGAATATTAGGGTGTTCCCAGAACATACAGCAACTCTGGAAGGACTGTTTCTGTTCATTCAGATTGTCGATCTGTATAAAACAAACATTTCATTTAGATCTATCGAGACATAGTCAACATGGACAAAGGTGATACAAATTAACCCATTATCTCAACATTGCTAATGCAGAATGAATTAAGACAAGAGGACCATTATGGTCCTATGTTGCTCACCTGAGTATGATAGTTCAAGGCTTTATGATTGACACCTAATATCAAAGCTCTAGGCCATATGGATTTGGAGAAGAAGATTATTTTTAAAGATATATTTTCTCCTTCATCCAGATTATGTGTTGATATGTACCAAATATCAAAGCTCCAGGAAGTATGATTTGGGAGAATTTTTTTTTTAAAGTTTCCTCAGTTACCATTGAAACCAGAGTTCTATAAAGGTTTCAATTCTTTGAAGTATTTTGCCAGAGCATAACCTAAGAATCATTTCTGTAAAGTTTAATGGAAATTCTATGGTAAGTTTAGGAGGAGGAGATATTTTTGTAACTGTGAATGGCTGACTGACGCCAGGCAATGACTAATTATAACAGCTCATCCTCAATACTTTGTGTGCATGTGAGCTAAAACTATTGTGGGAAAAGGAGAAATTTCAAATCCTCCATGTTCTAATAATGTTTTCTATTCTATCTGGTGCTTATTTTTGAAATTGAACTCACATTAAATTGTTTTCTGCATCTGTTTTCAATTTAGACACTTCTTCAAGCAATTCTCACTTTTTATACCTTAGAGATACTACATGCTAGAATGACTTCAGAAAATTGTGAAGTTTTACATTTAACTTCAAGGCCATTACAAAACCAGGGATTTTCTTGTAACTGCAAAGGGTGTAGCAATACCAGGGATCAATTGGTAAGCTTCAAGGCAATATCAAAGCCGACATTCTTCTTGATAACTTCAATATAAACTGATAGAATATTGCAATACCTGGGTCTACTTGTAAGGGTTATAGCAAAAGCTGGGTCCTGCTTGTAAACTTCAAGTTTATAGGACTACCTGGTTTCTGTTTGTAAAGTGCAGGGTAATAACATTACCTAGGCTTGGCTTGTAAAATGCATGGTCATTCCATTACCTTGGTTCTTCTTGTAAACTGCAAGCTTATTTCAATGCCCAGGTTCTGCTTGTAAACCTCAAGGTAATAGATATACTAGGGTCCTGCTTGTAAACTGCAAGGTTATTCTGCTCAATAACTTTCAGGGTATAATCATACCTGGGTATGCTTGTTAGCTAAAAAGCTATTGCCATGCCTGTATTCTGCTAGAATTCTTCAAGGCTTTACCAATACCTGGTCCGCATATCAGCTTTGCTTATCAATAATTATGTTTTAAATAAAGTTTATATTAACTCTAATTTTCCTTGCAAAATATTGTCCACCCTATTTATATTTGGAAGGGGATTTGTCAACCCTATGAGAATCATGAAGGGGTCATTTTTCACCCTGTTAAATCTAGCAGGGGGATAATGTCTGCCATGTTAAAAAACATAGAAGGGGATTTTGTCCAGAGGGGCTATTGTCATAAAATTGACTGACTGTCTAACCCATTTTGATTGGACTAACAGAAATACCACTTGACTCCTGTGAATAATCTGATCATCTGATAAACGTTGATAGCAGACAGTGTCCACACCTTATACCTCTGGTGAGTGCCAAGATGACAATGTGACAATTAGTATTTTTGTCCAGACTTGTTGATACCTATTGTACTGTAGTAACGATTTCAAGAATGATCTTAAAAAAGCTTTATTTCCCAATAATTATAAAATGATTAAAAGATGTCAACCTCCATTTTCTTCCAATTCCTTTATCCTGTAAAATTGCTATAGAAATCATACTAGCTCTTCCTTGGGCCACTCTAGACAATGTTGTCACACAAGATTGGGGAAGGTCATCTCTTTTAGAATTGTAACAAACAAGTCCAAATCTCAGTCTCAAAGGTCTTTCCTTTAAAAATGTCTATCAAAAAATAAAACTCAATAGCTTGTTACTTTGACAACCCAAAATCAATACTAGGATTTCTAATACAAGAGGCCCATGAGGGCGTGAGACACTCTACTGGTTATCAAATTTTCCTTTAAAGAAATCTGATATTTAAGAAAGTTAATTGCTCAAAGAAGAATGCATAAAGAAAAAAAGGGCTTTATTCCCTTTATCATTTTAAGCAACAATCCTCAAGGCCCCTTTTCCATGTTTCTGGATGGATCCACTCCATTTCCAAAAGAAAGTTACCTTATGACCCTACAATCATTCTGTGAATATTTCATCAGAATCTGACAATAATTGTGGACTTTATCACAAGAACAGGATTGTTTTGAATGACAATCAATAAGGCCCCTTTTTCTGTGTTTTCTGATGGATCAATTTCATTCCAAAAGGAACTTTCCTTACAACCCTACAATTGTCTTGTGAAATTTAAAAGACAATTTGATAATGATTGAGATCTTCATCACATACACAAGAATGTTTTGAATGGTAATCTGTAAGGCCCCTTTTCCTATGTTTCGAATGCAACAATTATTCCATGCATCTGTTCTCATAAGGCCCCTTTTCCTGTGATATTTTACTGTTGGTTTTATCATTCTGTGAAAGTTAAAAGTGAATCCGATGAAATATTGGGACTTCATTATGTTTAGTAAAATATTTAAAAAAAAATCATATGGCCCCTTTTTATACGCCCGTCGAAGACGGGACATATTATGGGATCATCCGTGGCGTGTGGGCATCCGGTTGTCCGGTCGTCTGGGCATCCGGCGATGTCCACTTCTTTGTCCGGAGCATAACTCTGTCACCTTGAGTCCGATTGACTTTAAACTTGGCAGTTATATTCTTCTCATCAATACGGAGTGCAGTGCTCAATAACCATAACTCTACCTGGCCTATTTTTTTGAGTTATTGCCCTTTGTTGCAAGAATCGTGAAATTTCATGGGTGAATAGATCTCACCAAGGGGGAGTGCAGTGCACAGGAACCATAACTCTACCTGGCCTATTTTTTGAGTTATTGCCCTTTGTTGTTTTTCATACTTGAATCTTGTCCGAGTAAATCTCTAAAAGTATAATAGCTAGAATCATGAAATTTCATGGATGGATAGAGCTCACCAAGTGGGAGTGCAGTGTACAAGAACTATAACTTTACCTAGCCTATTTTTAGAGTTATTGCCCTTTGTTGTTTTTCATACTTGAATCTTGTCCGGAGTATATCTCTAAAAGTATAATAGCTAGGATCATGAAACTACATGGGTGTATAGATCTCACCAAGGGGGGGGGGGGGGGGTGCAGTGCATAAAAGCCATAAATCTACATGGCCTATTTTTTGAGTTATTGCCCTTGTTGTTTTTCATACTTGAATCTTGTCCGGAGTATATCCTAAAAGTATTATAGCAAGAATCGTGAAACTTCATGGATGGATAGAGCTCACCAAGTGGGAGTGCAGTGTACAAGAACCATAACTCTACCTAGCCTATTTTTTGAGTTATTGCCCTTTGTTGTTTTTCATACTTGAATCTTGTCCAGAGTATAACTCTAAAAGTATAATAGCTAGAATCATGAAATTTCATGGGTGGATAGATCTCACCAAGTGGGAGTGCAGTGTTCAATAACCATAACTCTACCTAGCCTATTTTTTGAGTTATTGCCCTTTGTTGTTTTTCATACTTGAATCTTGTCCGGATTATATCTCTAAAAGTATTTTAGCTAGGATCATGAAACTTCATGGGTGTATTCTTCTCATCAAGGGGGAGTGCAGTGCACAAGAACCATAACTCTTCCTGGCCTATTTTTTTAGTTATTCCCCTTTGTCGATTTTCATACTTGAATCTTGTCCTGAGTATATCTCTAAAAGTATAATAGCTAGGATCATGAAATTTCATGGATGGATAGAGCTCACCAAGTGGGAGTGCAGTGTACAAGAACCATAACTCTACCTAGCCTATTTCTTTAGTTTTTGCCCTTTGTTGTTTTTCATACTTGAATCTTGTCCGGAGTATATCTCTAAAAGTATAATAGCTAGAATCATGAAACTTCATGGATGGATAGATCTCACCAAGTGGGAGTGAAGTGTACAAGAACCATAACTCTACCTAGCGTATATTTTGAGTTATTGCCCTTTGTTGTTTTTCAAACTTTGTTTGACAAAAAATATTCCTTAAAAATAACCTCAGTTCTATTCAAACCCTCAGTTAATATTAAGCAGTGTGACGGGCGTATCTTGTGACAATTTGGCACCTTGTTACATGATACTTGATGGATTGTACCAAGTTCTGAAAAAGAACTCTTTAAATGATTGTACACTCATTCTGTGAAATTTTGAAGTGAATCTGGTGAATTCAAGGGACATCATTGTAGGGGTTTAACGACAGATCAATAGGTTGATGTATTGTGATAGTGACAGTCACGATATCCATGTATCGATTGCAATTCCCTGACATCGATAACTATCGCGATTTTTTGTTCAAATATTGATAGTTTTGATAGTAAATATTCAAAGCATAGTTACACAGAAATACAATGTTTTCTTAGTCTCCTGGGTTAAAAAAAGAGAGAGAGACAGAGAGATAGAAAGAGAGAGGTAGAGGGAGAACAAGTTATACTACTTTAATTTCTATGATCATGTGATAGGCACGTTTGATTTTCGTTTCTTCCGTAATCCAAAAGCATGTTAAGTTTAGACTTGTTATCAATGTTTTATGAATTCTCAGCGCTTGAATCATCGAAAAAATAGAAATAAGACAATCATAAATGATATTCGATTAATTACAATAATGAATTACTTATTTCAAGCACAGTAATCAAGTTATTCTGTATTACGTATTTGTGTCGTCTGACATGGCTGCAAATTTAGAGATTGTGAAAACAAAGGCGGAAAGGCACATGTTTTGGACCATTTTGGGACTATTTTGGCTTCGTAAAGGAAGGCGAAAACGTTGATAAAAACAGAGTAGCCTGTAGACTGTGCTATCTATACAGATCAACATAGAAAATAAACAAAGTAACATATACCGATTGTATCGTGATATATCGCAATTGATTTCTGACAATAGTAATAGTATCACGATATCAATACTGTGATAGTAAAAGTATCACGATAGTGATAATGATTGTGTTAATGAGTTTATAGTGAAACTTTCATAGGGCCCCTTTTCTCATGATACTTTACAGAACAAACCAAATTTCAAAAGGAACAATTCTAATGACGGTACAATCATTCTTTAAAAGTTAAAGAGAATCAATGAAAACAGTGGACTGAATTGTGTCAAGAATTTTTGTAACAAAATTTTCATAAGGCCCTTTTTTCCATGAAACTTAACAAATCAGACCCAATGTACAAAGGAACAATCCTAATGATAGTTTGAAAATGATAAAGACTGAGGACTTTATTGTAATAATGATGTTTTTTTATATAATCTTTATAAGGTCCCTTTTCTTGTGTCACTTAACCAATCAGACCTATTTTACAAAGGAACAATCGAAATGATGGTACAATCATTCTATTAAAGTTTGAAGAGATTCTGATAAAGACAGAAGACATTGTTGTGTTTATGAGGATTTGGTAATAATTTTTCATACAGCCCCTTTTCCTATGACACTAGACAGATCAGGCCCAATTTGGAAAGAAACAATCCTAATGATGGTACAAACATTCTGTGAAAGTTTGAACAGAATCTGATGAAAACTGCAGACTTTATCTTGGTGTAAAATTTTTAAAATAAAATTTTCACAAGGCTCCTTTTCCTGTGATACTTGAAGGATCAGGTCTCATGTCAGCATCAACAATCGTGATTATTGTATATTGATTCTGTGAATGTTTGAAGAAAATCCAATGAAAGCTCTGGACTTGGTTAGAAAGATTATAGATAAAATTCTCAAAAGGCCCCTTTTCCCATGATACTAGACAGATCACGCCTAATTTGAAAAGAAAGAATCCTTATGATAGAATAATCATTCTGTGAAAGTTTTAACAGAATCTGATGAAAACTGTTGACTTTATTGTGGTACAATGATTTTAAAATTAAATTTCATAATGCTCCTTTTCCTGTGATACTTGATCTCATCTGTGGACTTAAAAGCAATAATTAAGATTTTTTTAATTGAATTTTCCTAAGGCCCCTTTTCCTATGTTTCTCAATGGATCAGACCCA
This sequence comes from Fragum fragum, assembly GCA_946902895.1. Classification (NCBI taxonomy): domain Eukaryota; kingdom Metazoa; phylum Mollusca; class Bivalvia; order Cardiida; family Cardiidae; genus Fragum; species Fragum fragum. Next base: position 39,648,493 of record OX336368.1, on the reverse strand, counting down.
ATTTGAAAGGAACAATCCTTATGATGGTATGATCATTGTGAAAGTTTAAAGTCAATCAGGTGAAATCTAGGGCCATGATATGTTAACTAAGATTTTTTTATTAAATTTTCATAGGACCCTTTTCCCATGAAACTTGATGGATCAAACCTACTTCCGAAAGGAACAATCCATTTAATGTAATAATCATTCTGTGAATGTTTGAAGAGAATTTGTTGAAAACTATGGACTCTCTTGTGTTTACAAGGACTTTTTCAATCCAGTTTTTATCGGGCCCCTTTTTCCAGTGGTCCTTGACTGATCATACCAAATTTTGAAAGGAATAATTCTTATGATGGTACAATCATTCTGTGAAAATTTGAAGTCAATCAGATGAAAACTGTGGACTCTAGAGTGTTAACAAAGATCTTTAAATTAAATTAAAATAAGGCCCCTTTTCCTATGTTTCTTGAGGAATCATACCCAATTTCGAAAGGAACAATCCTTATGATAGTACAATCATTCTGTGAAAGTTTGAAGAGAATCCGTTGAAAATTGTTGGCTCTAGATTATTTATGAGGATTTTTTATTAAAATTTTCATAAGGCCCCTTTTTCCTGTGTTTCTTGACAGATCATACCTAATTTCGTAAGGAACAATCCTTATGAGAGAAATGAGATTTAAGTGAGAAAATGTAAAACAGTCATTATTTGCCAATACCATGATTAAAATTGTGGTAGTTTTCTTATATTTGATTTTTAAAACAAAACAACATGAGGTTGGATAATTTATAACAAGACTTGTGGCCAGGGAGGGAAATAAACCTGATTAATACTTTTCACATTATATGGGTGATAATACACTAGTGCAGTATTTATGCAAATTAATTTGAAGCCTATGGTCATGCCTTTTCATAAACACCAAAATGATGTCATGATGCATGTAATGATGTCATTTTACAAACAGGGTTGTATGTTTACTGAAATATCATATGTCGATGAATTCTATAAATTTTTACTGATTTATTGCAAAACAAAGTCCATATTAAAAAGAGAATATCAAATTTGTGTTCATAAAAATTCCAAGTTTATTAAACTTATCATCTAAAACAAAGTCTGGTTTTTATCTGTTTGTAGATGACTTGTTTACTGAATTTGACATTCCATGACCACTCATTCGATATTTCATGTATTTACCTTTATTTGTTCTGCACATACAAAACGAGTCACGCCCTGAGCTTCGTCTGTTGATTTAAGTTGTGTACACCACTGTAATGACTGGTTGGATACTATTCTCATCTTGGTCTTTATACTCCAATCAAAAGGCAGGTACGGTACAATCTCCTCATGTTGTTGATCTGCTGATGTACTTTCTACCTTTAAAGAATTGTATTTAGGGTTGACATTTTATTATTTTTTCCCATTACGCAATTTTGTTTCAAATCTGACTGGTTCTCCACTGCGACTTAAGGTCCTTAACCCATTCCCACACAGTGACGCTTTTGGACGCCCAAGAAAAATAATAGGGAAAACATTGTCTAAAATGAAGAAATTGCTTGTTAAAAGCAATTTTGTCATTTTACACAATGTTTTCTAACCAGAAAGTTGAAAAAATATAAAATTTCATTAACTTTAGTTTGTCGCCTGCAACTCCTGTGAATTTGGACCAGTCTAAAATTTTGCCGTCTGGTAATGGGTTAAAATCTGTTTGTTTTTATGTAACATAATATTACATGTACATATATTAAGAATAGTGTCCCTCAGTACATGTATTTCTTTTAAAAAATAGTTTTATATGCTGCCTGGATCAAGAAGGTCAAACAGGTGTGGCATGATCCAAGATCAGACTGCTCAAATGTGCAGGCTGATATTTGTCTATGCCTTCTGTCAGAGATTGAATGATTCAGATTTAGCATTGACAAGGCTTGAAAAACACTGTACCTTTTCATTCTGTTCCTAAAGTTTTGGTGGCTGTGTAACTTTATCTTCTCCATGATGACTATAGTTTGTCTCTATATCAAGGACTTGAATGATACAGATTTAGCATTGACAAGGCTTAAAAACATTGTACCTTTTCATTCTGTTCCTTAAGTTTTGATGGCTGTGTAACTTTATCTTCTCCATGATGACTATAGTTTGTCTCTATATCAAGGACTTGAATGATACAGATTTAGCATTGACAAGGCTTAAAAAACATTGTACCTTTTCATTCTGTTCCTTAAGTTTTGATGGCTGTGTAACTTTATCTTCTCCATGATGACTATAGTTTGTCTCTATATCAAGGACTTGAACCTGTGTGTCAGTCTGGAAAAAAAAGTTTACAAAATTAGCCTACAGTTCTGTTGTCTGGTAATGGGTTAACATGTTAAACAAAACCTTATAGAATATAATATTTTCAATCACTCTGCAATATCTTTTCCCACTCTGTCTCCAATCAATTAGAGAATTATCGCAAACCAAAGTGGGATTAGCAGCTAGACTATAAGGATGCTGTGGTAGTAGTGATGTGAGAAGTAAGTGATACAGAGGAGACCCCACCAGAACAAAACCCCTTCACTATATTTGGCTGGGAGGACAAAACCCCACCACTTTTTATATCAAATATTTTTGTCAAATGTGTATTAATTCATTTAACCTTTGTCAGCTGAATTAAATTCGAATCTAAATTTGCAAATAAATCAAAAGCCTGACAGCACTGGGAGCACTAGTTAACCCTTGTCATGCTGTATATAATCCCTTACAGAACTGCCATTAAATCAAAGGTCTGAGAGCACTGAAAGTACTTGTTTAATAATCAATATTTCTTTTGAAAGTCAATTTCATAACTTCTTTGACAGGAAAAGTACTAGCAGGTTGTGTAGACCAAGATCAGACTGCACTTATGTGCAGGCTGATCATTGTCTATACCTCCTGCCCAAACCAGAATATTCCGGGTTCAGCATGACAAGGGTTAAAGGTGAAAATTAATTTTGAAAAAAAAATTTTAAACAACTTAGGAGTTGAAGAAGACAAACAGGTATTGTAGCATAAGATCAGACTGCACTTGTGTGCAGGCTGGTCTTAGTCTATACCTACTGCCCAAACAGGAATATTCTAGGTTCAGCATGACAATGGTTAAAATTTCATATCTTTATGAATAATAAGATTCCACAATACTAACCAAATATACATATTGTAGCCAAAAGTGGTCCATATCATGCTTTATTGTAAAAATTTGACATGTCTCTGTAGCCAAATTGTTTGATGTCTTAAAGTGTAGATATAAGGTTGGTTAAATGGATATTGCATTTCATGTTTTTCTTCCTTTTCAAACAATATTGTCATTAGATACACATATTTCTTATAAATCAAATTCTAGACTGTGGGCAATGGATGAATTGAGTATGTCTGTTTCCAACCCTCATGATCATGCTTACAGTTTAAATGTCTCTGAAACCTGCTAAATGTATCCCCATCAATTTATCAGTCTAAATTGTGTTGTCTGGTAAAGGGTTAAAAGCTTAACCATAAGGGCAAAATTGTGCCTGACTAATTCTCATCAAGTAATCTGATCTTACATGGTACTCATGTGACTTAATGTCACATTAATGACCTTTTCATTGGAGAATACTTCCCGACATTTGCCTAAGAAATTTGACAATGTAAGAAATAGCTGTATGGTGCAACACAGATAATATCTTTAAACAAAAAGAAAGATCTGCTGTGACAGCTTCAGGAGAGGTAATTTGCCATGATATGCAAATAAGGAAACCTCCCAAGAGACCAGTGACTATTTGTAGTTATGTATAGACAAAGTTAGGGTTGATGACCCTTTTCTCTGATTAGCTTTGTCTACATATTCTACATGTTACACTGCAATAACATTACATACACTGTAGATGGGAAGTGAGAATCCTTGAGTTTTCCTTATACCAGTAGTCTCCTGTATTCATTCTGTTTCATTTCTGCATGGTTAACTTATGTACTGGTAAGTAATGCACAAATTGTAGGAAATCAATGTCAAGCAATATCAGAGTATAAAATATGCCAAAAAATATCCCTTAAAATCCTTGCATCACCAGTACATACTATTTTTCATCGTTCCATAAAAATATTTGGGTGTCATGTTTTTGTTCTTCTTGTAAAATTAGTTCTGTTGCCATTTAGACACTTTTTGAAACTTGGTTAGGTTGATGGGAGTTAACTTTTTATATACAATCTTAAGTCTTTTTCACCAATGCATCAAGTGTGACATTGCTCCAGTATAGGAGACTGCATTTGGATCTCTATGACCAGTGAATGCACACACAGAGTAATTTTCTAAACAAATTTTGTTACATACACTGCAACTCCTCTATAATGCTACTCGGCACAGCGCTGACTCCATTTAAACACAGGGTAAGCTTGGCTTCCAAAATTGAGGGGGGGGGGGGACAATTTGGGTTGCTGATGCTGAAATACGACATTCATGCCGATTTGACCGCGATTCTTTCATCCCATCTTTGGCCAACTCAAAAATTAAGGGTTGCGCACAAAAATCGATAATTACGCGAAGCCAGGCACCTAACAGTGGACGGTTGTGGCGATTAATGCATTAGATCAGAGATAATTGTTTTGTTTGATTGAAACAAGCAAAGTGTTTCAATTTATAAAATGGTTTAATTGTTTGGTAAAACATTTAGGTGATTAATCAACTTTAGGTCATTGACAATTTTTTAATAACTAGAGAATATGCACACATCTTGGTATCCTTCAGTTTCTAACCTTGAAGATGATGCGATTAAAAATATCACACTTTGTTTCTCTCTCAGCATTCTTAATTTTATTCAGTATTCAATATTGGTAATTTAAAAAATTTAATACCGTTATTTCCCGCTTTTCTTTCAATAATCCGAAAATTTCATCCCATTCTGTCTGATTAAACACACGACAAAAAGCTTGTTGACAATTATGAAGTAAGGGTTTTTCGGGTACAGTTTATTTCATTATGAGGGAAAAAAAGGTGATCAAAGACGCCGCCACCAGATGTTCAGCAGCTATTTATGGGAGAGTTTCCGAAGCTGACACATGCCAGATGCATACCCCATAAGAAATCATAGTGACCGAATTTTTTTCGTTTTGAAACTTGACATTCCGCCGTCACGTATATTTTCAATTATTAAGACCATCATTTTCATGATTAAAAGTTACCGGCTTCAAAGTTTAATCCAGTTTTGTAAATGTGCAACTGGTTGGTGTAAATTCCCGATTCTTAAATGACTAAGTTCAGATAGAGTTCTTTGTTAATTTTTTGTTACTTTATTTTTAACAATGGTTATTAAATTAGATCAAGTCCATTACCGCGAGAGGTTAAAAGGTCTATACATGTGACATTTTCTCAACGCTTTAGTAACCCCAGGTGTTCAACAACTCGTTGGTCTCCAAGAAGTCGCTATGCGAGATACTTAGAATTAATCCCTTTTGTCTAGAGATGGAAATATTGACGTTGTCGTACAACTAAATTCAATTAGATTAATACAGATGACTATCATAATAATAAAACATGTCTCGGGTGAAAATTCTAGCTTCTAAATTTTCGGGGACTGAGAATCATAATTTGTAGACATGTAGAAATTTACAGATTATTCAACTCCGATAGACTGGGCAGGTAAGGGTAGAATTTAATAATTCTCCGCACGCTGAATTTTGTCCGTTTCTGCTAAAATCTCGTAACTACAGTTGTTGTTATTCATTTCCCGACTATAGTAACATGTATAAAATTAAACTTGTACCAGGAATGTTATTATAAATTATCGGGTGTTTGGTTCCGTTTCCGACGGTTGAAATTGTCAGTCACGGCAGAGGAGGGGGGCAGCGTTAAAGCATGATAACTCCACTTCTTCCCCTGTTTCACTTCTTGGACCCCACCAACAGCCTTAAAGCGGAGTTGCAGTGTATATTGTATGTCTTTCTTCCATACTACAATATTTCAACCCACACAACAAAATTTTAGACGGGTCCAAATTGAAAGAATCTGCAGACAACAATTCCAAGTTGATAGAATTTTAAATTTCTTTGTCCTTTTTGATAGAAAACGTGGATAATGAAGAAATTGCTTGATAAGGGTAATTTCTTCGTTTTCCACAATGTTTTCTATAGCTTTATTCTTGAGGGAAGTAAAGAGGCAGGATTGTGTGGGAATGGGTTAATCCAGTCCATGTTGCTTTAAGTTTAGTTCACATAATCAAATTAACGTTGTATTAGTGTGCATGAAATTGTCAGTCAAGGTACTTGAATACCAGAGACTACAAGCTATAATCAACATCTGTCACCTTAGTTAAAGAATTAGATAGCACTTCAAACAGTGCACATTTGTCATTTGGGTTGCAAGTCGAATGCTCTATATGCTGTCTCTTTGCAGGATTCTGCTCTACATCAGAGACACTAAAAGGATTTCTTCGTTTGACCGATTTTGATGGTGATTTGTATATGACTGTTGTTCTATCATTTTCTGACGTTGGAATGCGTTTCTGTGACACTGACTTTCGTCGCCTATGTATTTTCATCACATCCGAAGGTCTTTTCCATTCCGTTTTCTCCGCCATCATATATCAGCCCAAAAGGTGCAGTGTACACCTTCATTTACAAAAGGTAGAGTTATACGTCACTAGTCCTTTCAAATAACATTACTACGCATTTGACTCAAGGAATTGTTTACAAAATTAAAATTGGCGCCTTGTAAACTAAGAGGGCTTCGAATAAAAATGTGAAGAATTTCAAAGTCGTCCAAAAATATTTTTAAAAACCACCGGCCCAGATAGAGAACTTTCACGTTGCTGACTTAATTCAAAATGCCATTTGAAAAAGGCAATTTAATTTCAGTGCTCTACATGCGTTTCTGAACCATCATTAATTGATTTGATATTTAGCGCGTTTCATCAGCAGTCATTTAACACTTTGCTTTCAAAAACGGTGCGAATGGCAATCGATATCTCTTTTACGTTATCCTCCGATTATGGCTTTGTTTTGCTCGCAGTCTGCTGTTCTTGGTTTCTTACAAATTGGTTAGAAGCGCGAACACTACAAGCAAGAAGAAGATATGAGGTGCCGGTAAGTTATTTGTTATTGATATAGTAATTTCGTTTTGAATGTAATTTGTATCCCGATAAACTAATCCGGGCACCTGTTCTAGATTTTCGATCGCGTCCTAGATTTAATCGACTTACATATATCTACGGTTCAGAACTATGGCAGCAATAGAGATCGACAACGATTACGGGTACGTCATCTTCGTCTTTGTGGCATCTGTCTTCGTGCTGCAATGGATGGGCATAAAAGTTGGGCTTGCAAGAAAGAAATACGGGATCAAGGTAAGCTGATTCTATCCTTTACACACCAGACCAGGCTCTTTACTAAAACAAGCCCAATGAGATTTATAGCCCTACACGGACTTTGTACACGCCCTAAAGTATATGCCCAATATTCGTGTTTCATTTTTTACAAAAATATCAATTTCTATAAGGATATTTGCTTATAGATTCGTGGGGAATCATTGAAATGAAAGGGCATTTCGCCAAGTACTTCTTGTCAAATTATCTGAGATTATAAACATCAATATCTTCATCTCAAATGTCTCAAAATAAGAAAAAAAATGTTTAGTCCTCTCAAATGAATAATAAATGAATTGAAAATATCCCTCGTATACTCTTAGGGCATGTATCAATTCCATAGGGCATCCGTAGGGCTATATATCTTGTAGGGCTTTTTTAGTGTGATTGGGCTCTTTATCCATTCCAATTACCAATTGACGTTTTCTTGACACCTCTTAACCCTCGTCTTGCTGAACCTGGAATATTCCGGTTTTGGCAGGAGCTGTAGACCAAGATCAGCCTGCACATAAGTATCATGCATTTCTGAATTGAGGTGTATGTAAATCTCTATGTAGTTATACTCAGTATGAAGCAACAAAAATAGGAAGAAAGTACCAGCACTTATATAAAATCCTGACATTTTCTAGTATTAAGTTTCTTAATAATTTTCCATTGTATTTGTCACTGATACATGTTTCAATAAGTCTCTTATCCCAAGGAAGTCTTATGTACAGTACCTGTGAATTTCACACACTAATTTAAGTGGAATCAATTATTTGTAACATGTTGTTTGATGGATTTATTCAGCTGGTTACAGCAAATATCAAAGCTGTTTGATGGATACAAAACTAAAAAGGGTAAAAATCAATCTGCTGTTTTTGCTTTAGAATCATTCTTGACCTCTTGACCTTTAACCCGTTTGTACACAATGACACTTTTTGATACCCCCCCCCCCCCCAAAAAAAGAGAAAAACCTTGGAAATTATTGTTAAAAATGAAGAAATTGCTTTTGACAAGCGATTTCTTCAATATCCACAATGCATTCTTCCCAGAAGGACAAGGATTTTTTTAATTCCATCAACTAAAAATTTATGTCTGTACCTTCTTTCTATTTGGACCAGTCTAAAATTTTGTTGTCTGGTAATGATGAAGTGAAATTATAGATTACTTTTAACCCTTTCCCATACAATTCCTGATCTCTGATTCCTGTGGTATTATACATAAGAAAACATGGTAGTAAAAAAGAAATTGCCTGTGTCAAGTAATTTTTCTTTTTTCCTCAATTTTTTTTATCATATAGGATGGTAACTGTTTGGATTGTTCTTACTTTAAAATGTTATCTGTTTCATAATTGAATTAGAAAAGGTCTAAAGTTTTGTAAAACAGTAAAGGGTTATGATTTTAGATATTGTACCTGAATTAACCCTTTCCTGTTCAAACCCTGGATTTGATGTTGCTGTGATTTTATACTTAAAAAAACATTGTGGAAACAGAAAACATTATGGAAACAGAAGAAATTGCTTGTAACAAGCAATTTCTTCTTTTTCCACAATACTTTCTATCACATAAGATGATTGCATGTCAAATTGCATTAAATTTTCATTTTTGTCTTCAAAGTCTTTAGATTGGGACCAGTCTAAAATTTCAAAAAACGGGAAAGGGGTTAAAGTAGAAATTGTACTTTGATCCTATTTTCTCTGCAACCTAACAATTGATGGATTGAGGTTGTCAATGAAAGAATTGATCAACTAACCAAATAATTTCAGACTGGATTAGTGAACTTTGAACAGTAGCAATTCATTTAGCTAATTTCTTTTATGAACATTTTATTTTCGATTGGCAACTTAAAATGAATGTCTTAACTATAGCATATTCAAGCTCTAGTTATGATGTTTAGGGTGCCAATCAACCATTTCACTTTTGTCTTACATGTTACTGTCCATAAATTTTGCAAAATAACACTGTTTAAAGAAAGTATGATATTTTTAAAAAAAGGAATCCTTTTTTTTCTTATTTTTGCTAAGAATTCTTTTTCTTTCAAATGATAAAATATTTTCTGAGCTGTATTGTTTTTGTTTTTTTCAGTATCCAAAAATGTATACAGAGCCTTTTAATCATGCATTCAACTGCATCCAAAGAGCTCACCAAAATACGTAAGTTCCAGTTAAGTTTTTTTAACTGGTTTCCACACAATTCTGTTTTTTGACGCCCCTCAAGAAAAAGCTTTGGAAAACATAGTAGGAAAAGAAGAAATGGCTTTTAATAAGCAATTTCTTCAATATTCACAATTTTTTCTACTAAAAAAGATAAAGATTTTTTAAATTCCATCAACTAAGAACTATCTTCTGTAACTTCTTTCAATTTGGACTAGTCAGAAATTTTGTCATCTTGTAATGGATTAAACAATTTTGGAATCATCAAGCAATTTCTTCATTGTAAATGTATACCAAAGCCTTTATTCTTGAGGGTACAAATAATTGTTATTGCAGAATGGATTAAAAAACACATCTTGTCAAATATTAACCCTTGTTATGCTGATCCCGGAATATTCCTGCTTTGGCAGGAGGCATAGGCAAAGACCGCCTGATCTTAGTCTGATCTTAGTCTACACCGCCTGTTTGTCCTCTTTAAGCCAGAATTGTACAAAGGATCAATCTCAAAACTAACTATTGACCCTGACAACCAGATCTACAGTGTTATCAGTATTTTGATTTTAGTGTAATTCTGAACAAGGATTTTATTCAGCATGACAAGGGTTGAGACACTTTTCAAAAGTTTACCTTGGGGGGAACTAGTTTGAGCTTTGATTGACATCTGATTAATGAATGTGAAAGCAATAGCCAGTTGATTTAAAATTCATAAAGACTTTCAGGATCACTTTTTTGTTTAGGTATACAATTGATATATCTGTCATAGAGGGATCAACAAAAGCTATATATCTTAAGTATACTAGTGAAAGTTCAGCTATATTTGTTTACAAATTGAAGAATTTGAAGATCAATGTTAATATTAAAAGAAAACTATATGTGTAAATGTTTGTTTCTTTAACAGGTTAGAAGGGTATCCAGTATTTTTGACTTTACTGTTTTTGGGAGGACTAGCATATGCGGTAAGACTTTCTTACATTTGAATTTTGATATACAATGTAAGTCTTGAGTTTAATCAGTGAATTGGATTTTGAAGTTAAAAGTTTCATCTATGAATAGAGGATAGTTGTTTATTTTGGGTTTATTTGTCATTGAGTGGACAACAAAAGCTATATTTTTTCTTTGTTTGCCGAAAGGGTTGTATTATTTAATAGTCCCAGGCATATGTCTGTCTTTCTGTCTCATGTTCCTGAAGTAATTTTTATTTTTGCAACTCCTACAGAATGAACTGTAACTTGCTGCAATGAATCTCTATGATGTTTAGTTGTGCATGAGACAACGTTTTATGATCCCTTAAGTCATTTTAGAATGATCTGCCCTTGACTTAGCTGTTTTCCTTAAAATTACAGTGTTTTATCACAGAGAAGCCTCATCAGGCAAGTAGCTCTGGTGGTATTTATTTTATGATTGTCATGTAATATAATGTAATGTAAGCAAAGATACTATTAGAATGATACATTAAATATGTGATATTGGTAAACCCATTCCCACACAATTCAGCTATTTTAAGCACCTCATGAATAGCATTTTGGAAAATGAAGAAATTGCTTGTTTCGCATTATCCAAACTGCTTTTTGCTCAAAAAAGACAAAACCCATCAACTTGAAATTGTCATGAATTTGGGCCAGTCTAAAACTTTGTTGTCTGGTAATGGGTAAAAACATCCACAGACTCTATATAACTAACAAAGTTCTGGTCTTACTACTAAAGCATATCAATTAGCTGCTTCATAATTCTTGTAAAAAAAGATTAAGATTTTGATTCCTGATTTTTCTGATTGATTGCTTTTTCTGATTGATGTTTTGATCTGATGATATTCTATACATGTAAATTGGTCTGATTAACAAGTATTAATTAGTATTTCAAATTGCCACATGTATCTTTTGGTGGGTCATTTTTCTTACCAATACTTTGAAGTTTTAATTAAAGCCACTTTTAGACTTTGTTAACCCATATATCAATTTGGATGATTCTAACTTTCTGTCATCTGCTGTGAACCCATTAACAGCTGACACAATTTTAGACTTGCCCAAATTCAAAAAAGTTACTGACAACTATTTTAAGTCCATCTGTTTGTCTGTCTATTTGTCCACAAGTTCTTTAAAAAATTTCTCCTCCTAAACCAATAAGCTGATCAAGCTGAACTTTGCAGGAATGTTTACTGGTTGAAGTTCTACAAAAGTTGTCAAATGAATATATTTCCATGAAAAATTGAATTGCCTTAGTAAATCTCTAGGGCTTTTATATTTCATATATAGCATAACCTTATGGATATCTATCAAGTTTGCTAATTACACATCAGGGGTAAAAAATGGTCCCTCCTGGAGGTCCAAAGTTTGGAAATATCCTTAATTTGAGCAAGTTCAAAAGTCTTCTCCTAAAGTATATGACCTACGGCAATCATATTTGACATTTAACATAACAAGATGGTCTTGTGGTATTTGAAAAAAAATTAAGCACAGGGCTTTGAAAAAGTCTCAACTCCAGGGTCCAAAATTGGGAAACTCTTTCAATATTAGTGAGATAGAAATTCTTTTTTTCTTTATATAAGGCCTGAAGCATTTTTTTTTTTATTGTAAAATAACCCAGTAGTTATCTATGACCTTAGTGACAAAAACAGCCCTATCCCAGTGGTCAAAAGTTTGGAAAAACCTCATAGCATTTTAAAGATTATTCTGCTCCAAATGTTTTAGGTGTAATGTGTTAATATTTTTTGCATAGTATAGTCAGATGTTTCTCTACCAAGGTTTCTAAAACTATACTCATTGGTTAAAAAAATGGCTCAAAGTTTGAAAAAGCACTCAATTAGTGCAAATTCAAATCTTCTCTTCTGAACCCATTACCAGACAGCAAAATTTAATTCTGATTCAAATTGAAAGAATTTGCAGACAGCTTTACAAATTGGATTGGAATTTAAGTATCAGTTGCTTTTAGGGTAGAAAAATTATGAGGATTTGAGAAATTGCTTGTAAAAAGAAGATTCTCCTTCTATCACAATATTTTCTGAACCTGTTTTTAGCTCACCTGAGCACGTAGTGCTCAAGTGAGCTATTGTGATCGTCTTTTGTCCGGCGTCCGTCCGTCGTCCGTCATGCGTCGTGCGTCATCCGTCAACAATTTCTTTAAACATCATCTCCTCCTAAACCACTGGGCCAATTTGAACCAAATTTGGCAGAAATGTTCCTTAGGTGGTCCCCTTCAAAAATAGCTAAAAGAATTGAAATCCGTTTAAAACTCTGGTTGCCATGGCAACAAAAGCGAATTTTTGGAATAATCTTTAAAAATCTTCTCCTCCTGACCCAGAAGGCATAGAGCCTTTATATTTTGCATGAAGCATCAGTATATTGACCTGTTTCAAAATAGCTAAAATCATAATCCTCGGGTCCCCAGGGGCGGAGCCCCAGGGGGGTGGGGTTTACATAGAAATAAAGAACAATTTTTTAAATGAAATCTCCTCCCAATTCACAGGGCCAATTTGAACCAAATTTTGCAGAAATGTTCCTTAGGTGGTCCCCCTTAAAATTAGCTAAAAGAATTGAAATCCGTTAAAAACTCTGGTTGCCATGGCAACAAAAGTGAAATTTCAAAATAATCTTTAAGAATCTTCTCCTCCTGACCCAGAAGGCGTACAGCCTTGATATTTTGCATGAAGCATCAGTATATTTACCTCTTACAAAATAGCTAAAATCATGATCCTCGGGTCTCCAGGGGCAGACCAAGGGGGGGGGGGGGCTATAGGCATGAAGCATAAGTTCACAGACTTCTTTCTTATTTCTGAAATTATAACCCATGGAAAAAGTTTTTTCCTTCTTTCAAATCGGCACTAAAGCCTTGGAATTTGTAATTTGGACTTTTGGATTCCCAGGTTCATAGTCTTTATATGTAATTGTGGCCCACTTGTTTCATAATCCTAACCTTAACATGAAATTAGACTGTTGAAAGAAAAAGAGCCTTTATCTCAGGTGAGCGCCCCAGGGCCAACGGCCCTCTTGTTCTTTATTAATCTCTTGTTTTCTTGTAGGGTGAGAAAACGTGGGATTGAGAGGGAGTATGTTTAAAGGAAAACTACCAAAATCTGTATTGATTCAATATTGTTTTTCCAGAGAATCAGTGCAGTTGCAGGATTAGTATACATTGCTGGGAGGATTGCTTATGCTCTTGGATATTACACAGGAGGTAATACCTTATTTATTAACTCATGAGCTTGATTGGCTTGAAATAAAATGTTATAGTATGGTTGTCTCTTTGAAGTGCTCTGGTTGAGCTATTGTGAATTGGTCATTGTCTGTAGTCCGTCCATCCATCTGTCCGTCCGTCTGATCACAATTACAAAAAAATCTTCTCTGCCTAAACCAAACATTGAATGTCAACCAAACTTAAAAGAAATGATCCTGAGGTCATGCTCTTTCAAAATACTTCAAAGAATTGAAATTGATGAAGAACTCCAGTTGCCATGGCAACTGAGTGAAAAAACTTAAAAAAAACTTCTCCTCCCAAGCCATAAGACCAAGAGCTTTGATAATTGTGTGTAAATCATCATCTATTGACCCTCTACCAAAGTACTCCAAAGAAATACTGTATTCTGAAAATAAGCCCTTTCCTGTGCAATCTCTTATTTTACATAGAATTAAAGAAGGGAAAACATTAAAAATCTTCTTCTCCCAAACCATAAGGCCTAGAGCTTTGATATTTGGTACAAATCATCATCTATTGACCCTCTATCAAAATACTAAAAAATATTACTGTATTACCTAAATTTGCCCTTTTCTGTGAGATCCCTGATTTCATAAAGAATTAAAGAAGGAAAGCTTTTAAAACTTCTTCTCCTAAACCATAAGGCCTAGAGCTTTGATATTTGGTACAAATCAACATCTATTGACCATCTACCAAAATACTTCAAAGAATTACTGTATTATGTAAATTTGCCCTTTTCTTTGTAATCCCTGATTTTACATAGATTTAAAGAAGGAAATCTTTAATAATCTTCTTCTCCCAAACCATAAGGCCTAGAGCTTTGATATTTGGTATAAATCATCATCTATTGACCCTCTACCTAAATACTTAAAATAAACTGTATTATGTAAATTTGCCCTTTTCTGTACGTTCCCGTATTTTACATAGAATTAAAGAAGGAAAACTTTAAAAATCTTCTCCTCCAAAACTAACAGGTCTAGAGCCTTGGTATTTTGTGTAAATCATCATCCATTGACCCTCTACCAACATACTTCAAAGAATTACAGTATTCTGAAAATTAGCCCTTTTCTGTGCGATACTTAATTTTATATAGAATTTAAGAAGGAAATCTTTAAAAATCTTCTTCTCCCAAACCATAAGGCTTAGAACTTTGATATTTTGTATAAATCATCATCTATTGACCATCTACCAAAATATTTCAAAGAATTACTGTATTATGAAAATTAGCCCTTTTCTGTCCGATTCCTGATTTTACATAGATTTAAAGAAGGAATGCTTAAAAATCTTCTTCTCCCAAACCATAAAGCAGAGAGCTTTGATATTTGGTGTGTAATAATACCTATGACCCTGTACTAAAATACTTCATAGAATTACTGTATTCTGAAAATAAGACCTTTTCTGTGCAATCATAGAAAGGAATAAAGAAGAATATCAAAAAACATGCTCCTTCTAAACCATTAGGCCTAGAGCTTTGATATTTGGTATGTATTAATGCCTATTGACCCTTTACTTTATTACTTCATGAACTCTTAGTACTCTTGAAATTAGCTCAAAATGGTTTGGTTTTTACTATACCTAGGATTAAAGGAGAAAATCTTTAAAAAAATCTTCTTCTACAAATGATTAGGTGTAGGGCTTTGATATTTTGAATATTATGTCATAAAGCCTTGAGCAATCATACTCAGGGGAGCGATATAGGACCATCATGGTCCTCTTGTTTAATTATTCCCCTTTATTGTTTTTCATACTTGGATTTTGTCTGGAGCATATCTCTGAAAGTATAACAGCTATCACCATGAAACTTTATGGGTAGATAGATATCATCAAGGAACATATCTCTTATAGTGTAACAGCTTATGGTTTTCAAAACCTCATGATAACATGAAAAAACACCAGAACAATAAGTTATCATTGTGAATTGTTACCGTTTCTTGAATGTAGACTAAAATGTTAATCCCCTTCCCTAGTCATCATGCAGCAGTATGAGGGGAGTATTTTGTGTCAATTTGCCACCTAGTTAACCTTTGTCATGCTGAATAAATTACCGTACTGAATTGTTGTCAAATCAAAGGGATGAAAGCACTGATAGAACTTGTTGTTCAAAAATAAATATTTTTTTTAGAAATCAACTTCATAAATAAATCTGGCAGGAAAAATACAAGCAGGAGGTATAGACTGAGATCAGCCTGCACATAAGTGCATTCTGATCTTAGTCTACACCTCCTGCCAAAACCGGAATATTCCGTGTTCAGCATGACAAGGGTTAAGTAAATGTTTATATAGGTAGTGATGTATCAGCAATTTCAAAATGCCACAAATAAGCCTCTTTTCAATGATAAACAAATACAGTGTACTATAAAAGTAAGAAAATTTTACTTGAATAAATTACATAGTTGTATTGTTGAAATTGGCTAAACAAGGGATAAATTTCCCTATGGAGCTTTGAGTTTGGTGTCATTGAAAGGTAGCTCAAGATTGGGGTCAAAATCTTGTTCACAAGGTCAATTAAAAAAAAAAAGAAAAAAAAAAGGAAAAAAAAGAGAGAAAAAAAAAATCTAAACAACATGTTGACGGTCTTAGTAATGGACATGATAGAAAATTTGAAAGTGGATTTTTAGAAAATTGCAACTAGGTTAATTAACAGAAGAACCTAGTGACTAGGTCAGTTAACAATAGACCTCAAATATAGAGTCTGTTTTTATGGAATCTGAGCAAATATGCACATGGTGAGCTTTAGGCTCTAGTGGTTGAGTGATGTCTGTTTTGTGTTGTCAACTTTTACTTTGTAGACATTCTAGAGGTCATGTTTTGATGAAATTTGGACATTTTGAGCACTGTTTTACATGGGGTCAAAATCTTGTTCACAAGGTCAATTTAAAAAAAAAAAAAACAGGAAAAAAAACATGACAAAAGAGGAGTACTGCAAATCAGGTTTTATTAGTGAGGGTTTTATTTTTGCTAATATTCGCGAGACAACGAGCTCGCGAATTCTAGAATCTCGCTTAAATTGGAACATATTGTTCAGAAACATACGGAGCAGTCCGAGGTAAGCCAGGGACTGATAAAAATCAAAGGACAAAATATTTTCCCTTTTCAGCATCATTCCACTTTTTTTTCCTTCAAATGGGAATTAGCACCTTCTCGACGTAAAAACAACAACAACAAAGAATAAATCAGTTTTGTGAACAGGACGAATCTTTAGCAATCAACAAATCAATCTAATAAAGTACATTGTATATTGAATTGAACTGAATAAAAATTTCATAGCATACCAAATCAGTCCACTTAGTATATTGAACACAGCTATGCAAAAATAACAATAGAAAGGAGACTATGTGATAGAAATCTAGGTGATGACAATTAGAAAACAAAGAGATAAAAGGTTCTAACAGACTCTTTATTGCATAGACTCTGAGAACCTTTCAACAAATTGAAAGCAGACGATGCAAAACGAATCAAACTCAATTCTAAAAAAATGCAACTGTTTTGACTCTGGATATAATTATTTTGCCTATCACAGTTTGGTAAGACTATTATTGTATTGATAATTCGATGGGTTTTTGCTTTCAGGTGTAAATATTATACATTAAAACTCTTTTTCAGCACTTTCTAAAATTGAATTAAACTTCAATGCATAATTTGCGATCTTATAAAGATTTCAGAAGAGTAATTGTTATACTATGAGAATAGAGAATAGTAAAATGTTTTCAAAATGAATTACCAGTAATCATTCTATTCATATAGGTCAGTATCAAATGGGGATGTAATCATAGTTCGATGTATTACGGAAATTACCGAAGTACTATACAGCTGCTCACGAATTCATGAACTCGCTCATAAATCTTCAGGTCCTGCACACGCGAAAAAAAGACAATGCGAAAATTACCTAATTTACAGTAATCTGGATTCATTATGATCAAGCTTAATCTAAAGAATGGACAGAGTGATTCGGTAAAGGCTGGGACATAATTAAAATTGGGCCATTTTAGAAAATATAGGTCACTTGATTAATTGGAATACTGTAAGTCATTTTAGAAAAAGTAGGTCACTTGATTAATTGGAATACTGTAAGTCATTTTAGAAAATATAGGTCACTTGGTTAATTGGAATACTGTAAGTCTTGTAGACACTCTAAAGGCAACAGTTTGTGTTCATTTAACATGAAGATTAATGGAAATGATTGTCTTGATAAAATCCTGGACAAGATCGGATTATGGGAACACTTTGGAATAAAAATCTAGGTAACATGGCCTCATTCCCACTCAATGACACTTTATAACACCCTTCATGAAAATCATTTGGGAGAAAATTGAATCAATCAACCATTTTATAGATTGCTAGCCTTGCCACAGCCTTGTTATGATTTTCCAGCTTAATCAAATGTGTTTGTCACTCTTTTCCTCTCACATTTCAGATCCAGACAAGAGACAACGTGGATCCTTTGGTTATATTGGACTGATTACCTTGCTTGTGAATACCATCATATTGGGACTACGACTTCTTGGGATTTTGAGTGCTTAGATCAAAGACTTATATCCAGAACCATTGCAATGAAACATACAGTTTTTAAGATTTACATTCAGAAATTTTATGAATTCTTATTTCAAACAGTGATTTATAAAACCTTTATATCAGGATATTAACCCTTTTTATAAGTTGTTTTGATTTAAGGTTACCAGTAATGTCAAAGCAGAGGGATATTGTTAGCTCTACTATTCAAAGAATAGGGGGACTATTCCAGTCACCTGGGCGTTGGCATCATTGTAGGTGTGAGCATAATGGTTTGGTTAAATCTTAGGTGCAAGTATTATATCTCAGTTTCTTCAAATGCTATTGCTTCTGAAACTTTGTACATGTTTCTGTTACAAGAATATCACCCTCTAGACAAGGTTTAGTAACTCTGACAATCATTTTAGACTAAGATTCATCAGAATTACATTTATTATAGTGGAGTTTTAACCCTTTGTATATGCCCGTCGACAATGGGACATATTATGGGATCACCCGTGGTGTCCGGGAGTCTGGTGGGTGGGTGGCAGCTGGATCTAGACCGGAGTATATCTCTAAAAGTAAATAGGCTATGATCATGAAACTTCATTGGTAGATAGATCTCATCAAGGGGAAGTGCAGTGCACAAGAAACATAACTCTACCTGGCTTATGTTTTGAGTTATTGCCCTTTGTTTTTTAGCTCACCTGAGCACAAAGTGCGAGGTGAGCTATTGTGATCGGTCGTTGTCCGTCGTCCGTCCGTCCGTCTGTCCGTCTGTCCGTCTGTCCGTCTGTCCGTCCGTCCGTCCACAATTTCTTTAAAAATCTTCTCCTCCCAAACCAGAAGGCCAATCAAGCTGAAACTTTGCAGGGATGTTCCTTGGGTGAAGTTCTACAAAAGTTGTTAAAAGAATTTAATTCCGTCAAAAACTCTGGCTGCCGCGGCATGTGAAAATGGGAATCTTTAGTAAATCTGTAAAAATCTTTAAAAATCTTCTCCTCCTAAACCAGTAGGCCAATCAAGCTGAAACTTTGCAGGGATGTTCCTTGGGTGAAGTTCTACAAAAGTTGTTAAAAGAATTTAATTCCGTCAAAAACTCTGGCTGCCGCGGCATGTGAAAATGGGACTCTTTAGTAAATCTGTAAAATCTTTAAAAAATCTTCTCCTCCTAAACCAGTAGGCCAATCAAGCTGAAACTTTGCAGGCATGTTCCTTAGGTGAAGTTCTACAAAAGTTGTTAAAAGAATTTAATTTCGTCAAAAACTCTGGCTGCCGCGGCATGTGAAAATGGGAATCTTAAGTAAATCTGTTAAAATCTTTAAAAATCTTCTCCTCCTAAACCAGTAGGCCAATTAAGCTGAAACTTTGCAGGGATGTTCCTTGGGTGAATTATTACAAAAGTTGTTAAAAGAATTTAATTTCGTCAAAAAATCTGGTTGCCGCGGCATATGAAAATGGGAATCTTTAGTAAATCTGTTAAAATCTTTAAAATCTTCTCCTCCTAAACCAGTAGGCCAATCAAGCTGAAACTTTGCAGGGATGTTCATTAAGTGAAGTTCTTCAAAAGTTTTTAAAAGAATTTAATTTCGTCAAAAACTCTGGTTGCCGCGGCATTTGAAAATGGGAATCTTGAGTTATTCTTTAAATATCTTTAAAAAATCTTCTCCTCCTAAACCAGTAGGCCAATCAAACTGAAACTTTGCAGGGATGTTAATTGGGTGAAAGTTGTTAAAAGAATTTAATTCTGTAAAAAACTCTTGTAACCGTGGCATATGAAAATGGGAAATTTTAGAAAATCTATGTTGTCTTTTTTCTCACAGACTACAAGGCCAAAGGCATTTATATTTTATATAGAGCTTAATCATATGGTTCTCTACCAAGTTTTTAAATATTTAATCTCTGTGGTCTAAAATGGCCCTGCCCTAGAGGTCCAAAGTTTGGAAAAATGCTTATTTAGAGCAATTTCAAAAGACTTCTCCTCTTAAACTATAAGGTCTAGGATATTCATATTTGGTATTGAGCATAACTAGATGGCCTGATGGACTGCCTCGATGGTCGAGTGGTTTGGGTGCTTGACTCGTGATCTGAAGGTCATGAGTTCGAGCCCCCACGTCACCGGGGTGTGTTCACGGGCAAGACACTTAATAGCCAGCCCCAGTCTACCCAGCTGTAGAAGTGGGTAGCAGTGGGATTTCAGCCACTGCCTCTCTTTCAGGGACGTGAAAACATCTGGATTGTGTCACCTGCCAGTAATACCCGAAAGGGGAGTTAGGCAGTATAAATAGATAGATAGATAGATGGTTTTGTACTAAATCACAAAAAGTTGTCTTTCTCAGGTCAAAAACGGCCCTGCACTAGGGGTCAAAAATTGGGAAAAACGCAAAATTTCAGTATGTTAAAAAAAAGTCTTCATTTTAAGGAGGAGGGCATTTATATTTTGTGTGTAGCATAGCCTGGCTGTTATCTATCAGTTTTGATCAAATTATGCCTGTAGGTTAATAAACACCCTTTCCCTGGGTGTCCAAAGTTTGTAAAAAAGCTCCATTAGACCATGTTCAATAGTCTTCTCCTCACAATCTACAAAGTCTAAGGCATTCATATTTTGTATATAGCATAACCAGATGGTTCTCTACCATGTTAGCTAAAATGTTAGCCCTGGGATAAAACATGACACTGCCCCAGAGGTAAATTTTTTTTGAAAACACCCAATTAGAGCAACATCAAAAGTCTTCTCCTTCTGAAATATAAGATGAAGGGCATTCATATTTGGCATGTAGCATGACTAAATAATTTTGTACTATGTCACAGGAAAATATGCTCTTAGGATAAAAATGTCTCTGCTCCTTGGATTGAAAATTGCATAATCGCATTGAAAGGATTCTTCTTAAATAGAAATGGAGAAATTGCTTGCTTTCTCACAATGCTTTTTTAAACCTTTTTCCATGAGGGTGACAAATTCTGGGATAGTTTGGTAATCAATTAAACTATGAAGCCAAAGGCATTCATTTTCATTTTAAAGCATCACTGGATTGTTTTGTACAAAGCCAAAATCTTATATTTGTTTTATTCATTTTGCTCAAGTTGTGTCTTTTTTATACAAAAAAGTACTGTAATTTGCAGATGCCTCAGGTGAGCGATTTAGGACCATCATGGTCCTCTTGTTTATACTTTGATCTTGTCCGGAGCTTATCTCTAAAAGTATTCAAGCTATGATCATGAAACTTCAGGGATAGATAGATCTCATCTAGGGGAAGTGCAGTGCACAAAAAACATAACACTACCTGGCTTATTTTTGAGTTATTGCCCTTTGTTGTTTTTTCAAACTTGGGTCTTGTCTGGAGCAGATTTCTGAAAGTATTCAAGCTATGATCATTAAACTTCATGAGTAGATAGATCTCAGGAAGGGGAAGTGCAGTGCACTCAAACTATAACTCTACCTGGCTTATTTTTTTAGTTATTTCCCTTTTTTGTTTTTCATACTTGGATCTTGTCCAGAGGATATCTTTGAAAATATAATAGCTATGATCTTGAAATGTAATAGGTAGATAGATCTCACAAAGGAGAAGTGCAGTGTACAAGAACTATAACTCTTCCTAGCTTATTTTGAGAGTTATTGCCCTTGGTTGTTTTTTCAGACTTTGTTCATGCTTGGATTTTGTCTGGATTATATCTCTGAAAGTGTAATAGCTATGATCATGAAACTTCATGAGTGGGTAGATATTACCAAGGGGAAGTGCAGGTCACAAGAACCATAACTCTACCTGGCTTATTTATGAGTTTTTCCCCTTTGTTGTTTTTCACACTTTGATTTTGTTTCAAATCTCTTATAATGTAACAGCCTATGGTTTTCAATACCTCATGATAACAAGATATTCTAAATATGAAATATGCTATAGTTCAAGGTCACTAATCAAAGTCATATGTTGAAATTGTAATAAGAAATCTTGCCTAAAAAAACATTGTATTTCCAGATCAAATGGAAATAATTGTTCTCCATCTTTAGTAAATGCGCCATTTGAAGCAAATTCTTTATGCATGCATTTAAGGGACAATCATAAAAGTCATATGTTAAAATTGAGATTATTCTAATCACACTTTTGCCTCTAGATTCAAAATACTTGCCTTTGTTTGTCTCAAAATGTGCCATTTTAAATAACTTCAAGGACAATGTCCTTTTTGCTTCGATGATCTTAGTTCAACCATGTTTCTTTTTATTCAATACCATTAAGAATAAAGGAGAATTCGAGTGCATTGTTTTATACAATAATACTTGATACTATTATCACCATTGTCTGCAATATATTCAATCAATTTGTATACAAATAATGAAAGAAATTATACATTTTAATCTTGTTTTTCATCAATAACCCTACTGTATTTGAGTTTAACTTGCATAGAATGTACCGGTACATCATTTTTTCAAACTGAAATTAGTCTCAGTGAATCTTTGGGCAAGGAAGAATTTAATTGTCTTGTAACAAATTAAAACCACTCCAACTTGACAAAAAAATTAAACTGGTCCAAATTTAAAGAAGCTGTGCAGGCAACAATTGCTGGTTAATGAAATTTTGAAAATCTTAGTCTTTCTGGGTAGAAAATATTTCTTAATATAAACAATGTTTTCCAAACCTTATTTCCTGAGGGCATCAAAAGGGGGTCTTGTTGGAATATGGTAATTAATTTTTGCCATATTTTTGTTGTATGCATGCATTCATCTAGTAAGGAAGATTAAAACATCATTACCAATTACCAAACACAAGTTAGTTAAACAGGTCCAAATTAGAAGAAACTGCAGACAAAATATTATTGTGTGATGGAATTGGAAAATAATTTCCTAATAGGATAGTAAACATTGTGAGAAAATGTAAAATTGCTTGTTACAAGCAATTTTCCTTTTTCCACAAACTTTTCAGTTATCACATTTCTTCAGGGTCTTTGGAAAACCGTATTGTGTTTTAATTGGTTAACAGATTAGACAAGTCTACTCAGGGAAAGTATTTAATTCTGCATATTCAAAACAAATAAAATAAATTCAGAAGATAGTAAACAAGAGAATACTGTTATTAAACCAAAAATTGTTAAAATACCAGTTTTATCATAAAAAAACTTTTTATTTCCACATAATCGGTATACACAGCTTTATAACCTTTGTGATGGATTGAAACGCTTCTGTGTATCACAGTGGTCAATTTACATTGTAGATATGAATGCCAGGATTTCAACTCCAGAGGCCTGGCTGACCACACAGATACGTCATAGTGCAAGATCTTTTGAATAAGTCTAATGAAATAAGAAGAAGAAAAGATTTATTCATAGAATAAAAGTAAAACATGTGCATATTCTATTTTAGGCTTGGTCAATTGACTTTTTACAGAGTTATGGGCTTTTGATAAAAAGTCTTGTGCTCTCTTGTCTGTAGTTTTTTGTCTGCTGTATTTCTCATAAACTACTGGATGGATTTTCTTCTTACTCAGTGTCAAGCACTGATTTGCATAGCCTGTTTTGGTTATGATCTCTTTTCTTTTTATGGAATATTGACCCTTTGATGACAATCTTATTCACTCATTTTCTATTAAAGTACTAGATGGATTTATTTAAAACTTTGTAGGTGGTCTCAGTAACAAGCAGATATCGAAATATCCTATTTTGGTTTTGTTCCATTAACTTTTTGCAGATTTATGGCCCTTTGATAAAAAATCCTATCCACTCATTTTTTCTTGATTTTATTTAAACTTAAAGGTAGACTCATCAAGAAGAGATGTGTGTGTCCTACTTTTGTTGCACTGCATATACTTTTTACTGAGTTATGGCCCATTTATGAAAAATTTTGTCCACTTATTTTCTCTAAAAGTATTCAATTGAATTGATTCAAAATCACAGTTAGACTCGGTATCAAGCAGAGATGTGCATATTCTATTTTGGTCAGGCTCCATTTACTTTTTAAAGAAATATGGCCCTTTAAATAAAAATCTTGTTCTCTCATTTTTAAGACACTGGTTGTTTTGCACTAAATATCTGGTTGGATATGATTCAAATTTCACAAAACCATATCAAGAAAAGATGTGAACTTGTTGTAATGGTTTACTTTTCTTGGAGATTTGGCCCTTTTGGGCTTCATTCTAATGACAAACTGTATTTTCTATAATGAGGAATCATTGGGGGGTATTAATCACATTTTAGTGATAGTCTAGTTATCCTTTCTTCACAAAGTTCTAAAAATGTGTCGAATTGAGATTTAGTTTGTTTTCAAATATTTCCTCATCACTAAAAGAAAAGCACTTAGTGTGGACTAAGATACAACCACTATGCAGGCTGATCTTAGTCTATATACCTGCCTTAGCTATTGCCATAACTGTAATATTCCGGGATTAGAGAGTTAGATTTGAAAGAAAATGCTAAATAGGGTACAAAACTTACAAGTAGTTTCCATTTCTACACCATGCTTTCCAAGACTAAGCTTTTCAGTACCTGGGATTGCATCGTGATAGGTTAATCAAGATATTCCCTTATCACTTGTTCTACAAGACTAGGTTTTGAGTAAACTCTTAATTGTAATTGTTGTGTATGTTTTTTATATTTATATGACATCATTAGTGAATTGTAGAGTAAATATCAACAGGATTTTGTATTTGGATTTATTAAACTATAGAAAGATATGTTCCTCCTGATTCTTGTCAAACCACTTCTTTGAAAATATGGTGAAAAATGTTTTACTTCTGTCAATTCTTCCTCCTGAACAAATACTTTTGTCACATTTTTCTCAGCAATTAGGAATCATTGAGACTTTGAACTTGGTATTGCATATTACCTAGTGGTCCTACATGTTCCTTTTCAATCTGAAACCTGGCAAATATCTACGTCCTGTTTCATGACTTACTGTAATCTATTTTCATATTAAATGGAATAAGGTGCCATTTTTTCCTGCACTCTTCTTAGCTAGTTTAAATCATAGAATCTCAAAACTTTGTACAATTTGCTAGTTAGGGGACCTACACATTCTGTCAGGTTAGCCTCTTGGGGTCCTACACATTCTGTCAGGTTAGCCTAGTATCTAATTGCACTTTCTTACTATTCTCATACTTGTTTAAATGCTATTTTTATGTACTTTTGTAAGAAACCAGAAACTACAGCCTCCTTTCCCGTAACATTCTTCTTTGTAAATATTTCTAGACGTGAACATAAAATGTTCAACCTTATATGGGCTGAAAGTAAACTTACTTTAAATTTAGGTGGATTGATTCATGTATTCCAACATAATCCCACTTTTTGATGCACCTCATGAAAAAAGCTTTGGAAAACATTGTGGACAATGAAGAAATTTCTTCAATATCCACAATGCTTTCTACCTTTAAAGGGAACGGTTTTTAGCTCCACTGGCTGAAAGGCAGGGAGCTTATATAATATAATATTGTCATGGCGTAGTGTCCATTGTATGTATGTGCATGCGTCAATCCACCCGTAAACTTTTACTTCAAAAATTTTCTCAGAAAGTACTGCACAGTATTCAACCAAATTTCACACAGAAATGATCCTTTGATGACCCTTTATTAGATTCCTTCAAAGAATTTTGTTTGGATGAAAAACAATGGCTTTCATTGACGTGGCTAATTTTCATATAATTATGGTGAATCTTCTTCTCAAAAACCAGATGATGGATTTCAACCAAATTTTACAGGAATGATCACTGTGTGATCCTTTATTAGATTCCTTCAAAGAATTTTGATAGATTGAAAAACATGGCTTACATGGGCAGGTCAAATTTCCATTATATGGTGAAACCCTAAAAAATCTTCTCAGATGGATTTAAACCAAATTTCACAGGAATGAGTGATGAGTTGAAAACATGGCCTACGGTCTTGGCTTATGTCCATACATGGTATAAAGCTAAATTTTTTAAAACAAATGTTTAACCTTTGTCATGCTGAATAAAAATCCTGTTAAAAATTGCACCAGAATGAAAGGACTGAAATCACTGGAAGAGCTAGTTGCAGGTCAATGTTTGATTTGAAAACTGTCTTAATGACAAATGTCAAAGGAATAATGTTTGGGTGACCCTTTTTCAGATTCCTCTGAATAAATTTAGTTTGATGAAAATATGACTTTTGTGGGAATGCTAATTGTATATAAGATTATGTAGTGAAATCTTTGAAATCATTCAAAACAGTCGATAGATTACTACTAGATTCAATGGGAATTGTCCTTTGGCAACAGTTTAGTTGATTACCTTAATTTATTCTAACACTATCCTTAAATTGATGTACTGTTTTCATATAATTGAATATAAGTATACATGTGTATATATACCATGCAAATGAGAAATTTGACTTGATAATATTATTCCATTATTCTTGAATAAAATTAATAATCAGTATTTGGTAACAGGCTGGTGGTAATTAACATGCATTTTGTAACTGAAATAAACTTATTAATATCATTACTGTCCACCATTTTACAAAAAATCTTGGGGAAAACATAACAAGCTATTTCCTTCTTTTTTCCACAATGTTTCCTACACAGAAAGACACACACACACAAAAATATGATTTGGGTAACTAAAAATAGATGTCTCGAACTTTTATTTGAATTTTGACAAGTCTAATATTTCCACACTATCTTACTTTTTTACGACATCCCCTCTGCAAAACCCCCCAATGTAAACAGTGTGTAAAATGAAAAAAAAAAAAAAAAAAAAAACAAACTTGTTACAATCAACTACTTCATTTCTCAAAATATTTTCTACCTTAAATATCATAGTTTAATTATCAGAGTTTTAGAATTCCACAAACCTCCAATTGTTGTCTGCAACTTTATTTGACCAGTCTAATTTTTTGTTGTCTGGTTATGGATTAAGAGATATCAATTGGATAAAAACATGGTCTTTATTTGCAGCTGCAGGGCTAATTTCTTTATAAGGTATGTAGTAAAAACTATTAAAAAAATCATTACAAACCAGCAGGAAGTCTTCTGAAAAAATAATGAAAGGATTTTAAACAAAATTTGGTGACTGTATTTCAGATTCTCAAAGAAAAAATAAATCTGATGAAAGACTTGTCTTTTTGTGCATGGGGCAAAATCCTTTATAGTGTGTATTGAAAACTTTGAAATCTTGTTGATGTTTTCCAAAGGAATTTCACTTAAATGATCCTTGGTGACCTTCTGTTAGATTCCCACAAGAAATTTTGTATTTTTATATTTTCCATTATCAGTGCCAAAAATATCCAGCCAAACACTGTCTTTTCTGTTTGGAATAAGCCGGCTTTTAGCTGGCAATATTAGCACCTAGGTAATAGCTAGCTTTTACTAAGAGCTGTGTCATTGCAGCTTATTATCCCCTGCCATGTTGGCAAAGGGGATATAGTGATGGTCTCCGTCCTTCCTTCTGTCATTCCGTCTTCCCGTCACTAAACTTGTCAGTAGCATATCTCTGAAAGTATAATTGCTATCAACTTGAAACTTCATAGGTCGATAGATCTCATTGAGAAGAAATGCAGTGCACAAGAAGCCTAAATCTAACTGGCTTCACTTTACAGTCTTTTACAGCAGTTGATGGCCATGTCCGACATGGCTCTTGTATGGAATTTAGTGTAATTTAATGTAATATGGAATGTAGTACAATTCCCTTGATATGGCTGAATAAATGCAGCTCTACTGCAGAAAAATATATACTTCAAAGAACTTTGTCTTTTTATTCTTCCAAACCTGTATATAAGCTAAGTAAAAGCTACGTAAATGCAGCTTTAACATAGGTGCCAATACTGCCAGCTTTTACGCTGCTTTTTCCAGCTTAATGGATGATATTGAAGCTGAATTTTTTTTAATATGCAGGGCAGCGTTCTAAAATCGCTGAGCTGATTTAATGAAAAAAGAAAGTTGGGTTTTGAGGAAGCTGTAGTTAAGCTGTCTATAGGCTGTACATTTTGAGGATGCAAAAAGATTATATTAGAATCTTACTACCACAGCTGTGTTGATGCAGCTATTATAAAGCATAATACAGGCTATTGTACAGCTCCAGACTTAAATTGAGTTTTCAAGCTTTCACAAAGTGCTGTGTAATATTTTGATAAGAGAATGTGCAATTTCCCTCATTTTAATCACCATTTGATTTTCAGAAAGTAGGTCAAGGGTTAAACATGAAGTTATCCTTTCTGTAATTATTTTTCTCAAAATTCTGTGCTATATTAAACCTATTAATGTACACTTGCAACTTTTCATATCCACTATAAATGATATTGTAAGTAGTAGAAATTGCACATTACTAGCCATTTCTTCTTGTCTTACAATATTTGGTTTTAAGTAAAGTGATGGCATATTTTTGAATTGAAACAAACTGAATTGTCATCTGCAAATTATCTGAATTTGGACATGCCTAAAATATTATTGTCTAGTAATAAATCAAGGGATGTAAATGCTCCTGGAACTTGTGTATATTTCCTGCAGGATTGTCTTCCTGCATACTTAAAGATGCTGTCAAACGTTTCCAATCCCCATTGTTTTGAATATCTTGTGTAAAAGATACGTCCAGGATTGTTTCAAAAGCACTCCAAGCACTTACTTATAGAACTATGTTACTTGCTTCAACTCATTACTACAAGAATTTTATTTTGACTCATCCAAATCGAAAGAAATTGTAGAGGATATTTTAAGTTGATGAAATTTTAGAACTCTTTGTCTTTTGGGGCAGAAAACATTGTGGATAATGAAAAAATTGCACACTGCACGCAATGACTATAATCCCTTTAATTGTACTAATTTTCTCTATTTTATTTGGTACCATCTTTGCTAGATTGTATGACAGGATTGCACATAATTTTAAATGTTGCTTTTTATCAATCATTCATTTAGATAAAATAGTGACATTTTAACTCTTTTTTCAGTTTGGAAAAGAATTCTCAATTCCCAAGGGTTAACAAAATATTCTGCCCTTGAAATTAAGTTATATAGTGGAAAAGGTATCAAATGTGCATGCTTGATGATAGCAATTTTTTTCACTATCAGCATGTTCTTATAATAGTCTACAAAAGTCATAGAAGTAAGAAGCAAAATAGATTTTGGTGACTCAAATATCAAGGTCACAGGAGAGTCAAATGAGCTGAGGTGCCTTAGAATGGACTAATTTCCTAGAACCTCCAAACTGATTTCAAAATAATTTCACCCACTGAAGAGGTGTGCTGAAAGCAAGAAAAAAATCATGGTTTAACCTTTTACTGTTCAACAAAATTTTAGACTAGTCCAAATTCAAAGACTTTGCAGCCAACAAATTAAAATTAATCATATTTGAAAAATAATCATTCAGTGGGGTAGAAAATATTGTAAAAAAGGAGAAATTGCTTGTTACAAGCAATTTCTACTTTTTCCACAATGTTTTCTCAAGTTTAAAAAAACAGGTACTTAAAAAACAGTAATTGAACAAGAAAGGATTAAAATTCAAGATCACAGTTCAAGTTCAAGTGACCTTGACCTACTTTAAAAACTTTAACCTTGGTCAAACTATCAAAATCCTTTTCACCTATTACCTTATTACCTCAAAAGTTTATAGATACATGTACACTCAATCTACTGTCTTTAAAAGAAATTACCCTGACCTTTACCTTTTACTTTCTTTTCAAGAACTTAAACCTTTTTGATATTTTTCTCGTTCCTTAAACATATGATCCTTAGCAAAAATATACATGCAACATTTGAGAAAAATGTTCACATAAAATTAACTGGATGAATTTCAACCAATGTTTATGAAAAAGTTCCCTGGGAGACTCTATTATCAGATCCTTATAGAAATTTTGATTTATTTACAAGTTTGTTTGTTTGGTTTTTAGCTCCACTTTCTGAAGGCCAGCAAGCTATTGTCATGGTATTGTGTCCGTCATCCATCCATCTGTCTGTGTGTGCATATTTTGCTTTAAAAATCTTTTCCTCAGAATAACAGAATACAACCAAATTTCACAGGAATGACCCTTGGATGACTCTTTGTCAAGTTTTTCACATATTGATTGGATGAAAAACATGGCTTTTAATGGCTGGGATAATATTCATATATGGTAAAAGCTTGGAAAATCTTTTCCTCAGAAAGTACTGAACAGAATTTACCTATTCCCACACAGTGATGCTTTTGGACGCCCTTCAAGAAGAGAATTTGGGTAATCAATGGGAAAAATGAAGAAATTGCTTTCTTCATTTTACACAATACTTTCAACCCAATAAGTTGAAAATTCTGAAATTTCACATACTTTAAATTGTCGTCTGCAACTCTTTTCAATTTGGACCAGTCTAAAATTTCATTGTATGGTAATGGGTTATACCAAATTTCACAGGAGTGATCCTTGGGTGACCCCTTATCAGATTTCGTCAAAGAATTTTGACCAGATGAAAAACATGGCTTTTATTGGCATGGCTTATTTCGATAAATGTTGAAGGCTTGGTTGTTTTCTTAGAGCCAGTGGATGGATATCAAGTAAATTTCACTGAAATGAACATTTGGTTACTCTTTATCAGATTTCATAAAAAAATTTGATCGGATTAAAACATAGGCAATTTTCCATATATGGTGTATACTGATTTAAACCAAATTGAATCACAGGAATGATCCTCCGGTGACTCTTTTTCAGATTCTTTTACAGAATCTTTTTTCAGATAAAAACCATAGCTTTTATGGAATTTTACATGACTTGACTTGACTTTTATAAAACAATAAAAAGTTTAAGAATCTTCTCTAGAGCTCTTTCAAAGATTTCAGTGACTAAATTAATTGCCAGATGTGGCAAAGATGATTCAGTTTATATTGAATTCCTTGAAAACAGAATTGGCTTAATTAATACATTCAGGACTGTGGAGCACTACATGCACTCAAGCGCCTCTAGTTAAGATCTTATTTCTACATAGAGTTTATGAGAGATAATCTTGCTTTCGAAAGTGGTAATACAGGTTGGTTGAGCAATACAAGAGCCTTAGAGGTCTACTACATCCAGATATTTGTGGATAAAAAAAAACCTTATATTGTTATTATGTATTTCAGTTCCCCAAGATGACAGTAGAGCCATACTCCCATGAGTTTAATTGTATCATGAGGGCTTACCAAAATACGTAAGTATATAGTGTTTATGCTCAAAAATCTTACTTAGATAAGTAGTAATATTTACAATACATACTCTGTGGGAAAAATACATCTTAGATTGTTCCTGTCTGTACCTTTAACCTATGTATTTACTTGAAGAAAAGAAGGAGCACATTTGATTGCTAGACTCTAATGTAAGGTTTAAGTCTCTACTTAACTCATTACCCGACATCAAAATTTTAGACTGGTCTGAATTGAAAGAAGTTGCTGACAAAATGTCAAAGTGTGTGTAAATTGAAACATGGTGACTGAATATGGTGGAAAACAGTGTGGGAAAAGGAGAAATGTCATTTCTCTTTTTACCAAAATGATTCTTTTCCCATATTTTGTTACAGGCACTACTGAGTGGTAGTGGGTTAATCAGTCTTTTGGACAAGACTTCAACCCATTAACAAACAAAATTATTTGTCCAAATTCAAAGTATGTGCGGACAAACATTTCAAGTTGATAGAATTTTAGATATATTTATGTTGTTCTCGGTAAAAAGCCAATGCTGGAAATGAAGAAATTGTTTGTAACAAGTAATTTTCTCATTTTCCACAATATTTTCTCCAAACTCTGTTCCTTGGGAGCATAAAAAACTGGGATTTTGTGGTAATGGATTAAACGAAGACCCTGTCTTCAAATAATGTTAGTTATTGAATGGTATGTTAAACACCATCAGATTAGTTGATTGTAAAGAATATGTATTCACTTGTGAACTACACGTATTTACTAGAATTCAAACAGTTTTACATGAAAAGCCATATGTAAGAGGCTCTTTTCATAAAATTTCTATTTTATGCAATAAGTTCCTGTATAATAAATTGTTAGTTTTGAGCATCTTCTAAAAATGTAAGAAAGTTAACAAATAGCAACTACTGTGCTAAAAGACCAGCCACAAATCAATATGACAAAATAAGTTATGAAAGAGGTTATTGATATTATTGGAAGATAAGTGTCATGAAGAGCAGAAAGTATTGAAACAAGCTATTTTTAGCTCACCTGAGGACAATGAGGTCCTCTTGATGTAAAAGTTTAGCAAGAAACCAGATTTGATTTATTTTTTCCCATCCCTTTTCTCTTAAAAAAATCTTTATGATATCCCTGCTTGAAGAAGATGGGCTTGTTCTGGTCTACTCATATGTAAAAAGGGGCCATAAGATTTTTTTTTTTAAATATACTAGTAAACATAATGAAGTCCCCATATTTCATCGGATTCACTTTTAACTTTCACAGAATGATAAAACCAACAGTAAAATATCACAGGAAAAGGGGCCTAATGAAAACTTGATTTTAATATCTTTGTTAACACAATAAAGTCAACAGTTATATCGGATTCTCTTCAAAGATGCATGGAATGATTGTGGCATTTGAAACACAGGAAAAGGGGCCTTACGGATTATCATTCAAAACATTCTTGTGTATTTGATGAAGATCATAATCATTATCAAATTGTCTTTTAAATTTCACAGGACAATTGTAGAGTTGTAAGGAGAGTTCCTTTTGGAATGAAATTGATCAATCAGAAAACACAGGAAAAGGGGCCTTATGGATTTTCATTCAAAACAATCCTTTTTATGTGATAAAGTCCACAATTACTGTCAGATTCTGATGAAAATTTCACAGGATGATTGTAGGGTCATAAGGTAACTTCCTTTTAGAAATGGAGTGGATCTGTCATGAAACACGGGAAAAGGGGCCTTGAGGATTGTTGCTCAAAATAATAAAGGGGATAAAGTCCTGTTTGCAACTCTCTTCAATTTGGACCAGTCTAAAATGTTGTTGTGTGGGAATGTATTTTTCACTACATTTTTAGCTCACCTGAGCACATAGTGCTCAAGTGAGCTATTGTGATCGCCTTTTGTCCGGCGTCCATCCGTCATCCGTCGTCCGTCAACAATTTCTTTAAACAACATCTCCTCCCAAACCACTGGGCCAATTTGAACCAAACTTGGCAGAAATGTTCCTGAGGTGGTCCCCTTCAAAAATAGCTAAAAGAATTGAAATCCGTCAAAATCTCTGGTTGCCATGGCAACAAAAGTGAAATTTTAAAATAATCTTTAAAAATCTTCTCCTCCTGACCAAGAAGGCGTAGAGCCTTGATATTTTGCATGAAGCATCAGTATATTGACCTCTTTCAAAAAAGCTAAAATAATGATCCTTGGGTCCCCAGGGGCGGAGCCCCAGGGGGGGGGGGTGTATATAGAAATAAGGAACGATTTTTTAAATGACATCTCCTCCCAAACCACTGGGCCAATTTGAACCAAATTTGGCAGAAATGTTCCTAAGGTGGTCCCGCTTAAAATTAGCTAAAAGAATTCAAATCCGTTTAAAACTCTGGTTGCCATGGCAACAAAAGTGAAATTTCAAAATAATCTTTAAGAATCTTCTCCTCCTGACCCAGAAGGCGTAGAGCCTTGATATTTTGCATGAAGCATCAGTTTATTGATCTCTTACAAAATAGCTAAAATTATGATCCTCGGGTCTCCAGGGGCGACCCAGGGGGGGGGGGGAGGGGTATAGTCATGAAGCATCAGTTCACAGACTTCTTTCTTATTTCTGAAATTATAACCCATGGAAAAAGTTTTTTCCCTCTTTCAAATCAGCACTAAAGCCTTGCAATTTGTAATTTAGACTTTTGGATCCCCAGATTCATAGTCTTTATATGTAATTGTGGCCTCTTGTTTCATAATCCTAACCTTAACATGAAATTAGACTGTTGAAAGGAAAAGAGCCTTTATCTCAGGTGAGCGCCCCAACGGCCCTCTTGTTCTCTTCAAGTATCAGTTACAGATACCTGAAATTTAAAATATGAATTCCTATTAGCAATTTTCAGATATATTGTTCTCTGTTTCTCAATTAGATATTGCATCATAAAAAATGGGATTTCAGTTAGCTCCTAGCTCAAGGTCACAGCGTAAGGTAGAAGCATTAAAACTTGAGCTTATCTGGGGCTTATCTCCCACATTTATTGATTGGTTCCAAGATTTTTTGGCACAAATGTTCTCCATCATGAGTAGATTTCACATTTGAAACAACTTTTCAGAAAGCTCTAAATTCATAGCTCAAGTTCAATGTTGAAATACAGCCTTTGTGTGCTGGACATCAGTTGACCTTGTCCTTTTTGTGATAGGGCTATATTCGGCTGTATATTCTGAAGGCTCTTGTTAGTAAAAATTTATTTCATCAAGAAGCTACTGATCATACTCATTATATTATATTTATGAAAATACATATACAGTAGAACCTCGTTAATTCAAACGTCACTGGTTCGTAGGTATGTGTTTGTTCGTATACTTTACACAGTCCCAATCTTTTTCCTTCTTTAGCTTTGTTAGAAAACTCTGTCTAATTCGAACGTCAGTGGTTCGTAGTTCGTAGGCCATTTCAAGTCCCGAAATTATGATTATAGCACAAAATCCTATGTTTAATTCGTAGGTGTGATAAAGTAATTGTCACCAATCACCACTTACCTTGATTTTTACACTTGCTGATCTATATGACAAATAATGTGTTCTTGTGTACCTTTAGTTAAAAGAGACTGTTTGGATTGTAAGGTGGGTAATTAAACAAAAAAAGATTCCCGTAATTATCGCCGAAAATTTACTTTAAAATAATGCATCCACATTAGTATTAGTGTTATTGATCATTTAGAAATTCTAACCACTTTATTTTATTCTTCGGTTGCTTTCTTAACAATTGTCGGTCCTTAATTTTAGGTTTTGATGATAGAATACTCTGAGTGATTTGATCCAATGTAATGTAAATGGATTTGTTTGTTTGAATGGGGTTTTATGCCACTTTCAACAATCTTTCAGTTATATCGCGGCGGCTGGAGCACCTAACAATGGATTCCTGGTATTTCTCACACCAGTACCGCCATCACATCCTTTCCTAGCCTCCAGCTGCTATCCCACATAGGTCTTCGATTATCAACCCATTGGTAGAAGACAAATAGTCGGAAAGGATGAGTGCCGCCGTCGGGGATCGAACCCGGGACCTCTAGAATGACAGTCCGACGCGCTACCAACTGCGCTATGACGGCTGTAATGTAAAGGGAAATCACTCTAATGGAGTCTACCATTTGATACAAACACTGTGTTTAAAAAATGTCAAAAATTAACACACAGATAAAAGCATAAAAATACAAGATGAGTAATTTATAATTTATGTTTTCCTTAATTAATATCTGTGGGTCTTGTTTAGAAAAAATAAACAATTTAGAATCAATTCTTAAATGGGGGACAGAACAAGACCATGTCAGATTCCGTGTATCTCAAACAGCCAACTGCTTGCACTCGGTTTTGTTCGTACTACGCTTAATTTATATATATTTCCCCAGTCCCTTGCGCTACGAGGTTTTACTGTACATATTGTAACAGCAGACTTAATGGCATACTTTTACATTTTTCAAGTTTCTTACCTTCTACTTACCCTTTTTTCTGACAAGCACTTGTTCGGGAGTATCATCTTTATCTGACAGCTCTTGTTAGCTCGGCTGTTTTTGGAGAATACCCAAGGTATTGCTATAGTACTGGTGTCGTTGTTGTTGTCCTACAAACACTTGGACAATTTGTGATATCTCTCCTTCTACCAAAGGCATTCACTTGAAACTTGGCACACTTGATCACTACCAAAAGAGCAAACTAAACTATCAAGGGGGATAACTCTAGATGCATTTTGTCCGCTATCCAGCACCTAACAGCCGAGCGTAGGCGGTGCTCTTGTTTTATATAAAGTTGCTGCCATCATAACCCAGTCAGTAGCACATTAGAATCCTAATCTTTGATCATGGGATGTCATTGGTTCAATCCTTGGCGGTGGCACATATTCTTTCTGACATTTGTCTCTCACCAATGGATGGATAATCGTAAACCTAAGTGGGATAGCAGCTGGGGGCTAGGAAAGGATGTCATGGTAGTTCTGGTGTGAGAAATACCAGGAATCCATTGTTAGGTGCTCCAGCCGCTGTGATATGAATGAAATACAGTTTAAAGTGGCATTAAACCCCATTCAATGAATCAATCAATTAATGTAAAGTCAGAATTAAAGGTAGACTTTGCTTTGGAAAGCAGGGGTATACTGGGTGAATATGTACTTGATGATGCTCTTGATGATGCTCTTCAAGACAGAGAGATGGCTTCTTACTTTAACCCATTACCACACAGCTGAATTTTAGACAGGTCCGAATTCAAAGAAGTTACAGACAGCAAGTTCAAGTTAATAGAATGTAAAATATCTCAGTCATTTTTGGTAACCTATCACTAAACTAAAACAGTCTTGTTAGGATTTATGGTCTTTAATATTTTCTCCATGGTTATTTCAGGATAGAAAACTACCCACAGTTTCTTGCTTTTACTTTACTTGGTGGTATATCATTTCCTGTAAGTATATTGTGCAGTTAGATAAATGTAAATAATGATAATGAATATTGGTGATGAAAAAGAATTGCAATTTAATGTTTTCGCTGATGTTATACATGTACCAGTATCCAAGTAACAGACAGCAAAAATTTAGACTGGTCCAAATTGAAAGAAGTTGCAGCTGACATTTTATAGTTGATGAAATTTAAACCCCCTTTTTGCCCTTTTGGATATAAATGTTTTCGTTGATAAGAAAAATAGCTTGTGACAAGCATTTTCTCCATTTTCACATTTTTTTCGAAGATCCTTACTTGAGGGACATAAAAAAGCAGTATTGTATGGAAAAGAGTTAAGTAGCTTTCCAGTGTCAGAAAACAACATATATAAAAGTATTTTAGTCTTCTTAGCATCAATGTTTTAAAGCGATTTTTGGAATCTCTTGGCTTGATATTTTTTTAGCTCGGCTGTTTTTGGAAAGAACCTGAGATATTGACATGGCCAGCTCATCATCTGCATCCCTGTCTGCTTTAGCTTTTTTGTTGTCCAAAACTATGATAATTTGTATGATCTCTGGTATTACTGAAAACATTCACTTGAAAGTAAGAATGTATGTTCATATCGAAGGAGCATTTTATACCCAAAAGGCGGATAACTGTAAAAGTATTTTGAATGAGTTATGACCCTATTTCTTTTAAGAAGAACTTAAACATTTTGTCATATCAATGGTAATTATGCTATGTTTCAAATTATATGGTTTGAATAAGAATAATGCATTCTTACATGTTCATTTTCTTAACACTTGGATGCATTTCTTCTTCTTTTTTTGTCATATCAAATTTGTGAAATTGACACCATTATTTAGCGTATCATCTTTTATTGTAGATTTGGTCTGTAATAATCTTGACATTTCTGTGGTTCTAGAATGGCATATGCATTACATAATCCTTTCACCCATTATTAGCAGACAAATTTTAGACTCTCCAAAACTGAAAGATTTGCTTTTGACGATTCAAAGGGAGTCTCAATTTGAAAATAAATGCCACAAAGTGAAGCAAACCGTGTGTGAAATGGAGAAATTGCATGTAGCAAGCAAGCCAGAAAAAAATCCTTTTCTCCTAAGCCGTATGTCTACATTGCATCTAAATGGGGAAGTTAGTGGTAATTAATGATTTTAAGAATCACTATGCTTAGAGGTCCCAGGTTATCTGTCAAGATTTAACTCCAGCTAAGGCAATTTCTTACTATATTTTCAATCTTACTTACTTTTCTAGGCTACTGTAACCAGCAATTCCTAAGTGGGATAGCAGCTGGAGGCTAGGAAAGGATGTAATGTTAGTACTGGTGCGAGATATGCCATGAATGGATTGTTAGGGCTCCAGCCGCCATGATATAACTGAAAAATTGTTAAAAGCCATGTAAAACCCCATTCAAACAAACAAACAAATCATTTACACAATGTTTGTCTACCCAGAAAGTTGCAAAATTCTGAAAATACATAAACTTTAGATTGTTTTCTGCTACTCCTTTCCATTTGACCCAGTCTAAAATTTTGCCATCTGGTCATGGGTAAAATAGTTAAATGTTTATACATGTATTTATTTCTTCACTTGATTTGCAGAAAGTAAGTGCATTTTGTGGACTATTATGGCTCATTTCAAGAATAGTCTATACAAGGGGACATTATAGTGGAGGTAAATATTTTTGTTATGTTCACTTAACCTCCAATATATCAGGATCAGGCTTATCAAACTTGGAGAAATCAATGAATAATTCCTTAAAAATGTTCTCCTCCTAAATGTTTGGCCCATTTGGACTAAACTTTGAGGGAATTTTCTAGGGTGACCCTTTTCAAAACTTTTTTGTGAAATTTTGCAGGGTCAGACTTAGAGAAATCATGGAATAATTCTTAAAATGATATTCTCCTCCTAAACTACGAGGCCAATTTGGACTTAACTTTGCAAGAATGTCCTTAGTTGACCCCTTTCAAAACTTATTTGTGATATTTGCCTTCCAAAAAAAAAAAAAAAGAAAAAAAGTGGGAGTGGCAAGGCCAACCTTGTTGAACTTTGAGAAAACATGGAACAATTTTTTAAAAATCTTCCTCTCCTTAACCACTTGGCCAATTTGGATCAAACTTGGCAAGAATGTGCTTTAAGTGACCCCCGTTTTAAAGCATTTTAGTGAAATGTTAATGTGCAAAAAATTGCCAGCATGGCAGGAAAGGGCATGTCAGACATAGAGAAATCATTAGTTAATTCTTTAAAAATCTTCTCAAAAACTACTTTGTCAATTAGGACCAAACATAGCAAGAATGTTCCATAGGTGACCCTTTTCAAAATTTGTTCATAGAATTTTAATTTGTTTAACAACTTGGAAGT
Source organism: Fragum fragum (assembly GCA_946902895.1). Classification (NCBI taxonomy): domain Eukaryota; kingdom Metazoa; phylum Mollusca; class Bivalvia; order Cardiida; family Cardiidae; genus Fragum; species Fragum fragum. The sequence goes on along the minus strand of OX336368.1, from coordinate 39,609,528 downwards.
GGCATGGCTTATCAGACTGGAATAATTTCTTTGAAAATCTTCTCCTCCAAATCGATTGGGCCAATTTAGACTAAACTTTCCAAGAATGTTCCTTATCTGCCCCTTTTTATAACTTGTTTGTAAAATTTTGATGCCGGAAAACAACATGGCAGGGCTGCCCTTATCAGACTTAAAGACATTATAAACTTAGAGACATTATAAAATAATATTCAGGTGAGCGATTGCGGGCAATTTTGGTTCCCTTGTTGATATTTTAATATTAATCAACTAAAAACAAATAAATATTTTTGTTTTAATTGAGGTATGAAACAAGAACCAACGTTAAGGATGACTGAATATTCTGCATTTAAGAAAAAGAGCAAGATGAAGGTTTTAGACCATAGTTAATCTGCACTCTATGCAAAGTCTTGCCAGTGATTATTCTTTTCCCATTCTAAAATGCCTCTCTTCATGGGATGGATTAAAACGAATAATTTATTTTCAGATCCTGAACAAAAGAAGTATGGTGCCTTTGGACAGTTTGGAATGTTTGTTTTGGTCATTTTGAATATAGTACAAGCGTTACAGATCCTTAAGATTATGTGATTCACTGTTGTAATATTTTATTCCTCTTAAATCTTTGTATATGTCATTACAATTTTTGTTTTTCCATATTCATTTTGTATTAAAAGTGTTTATAATTCTTATAGACTGGCAGTTGTATTTTCGTGTAATCCATTACCGTTATTCAAATTTTTAGACTTGTCCAAAATTCACATTGGTAACAGGCAACATTTTAAAGTAAGTACAATTCAAAGGGTAGCCATTCTATATGATGGAAAATATTTTGGAAAACAGTTTCTTCTTTTCCAGAATGTTTTCTCAAATTCTATAACACAGGGACTTGAAAACCAGGGATTGTACAAGAAAAGGGTTAATCTCATTTGGGCAGATTTTCCTAAGATGAGCTGTTTGGATCTTCAATTGTCTGCTAGATATATTAAATCATTAATCTACTCAAACGCTACTTGTTGTTAGCATTTTCACTTGATACTTTTTGATTCACATAATTATATGAAAGATTGTTCTTTTCAGGATACCCTATTAATGACCTAGAGCTTTCATATTTAGTCTGTATGTATTAATAAATGTTTACTCAATTGAAAATTTGCTTAAAAGTAAGTTACGTGTTACAGGTAACAAATTGCCATTATTATATTTTATAAATGATCATATATCATAAGTAGAACTACACCTTGATTCAAATTTGAAGTTCAAATGAATTCTCACTTGAGTAAGATAACAGTTTTATAACATCAGGGAAGGAACCAAACCAACTTGTAAAAAAGAACAAAAGGTAAAATTTACATATTGGTTAAACTTCCAATAGGTCATTGAATGAAATCTTTTAGTAATGTGATTCATGACATTACCAGATGCACTTTTCAAGTTTTTATCTCTCCTGGGGAATAAAAGATTAACAGATGTTAAGTATGTCAAGCATGAAACTTAACTTGTTGACCATATTTTTTTTGTTTGTTTGGTCAAATTTCTTTACTGGTTGGATCACCAGTTTGTATAAAGGTCTATTCAAATTTTATTTTATACATTATTGCAAGATTACAAATACATTGAAAGATCGCCAGTGTCAATTAATTATCCCTTGTCATGCTGAACCCAGAATTTTCCTGTTTTGGCGGGAGGTATAAACAAAGATCAGACTGCACATATGTGCAGTCTGATCTTTGTTTTCACCACCTGTTTGTCCAAGTCAAGTCAAATTTGTTTATAAATTCATTTGTCAAAAGAGATATTGACCCACAATTGAAGGGTTTCAGCTCTTTCAGTCCTTGGGTTTTCATAATTCCCAATAGAATTTTTATTCAGCATGGCAAGGGTTAAAAACTATATTGACCAAACAGACCATTCATTCACATCTAATGTACAATGCTGACCTCTGACATTTCAGTTAATTTTTAAATCGCCATTCTTGAATGGCAGATTTTTTTTACTTTTGTCTTGGTAGAATGGAGTGTGTTAAGGGATGAAAAGTTGATAGTTTCTGAGACTTCAATGTTCCTGCTCATGTATACTTGTATGGACAGATTAACACCCAATTTCCAAAGAATACTATTGTAACTCAGAATAGGCCATTTATTTATTTACAGTAAAACTAGAAATGCTTATTAGTCCCCTACTGGCAAAGCCGAAGGGGCCTATAGGTTTGCGCTCCTTCTGTTTATCCATCTGTCTGTCTGTCTGTCTGTCTGTCAGTCCAGACATATTAGTTTTCCTGACTTTTTCTCCTAACCCTGGGTGATATTGAGCTGATTTTTGAGCTGAGTTCACGTCAATGAGTTACAGAAAAAGTTCGAGTTTGGTTCTGGTCCATTGATTTTTGTGGAAGATACAGATGCTGGACTCAGAGATTTACCAGAAAATTTCAGTTTTCCAGACTTTTTTTCTTAACCCATGCGAGTCAGCATCAATGAGTTACAGAACAAGTTTAAGTTTTGTTCCAGTCCATTGATTTTTGAGGAAGATGCGGATGCTGGACTTAAAAAATTACCAAGAAATTTCAGTTTTCTAGACTTTTTTCTAAACCCTTTGTGATATGAAGACAGGTTTTTGTATGTGAATCCACATCAATGAGTTATAGAACAAGTTTAAGTTTGGTCCAGTCCATTGAATTTTGAGGAAGATACAGATGCTGGACTCTGATAAATACCAACAAATTTTAGTTTTCCGGTCTTTTTTTCTCAATGCTTGCAGGTATTGAGCTGATTTTTGGCTAGTGAGTCAATATTGATGTGTTACAGAATGAGTTTAAGTTTTGTTCTGGTCCATTTATTTTTCAGCAAGATACGGATGCTGGACTCAGAAATTACAAAAGTAATTTCTGTGTTCCGGACTTTTTTTCTAAACGCTTGCAAGCATTGAGCTGACTTTTGGTAATTGAGTCAATATTGATGAGTTAGAGAACGAGATTTAGTTCTGTTCCAGTCCATTGATTTTTGAGCAAGATATGGTTGCTTTTGCAAAATAGGTTACATATTATTAATATTGAGTTTAATTGCAGTCCATTGGCTTTCCAAGGCTTGTAAAGGATGTTAGGGTGGTACTGGTGAGAGAATTACCAGGAATACATTGTAAGGTGCTCCAGCTGATAACAAGCAATTCTTCATTTTCCACAATTTTTTCCAATGCCTTTTAGTTGAGGGGAGTCAAAAAGAGACATTATGGGGAATGGTTCAATTATGATTTTCTTAATATTGTTCTGAACTTTACATTCTTTTTCATAGAATATTTTTTAATGACTGATGAACCCTTTTGAAATTGAGAAAAGGCTGTTGTAAAACATGACAATTATGGCTCTTAAGAGGACTTTTGTCATTGTGAGTGGGGGGGGATAAATTAAACATCTTCATTAAACTGTGAAATCTCTTAGACTTATGTAGCCATGAGGATGACCTCAATAAAAAAGACAACAAGACTCTGTTTTAAAACACACGAAAGTTGACTAATGGATTTATGTTTTGATTGGAAACTATACAATTTTTCATATCATTTCTGTTTTTGAACTCGGAATTAAAAATTTGATTGATTCTGACAAAACTCTAAATTATTGAACTTTTACAGAAATTTATGTGGCTAAGAAAATTGACCCATTAAGCCATTATCTTGCACTTATTTATTTGGTAGTTTATCAAAATAAATCATACTATCTCACTTAGATCAAAATCAGACCAGAATTAGAAATGTTGCAAAATTCCATAGTATGCAGTGATTATATGGAAATATTTAAAATCTTATCAAACTCAGTAAATCCTTAAGCTATCATACTCAGGTGAGCGATATAGGACCATCATGGTCCTCTGTTTATGTGCCTGACCATATGTGTATATTGAAAACTAAATTTGTTACCATGTCGGAGGTCAATGGGTGTGGATAGCGATCCAACTATTAGACCTGTCTCGAAAAGATTTGTTTAACTCATTACTGCACAGTGAATTTTAAGACCAGTCCAGATTGAAAGAAGCTGCAGACGACAATTTCATGTCGATTTGATGTCTGGATAGAAAGACAATGTGGATAATGAAGAAATAGCTTGATACAAGCAATTTCTTCATTTTCCACAATGTTTTCCAAAGGTTTTTTTCTTGAGGGGCGTAAAAAGGAGGGTTTGTGTGGAATGGGTTAAGAAGAGCGCTGAAGCAATTTCTTCATTTTCCACTATATTTCCCAAGCTTTTTACTTGAGGGGCGTAAAAAGGAGGGTTTGTGTTGGAATGGGTTAAGAAGAGCGCTAAAGCAATTTCTTCATTTCCCACAATGTTTTCCAAGGCCTTTTTCTTTAGGGGCGTAAAAAATAGGGTTTATGTGGGAATGGGTTAAGAAGAGCGCTGAAGCAATTTCTTCATTTCCCACAATGTTTTCCAAAGCCTTTTTCTTTAGGGGCGTAAAAAATAGGGTTTATGTGGGAATGGGTTAAGAAGAGCGCTGAAGCAATTTCTTCATTTCCCACAATGTTTTCCAAAGCCTTTTTCTTTAGGGGCGTAAAAAATAGGGTTTATGTGGGAATGGGTTAAGAAGAGCACTGAAGCAATTTCTTCATTTCCCACAATGTTTTCCAAAGCCTTTTTCTTTAGGGGCGTAAAAAATAGGGTTTGTGTGGGAATGGGTTAAGAAGAGCGCTGAAGCAATTTCTTCACTTTCCACAATGTTTTCCAAGGCCTTTTTCTTGAGGGGCGTAAAAAGGAGGGCATATGTGGGAATGGGTTAAGAAGAGCGTTGAGGGAGCTACCTCGCGTCTTGTCCTGTAAATGTTTTCACATACGATCGACCTCGTCGGACCTACACGTGTCCAAAGATATACTGGCCAGCTCTAGATACGGGATTAAGACCATGTCATTTCGTGATCAGATTCCAGACACCAGGATGAGTGCTGCACGAAGTAATTCCAGTTTGATCCCTTCTGTCAGACTGTTCCTCACTTACGAGACATGTTGCATCTTCTCTGAATACTGATTTCTCAGAGGTGATGCACTAATGATTCTGAGTTTCATAAATTACAAAGATAACTTGGAATCTTCACGAAAATCTTAACTAAATCGGATAGAGCGGTTAATTTATCAAATGCGCCAGTAATGTATCACTATGTTGAAAAATGTCAATTTTGTGCTCCTTGAGGGGCGAGCATATGGCCATCCGTCATTCGGTCCGTCCGCCTCGATTTCTCCACAACCCTTGGGCCAAATTGGGTGAAAATTCACAAGTGAATTCCTTATGAAATTGCGTGACGTTTTTTCTCCGGTTTTTGGATAGGTCAAAGTCATATTTGGTGGTCAAACAATATAAAATGAGCTAATCCAGAGCATAGCTCCTTCAATGATAGATGGATTTAAATTTAACTTGGCACAATTGTTCTCTATCATGAGTAGATATGCCATTCGAAAGAACTATTCGAATAGCTCAAAGGTTAAGGTCACAGCTCAGGGTCAAACATTGAAATTGAGCATGTCCAGAGCATAGCCCCTAAAATTTTTGATGGTTTTCGAAATAACTGCACAATTGTTTTGCATCATGAGTAGATGTGTCATTTGAAACAAATTTTCAGATAGACCCAAGGTCACATTTCAAGGTCTAACATTAGAAATTAGTAAGTCCTGATTATAGCCCCTTCAACTATTGATAGATTTCTTGTTACTTTTCATAATTGTTGTTTATTAAGTGCCCTCGAGAATGTCTATTTCAACTTTTGACCCAATGAACATTACCGTGCTAAAGGGGGCTTAATGTCATGTAGCTTTACATTTTGTATATTTCCCAAACCAAAATAAATCAGTCTATTGTTTCTGCAAGACTTCTCAAGTTAGAGTCTTCATTTTTTGTATGGAGACATTTTTCTTTGATAGCTTTGATGGTCAAGGTAAAATATTTAACCCTTGACCATATAATGATATTGATTTTTACTAGAATCAGACCTAGAATCAGACCTGTGAAGCCAAACAGATTCTTTCAATGTTTGTCAAACTTCCAAATTTCTTGTGAACTGAACTCTCCGAAACAATAGTTGCATTCAATAAGAAGTTTTTTTTTCCAATAATGGCATACAGTTTTGTGACAAAAGCCTTATTCGGGGAGCATAATCCGTCTCCGACGGCTCTTGTTTTTTGGGCGCAAAAGTCTTGATGCTTGATAAGAATGTTTGTCTTTATAACATCTTTATGGAGTTTGATATTGTATCGCATATAGTTAAAAACTAGGTCAAAGGGTCAAATCTTAGAAAATCTTTGTGTGTGCTCTGGACGCCTCAATTTTGGCTCAAATGCCTTGATGTTTGTTCAGAATGTTTGTCTTTATAATATCATTGTGGATTTTGATATTGAATCACATAGTCAAAAACTAGGTCACTAGATCAAATCTAAGGAAAGCCTTGTGTGCTCTCTACAGGTCAAATCTTTGCTTCAAATGTCTTCATATTGGGTAATATGTTTGGCTCTATATCTTAGCCAGTGTTTGACTTTTTTCAATATTCACCTCCTAGTTAATTAACCCAAATCTGATAAAATCTTCCTCGCAAATTCATGCTACTTTTCTGGCACAAAAATCATTAAACTTTGTAAAAATGTTTTTCTCTCTGATTTTCTTTACAAAATTTACTAACAGGTGATTTTTTGGCCGATATTAGGTGGCAGGCGCTTTGATTACCTCTGCAATCATCGACTCAGGTGAACGTTTTAGGGCAATGGCCCTCTTGTTTAACTTCTGGGTTAGAGAACAAAGTAGATAATGAAGAAATTGCTTGTTACAAGCAATTTCTTTATTTCCACAATGTTTTAAAAACATTTTTGTTTGGGAGGCGCTATAAAACCCATGACCAATGTTTATCGACCACTCCCCTCTTGTGTAAGACATTTTAGCAGGACTAAAATTTCAATAAGATTAAATATACCGACAAGAAACATCGACACCATCGTGGTTTTCAAACGCCTCTGAACATTGATTGTATATCTAAGAATTTGCACAAATAAATAAATTATTCAAATTGAAAAAAGGTGTTTTGCTCTTAAGATGTACTACTTTTTTTTTATCGCGTTACATGGCGTTACATAAGCGGTGCTGGTACAGACTACACGATTGCATGCGCACTTTTTGCTGTACCGTTGCTTGTTTAACCCTTTACCGTTTTTTGAAATTTTAGACTGGTCCAAACTGAAAGAGGTTGCAGACGACAATGAATATTGGATACAATTTAAAACGAAACCATCCTATGTGGTAGAAAATAGTGTGGTAAAAGGAGAATTTGCTTGTTACAAGCAAGTTTTTTCCTTTTCCACAATGTTTTCTCAAGTAAAGAATTACAGCAACGTAAAATCCCGTGTTTGTACAGGAAAGGGTTAACTTAAAACCATTAAAAACTTCATTCAATCGAGATTTGTATCGATATAACTAGAATTAAATAAAAACTCTTATAGCATTAGTGTTTGTATGGTGGTACATTTTTTTATTGAGAGAGGCATTTAAAGTTCTTAAGAATAGTACCATCGCTTCAGGTTAACGAGAATATGATTTATATTTTAGTTTAAAAAAATATTAATACCTCCACAAACAAAGTTTTTTAGCACGCTTCAATTTTGTATGCTTGCGCCAAAATAGTTCCATAAAAATGTATCAAAATTTCTAAAATATTTTTTCATGAATTGAGAGACTGATCACTCTTATGTATGAATCCGCTTTGCGATTTTATAAAGTGTGATTAGGTTTTTCGTTTCATACCTCGGCGAAAAACAACGGCAACACATAAAAATAAACAAGCTAATATAAATATCTTCATCTCTTATTTATTAAGGGAGTCAGAGGTCAAAATTCACAAATATCTCCTTGGTCTATGACCAAATTTTAAAACAACTGAAACACGTTTACATCTCGTCTTAGCTTTCATGCAAAGCGTCGCTTAAATGAAGGTCTAATAATGTGAGCCAAGTATTGTACAAAAGTTGAAGTACAACATTCAGCTTTATAATCTATATTGGTTCGACAACTAAAACGTCGCAAATCTATTTTATTCAAGCTGTAGTAACAACGTTAAGGTCGCCCACCACTCTCATTTGTTTCATGCTTTATTTCCTTGACTATAACTTATGCAAACTTGTTTGATGCCTCAGTAAGAGGTCACTGGGCGTGGTCAGCGATCCGTCGGTATTATAACGGGGTCGTTAAGACTAAGTAAGAGAACTAAATTCTTAGATCTTTTGACTGATTCTTGCATATATGAGAATGATCTTGCAGAAATGTCACAACTCAAAATAAACGAACGTCTGCGCTAAGTTTTCGGTCTTTATAATTGCGCACCGGTATTTTCAGCTTTGACCGTCACTTGTTGTCATGTGGCTACCAAAACATAAGGTAACTGCAGCTGAAAAAAAATGATAGAAGCCAAAGATGATATAATAAATGTGTATCGATTACTCCATTGGCTGAAAGCTAGCGGAAAACTTGTGTTGTGTCCGTCGTGCGTCCGTCTGTCCGTCCGAAAACTTTTACTTTAAAGAAAGTACCGAACTAAATTCAGCCAAATTTCACAAAAATGATCCTATGGTGACCGCTTTTCTGATTCCTTCAAAAAAAAAAAAAAAAAAAATTAATCGGGTGAAATACATAGGTTTTATGGGCGGGGCTAATTTCTATATACGGTGAAAACTTTCAAAATCTTCTCAGTGGATGATCGTTCGGCGACCCTTTATCAGATTCTATAAAAAAGAAAATGATCGGATAAAAAACATGGCTTTTAAAGGGGGGGGGGGGGGTATTTCCATATATTTTATATAGTGAAGCTTTGAAAATCTTCTTCTAGGAAACCAGTTAATGGATTTCAATCAAATTTTCAAGAGGTCATCCTTGGGTGGCTATTTTTCAGATTCATTCATATAACATGGCTCGATTAAAAACATGGCTTATATTGGCGGAGCTTATGTCCATATATGGTAGGCCTACATAGTTGGAATGTTGAAAATCTTGTACCCGGAAAGTACCTTTATGATAAGTACTTTCGGTGGAGCGAATCAGGCGCTCAAACGCCTCTGTTTCTTACCTGCCTCATATCGTATAAATTTCTTTATATAAGAAATAGTAGATTCGTGGCCTAAATTGTTTTAATACAAATACAATTTACTACCGGGTTTTAAAATACGACCTACTTAAACAAAAAAAGTAGAAATACAAAATTGAACAAATTGAATAAAAGAGATATTACAACAATATTTTATAATGTAAAATAGATTGACGTCGGTTACACAATGACAACATCGCAAACAACTTCAGTAGGTCCAAGCCTAGAGAGAGAGAGATTTTTTCCGTTTCGCTTATTTATTATTTTTTTATTTTTATGTTTTTGCTGATTGAAATGAAGTTACCTTTTTCTAAATGAAAAATCTCGAAAACCTTCGTATAGATGAGCAAATGAACGTGCACACGGAAACCGTTGACAGAAACATTAATTACCCAAATAAACGAACAAAACGATTCGGAAGTATGGTTGATTCCAATGACAGATATTCACTTCTCACGAGAACCGATCATGGAAGGGACTTAGAAAAACCTAATAAGACGATAGCGTAAAGACCAGTGGTGAGAGTCGATGCGGATTTTCTAGTGAAACTAGATTTATTTATCTGTTTCCTATCATAGTGTCCTATTTAATAAGATAGTTGATCGGAAACATCATGAGGACTCGCAAACTGAACGGAACTGCATCAAATAGTGAAAACAAGTGGGTCAAAAAAGACATTTTATAACAAATGAACAAGTTCGTTTATCTAAAACGAAACACGACTTTAATATATTTAGTTTTGCGAAATGAATTTGAAAGTTCGGATTGAATTATGTGTACAAATATACCACTGTAGCCTGTAAATCAAGGAATATATCGACCAATCAAATCATTCATTTAGCCCGGAATTGAGCTGCCAACATTGGCCGCCATTTGTGTGAAACATTTTGTTGGTTTTGCGACTTAAACGTCATAACTACAGCTTATTCAAGATGTAGTCCACTCTACTTTTTTGATATATGCTACTCAACATGAATTTTGCAAAATAACGCCGTTAAAAAGCGGGACTTCCTGTTGGAGTCAGTGGGCGTGACCAAAGGAGTAAGTGGGCGGGGCCAGCGATTGGTCAATGTTGCCCAATGACCTTCGATATGAGTTAGACTGAAATATCAAACGATATTAGTTTGCACAATATATGGTTAGGAAAATAAAAAAGACAAGTCTTTGGCTGGCGACCTAAACAGAAGTTTTAATTATAGGGTTTAACCAACTTCCCGGCGTCGCAATTTTAGACTAGTTCAATCTCAAAAAAGTTATACACAGCACTTTTAAGTTAATGAAATTCCTGAAAATATTTATCTGTCTGGGTAAAAGATCAATGTTGGAAATGAAGATATTGCCTATTATCAGCCGTTTCATCATTTTCCACTATGTCTTCCCAAGCTGTTTTCTTGAGGAGCGATAAAAAGGCGGTTTATAAGTCGATTTTGATTGACGGCTGCGATTTGTGAATTGTGATATTAGAGTAAGCACACACACAAAAAGAAAGTGTGAATAAAAATGTAAAAAAATGGATACTTTTATTTATAGTTTACTCGGAACATAATTCTTTCAAAAACAAACAAATAAACAAACAATCAAAAAACTCTATTTTTTGCGAACAAGAAATGACCATATGCTTTAAGATTGATTTTACTGGAGGGTGTAGATTTTTGATGATTTGAGATTTAGAACAAAGATTCAACAATAATTATAAAAGATACGAGAGAGAGAAAGAGAGAGAGAGAGAGAAAGAGAGAGAGAGAGAGAAGAGAGAGAGAGAGAGAGAGAGAGAGAGAGAGAGAGAGAGAGAAAGAGAGAGAGAGAGAGAGAAGAGAGAGAGAGAGAGAGAGAGAGAGAGAGAGAGAGAGAGAGAGAGAGAGAGAGAGAGAGAGAGAGAGAGAGAGAGAGAGAGAGAGAGAGAGCTTAACTGCTGCACGATACACGCGATATTGTTTCTGTCGTTGCACTAAAATGTGACAACGGAATTAGATACCACGTATCGCATTACGGAGACGGAATTACAACCGAATGTATCATGCGGAGAAATCAAGTACCCCGCATAAGGGACACAGCGCGTTTCTATTTAACCTATTACCAAACGGCAAAATTTCAGATTGGTCCAAATAGAAAGAAGTTGCAGACAGCGAAATTATAAAATTCTTTATCTTCTAGGATAGAAAACATCGAGGAGAATGAAGAAATTGCCTGTCTCAAGCAATTTCTTAATTCTCCGCAATGTTTCCAAAGCTTCTCGAAGGGCCTTAAAAAGCGGGATTGTGTGAGTTGGTTAAAGGGGTTCTCCCTTTGTTGAATTTAACAGCCACAAAACAAGAAATAACGAGACTTTACCACAGGCTTAAAACCGGCCCAGATCGTTCGTGCAGAGTGTTTGTTTCTTTATTGATACTCTAAAATAAAATGTGATTAGGTGACAAAATGATGATTAAGTATATTTACCAAAGATTGACAAATATGAACGAAATAGTCCCAATCGCGTGATGCTTTTCAATAAACATGCTTATTTTATCATTTTTTGTGGCTGAATATTTTCGAGGGAAAGGCCTTGTTAAGATTGTATACGGTCAGTTCTTCGTTATCAGGTTATAATAGTGAAATATATCAGACATTGCTGTTTGTTCAGAGGTAGTAAAGATGGGCATATTAAATTTCAACTGTGCTTTAAACAATATTCTCATACACCGAGGAGAGAAGTAATGGAACTTTAAAATATTAATGCCAATAATTAGATGTAAACAATTGCTATCACCGAATTTAGATTTATCCATTTTTAAATTTCGTGATCGTTTGTCGCAAAGGTTCTCGTCATCATGGATATACAGTATGTGATAACCAACATCACAGATAATGTGTCCATAGAAACCGTTTTGGCTAGAAAACTTGGCCCACGCCGGAAAGATTTACCAGTTGTTGTGATTTTGTTGATTGTTTATGGCCTTATATTCGTATCCGGTGTCGTTGGAAACGTGTGCACGTGTGTTGTAATTCTCAAGAACCGGTACATGCGTACTACCACAAACTATTACTTACTAAGTCTCGCCATTTCTGATGTGCTTATTCTTTTAATAGGTAAGTATGTTTTATTTGTATTGATCTTCGGAAATAACCATATATCTTACCGTAGCACAAGCTACACATAAAATATCCGCAAAAATATTGTCATCCGTGTTTTCATGAATAGTTTTCGACTAGGAAAGCCAACGTTCGAAAAACAAAAGTCCTTCTCCGCCATCCATCAAGTACTAGTTTCAGGATTTTCGAGCTTTAGAGAATAATGTCTCTGCTTTAAGAAATTGTTGAATTGGAAGTCATATACAACTAAGTTCAATGAAATTCAATCTTCCGAAGCAAGAAAGCGAAACCGAATAGGCTACATTTCTTATCATTTAGATACAATGAAAACTTTACAAAGTATTGCAATCCAAAAATAGGGCTATGTTTCTAATTATTTAGATGCAATGAATACGTTACGAAGTATCACAATCTACACATTTTCTATTCATTAAACCAGAAAAAAGAGAATAAAATAAACAAGGAAATAACGTATTGAGGAGTTAATGAATCACCTCAAACCCAGTGCCTATATCTGCTCTCGTCAGGATGAGATGAATATAAACTGGCCCGCTACAAAAGACATGGCGGAATTAAGAACTATAAAACTTTACTGAATCTAATAGGAAACATGCAAGTTCCATTTGTAAGATATGATTTCAGACAATGATAATTGAAATGCTTACACGGATAATGTAACGCGTCGGACGTCGGATACTGCAGCGCTAGGCGGCCTTGTCGTATCCGTGCAGGTTCGAACCCCGTAAAAATAAACATTAATATCAATTCTCTACTAGGGTTGATAAGACAATAGTCACTGTCTTTGTGTGTTGAAAAAATGCATTTCTTATCAATAGGATATTTAGAAAGGTTTTGAATTGGCGAACACTACGTCATGTTGGAGATCGTTTTTTCCCGAAGCAGTTAAATTTATTTACAATCAATTTTTGACAATAATTGACCGATTTTTTTTTCTTCGAAAACTCCATTTCCGGGTTAAAAAACGAGCATTTCTTTTCATTCGTGTATGGATACGTTTATCAGAACAGTGATTAGCCTTTATCCTTGAAGTAGTTGATACTTTCGACGTTGCTGTTTTCATAATTGGCGAATTTTTGGCCCGGCCAACTGACTCCGCTGTCAATGCCCACGGAAACCGACAGGAAGTCCCACCTAGATGAAAAACTGCGTTATTTTGCATTTTTAACCCTTGTCAAGCTATATGAATTACCTTACTGAATTGCTGCCAAATCAAAGGGCTGAAGCGCTGATAGAACTTGATGTTCAAAAATCAATTTTTTTTTAGAAATCAACTTCATAAGCAACTCTAGCGGGAAAAGTACAAGCAGGAGGTATAGACGAAGATCAGTCTGTGCATAAGTGCAGTTTGATCTTAGTCTACACCTCCTGTCAAAACCGGAATATTCCGGGTTGAGCATGACAACTTTTAATGGCCAGTGTCATATGAAAATATTTAGATTTGTTGGTTGATTACCTAAATGTCGCAACTTGGATAACCAATATTGGAGTTCAAAGTTCCCGTCCGGTCTAAGTCGTTTGATTCTTTGATTGACAGCCTGGGTTCATCAACTGATTTTGTGAACGTCGACTTTTGCTTAAAGATGTTTCTGCTGACTTTTTTTTTTGAAATATGGGACCAAGTCGCTTTGTATTTGTCAAATAAACTGATCTGTCTTTGATTAAGACCATTTTGTAAAATTCCACTCTCCAAAGTCATTCTTTTAGCAAAGCGTCAGCTTTGATAGCTTAAATTAACAAACAAAATTCTAAGGCCGTCCCAAAGGTCAATGAGTGCAAACTGGCACTGGAGGCTTAACCACTAATTCCGTTAAATGCCTACGCCATAAAAAGTAGATCTTATGTATTTCAGGAATATTGTAAACCCTGCCTGGAATTTCATCTCCTAGGTATTTTAGCTTACTTGATCACATCGTGTTCAAATGACACTGATCAGAGTCTTCAAAGAATTTGAAAACGACAATTTCAAATTATTGATAATACAAAAATATTTATCTCTCTGGGTAGAAAAAATGATGAAAATGAAGAAATTGCTTTTAATAAGCAATTTCTTCATTTTCCACATTGTTTTCCACAACTATTTTTTAAGGGGCGTGAAAAGGATGGATTGTGTGGGAATAGATCAACTCATTGGTTATTTTAACCTCGTTTCTTTATCATGATAACGTTTGAGAAAGAAAACTACTCAACAAAAATTACTTTTCAGTACTTTGATTTTATACAGTCTTCTGGAAATTATACATGGATGAAATTGGGGCAGACATTATGATTCAACTCAAAGTATCTACACAAGATTGAAATTAACGTCTTGCTGGTCTTGATAATCAAGCTCCCTCAGGAACATTGACTGCGAAATTTACAGACACTAAACTTGTCAAACGGTTATCCGGTCTCTCACTGGCGTCATGACGTCATATGCACATCCTCAAACCCCTCTAAAAGCGTGTATTTTGAAATGGAATCCTAAATGTTTATTTTACCTGATAGGATAGCATTTAATATATTTAAACTTTTGACTCAACTAATGTACGTAATATATTTGGTAAATACAACCTTTTGTTTTTGTAACGATGATGACAGTAACCCAATTAACCGTTGGCGATTAGTCCAATTTAAATTTCACTCGATCAGTGGGCATAGTCAGACCCTCACCCCGTAGAATTACTATCGCGAACATTACGCTGTAGTTTAGAAAAATTCTGTCCCGTCGATCTCATTCTTGGCTTACTTGAACGCGGCTGTCAATCAAAGAATCAATCGACAAATCAAATAATTCATATAGACCGGGAATGAATTTTGAACTCCAACATTGGCAGACATTTATGTGAAGCATGTTTGTTGATTTGGCGATTTGAAGGACGTAACTACAGCTTGTTAAATCTAATGTTTCGATGTATAGGGCGCCAACCAAACATTTTACTTTTTGTTTAGTGTTAATGGGCTTAAAATTTGCATAGTAGTGCCATATAAGATGAGCTTCCTGTCAGAGTCAGTGAGCCTAGCCAATGGAGTAAGTAGGCGGGGCAAGCAATCCGTCAGTTGAATATTACGACTATACAAAATGATCTTGTTTATCTAGTTCTCTTCATTTCAGGTGTCGTGAATCATTTTAAGTAAATTCATGTTTTGGACGCGTGTTTCATACAGCCCGTATTTCAACATGCTTAAAACGCATGTCCATTTTTTATTATTTAGGCATTGTATTTTTATCTAAAGAATTCTAACGATATTTTTCACTCAGACATTTTTAATTTAGTAACTTATTCATACGCATAATTTTGCGAAATCAAACCTTACTGACAAGTATATGGAAGACGAGAAGAAGCGTTAGTGACGCTTAACTGGTGTTAGTCGAAATAGCTGCCTATCTAAGCTCACTTAACCCTTTCCTGCACAATCCCTTGTTTTACGTCCCTACGATTTTATACTTAAGAAAATATTGTGGGAAAAGAAGAAATTGCTTGAAACAAGCAATTTCTTATTTTTCCACAATATTTTCTAACCTGTAGGTTGGTTACTTTTCAGGTTGCACCTACTTTTAATTGTCTTCAAATTCATTCAAATTAGTCATGTCTAAAAATTTGAAAAACGGGAAAGGGTTAAATTGTGTATCAAAACTCAACGGGATTTATTTCCTAGCGTCCAATAGAATTTTTCTATTTCACGACAGTATAGATAATCCATTCCTAGGAAAATCACGATAGATGTAGTAGGAGGATTAACCTGTAGATAACGGGCCACCTAAAATGATCTTCTTCCAATTAGGGCATCGTTGTTACTCCAAATCTTGCTGTATAGTTGAAGGGTTTCTATGAGGCCAGTGGACCAGAAAAGTTGTTTGTCATGTACAGATCTAGCGGCACAGAAAAACTAATGAAATGTACAACGAATCCTCCACGAAACCTTTGAAAATGTCCGATGTACATGTCATTTTTTTCTCTGTACATGGGAGTATGTAATTGAACAGTTCTATGCTTATCCATGCTTGGTATTACTCCATCAAAGCTTGTGACAGGGACGAAGAGGCAGACTTACCAAATAAACCTACCCAGTTTGTACATACATACAGGGAGCATCTCGGGATTGATATCGACCCTTATCATTCGCAGGCAGATCTTAGCTTTCTTATCAACCCTTGACATGCTAAAAATCTCTTTCAAGAATTGCGTTCAAATTAGAGCACCGAGAGCCCTTGTGTGGGTTGGTATATCTTTCGTTGATTAACCCATTCCCACACAACCCCTCCTTTTAAGCCCCCTCAAGTAAATAGTTCTTGAAAACAATGTGAAAAATGCTGAAACTGCTTGTTACAAGCAATTTCTGCATTTTCCACATTGTTTTCTACTCAGAGAGGCAAAGATTTGAAAAAAACAAAAACAAATTGTTTTCTCCAACTCCTTTCCATTTGGACCAGTCTAAAATTTCACTGTGTTGGAATGGGTTAACTATATAAACAATTCTGATTCAAAACACCAAACAGGTGATGTTTGTTAAGATCAGACTGCACATATGTGCAAACTATTATTTGTCTTTACCTCCGATCAAAGTAGAAATAATCCCGGGCTCAGTAAGATAATGACATTTACCGCAATAAATACAGTCGTTCTATCGTAATCACTCAATTGAAGTTTGCAGTTTCTCGTAAATATATTCTTATGCCTTTATAATGAGGCAAGATGTTGTTCATTGCAAAGTCAAAATTGACTTCACCGGAGTTTACATTTCTTGTACTTCCTCTTTGTAGATTAGCTTGTTTAATGCCCCTTTCATTGTTATTTCAGTCACGCGGATCACCTAACCATTTGTTCCTAGTTGTTCTTGACAATTAGTTTCTATTTGCGCTTTCGTGATCGTAAAAAAATTGGTGGGAGATAAATTACTATGTCATATTGTAGAGAGGAGTTTTAACCGTGTATGGAGGTAAAAGAACGTTCGTTCGGGGCTCCTCTCAAAAATATTTATTTGAATCATCGTCTGATGCACAAGAAAAAATAGGTTTCTAGGTCAGAATAGGAGAGTATTGAACACAAGAAACTCGGAAAAACACAAGAAATGGTCTAGTGTCTCCATAGCAATAGTTCATAATACTTTGTACAAATGTTTTTGTTACCATGGTTACAAAAATTATGATGCACAGAATACTAAGGCATGGTAAATGCATCCGGTCCTTATTGCGAGTGTATCGCATGAAGGTTTGAGTTCCGTCTATTTGGGAAATCGGATATGAAAATCTCTTTTCGAGTGAACGGTCGATTATCTATCAGTATATCATGATACTTTCAAATATTGCTATGCGAAGATTAAAAAGATTGACTTCGAAAACAGTTCGAAAATTTGAAATAAATGTTAAGATTTCATAAACTTCCGTTCAAGTCTCCAATTAAAAACAGGTGAACTCGGTCTTTGTGAATAGAACAATTATCCTTTACTAGCTAACTGGATCTCAAAGCCTTCTAGATTATGTACCCTCTCGACTTATGATAGTGTGACTGTTGACGGTGGTTTTAACAACTTGATGAAACTTTAGATTTTTCAATTGCCTGGGTAGAAAACATAGTGAAAAATGAAGAAACTGCTTATTACAAGCACTTTTTTCATTTTACACAATTATTTCCCATTTTTTCTTGAGAGGCGTCAAAAAGGTCATTTTGCAGGAATGGGTTAAACTTTTATATAGTTATAGATAGCTTGATCCCCTTAGTCGACTCGGTCAAGACTTTATATAATGTATATAGAGATAGAAGGCTATTGCAAACAAATTATTTTATAGACCCTTTCACGCAAAGCGTCAGATGACTAAAAAGTCTGTATCCGTTAGAAGCTTTCAAAGAAAAACAACAACAACAACAACAATTTTCCACTGCGGGGAGGATTTACTTCCGGATTTATTTTTCGAAAGGCGTATAATTGCGTCCAGTCATTTTAACTTCTTTTTTCGAGTTTTTACAATGAAAAGCATTAGGCTAAATGATGTAGATAATATTGTGGGAAATGTAGCATCTGTTTGTTTCAATATTTTTTTCTCTGTTGTCCTGGTAATGTTTTTCAGAAGCATTAAAAGTACCATATTTTATCGGCCTTAAGGAATAAATGAAAGATGTTTTGTTTCATGATCTATTTTCACCCTATACAAAAAATTGTATGATAACCCGGTATATTGTATAAGCTGAAACAAATGCCCGTAATGTGTGAATGTAAATTCACCATGGAAAGGTCATTATCTCGTTTAGTATCCGGCAATAACCAGGGGCCCAAAAATCATGTTCTTGGCCTCCAGAAATATTGAAGTTATTATAGTTTGTGCGAAGAAAGATGAAATTAAAGATCAATATATAGTTCAGACATTGTTTCGTCGTTGGGTGACGTGACTTGGTCTCGGATAAATATCGCATTAAACTGGATTTGATTTGACGCATGCACTATGAGAGCGTGGAAGGTCTATTTTGAATGAAAATAATTTTCAATTGATATAGATCTATCTGAAATAATAGGTACTCTGACTCTGATCGCTTATTTTCATTTGTGCATAGATCATAAGGTATTTTCATATTTTCAAATTGAAAATTAAAATTTTCTGATTCATTTTGATTAAATTCTGTCGATAAAAATATTAAGTTATTTTGCCCAGATGTCTTTTGAATTATTTTATTGGAGAGGGTCGTACTGGGACTTTAAAATATTGGGTTGAATTCGGTAATATTCGGTAACACTGTATGACAACATGTCCAAGAATAAGTACGCTGTTACGATGATCAGGCCCATAATACGATATATGGTGATAAGTTTCTATTAAATGATACAGCTGTCACAGTTATGATGGATCCATTCTATTACTCTTTAGTTAATAAAGATATTTACTCGACCGTTATCTCTGGCTGGTCCATTACTCTTTTTTTATGAAAAGAAAATGATTTACATGTTTTACAGTACTGATTCTGAGAAGATGAATTCAGTTCGAATTCAAGGGTTTAAAAAGCATTAATAAATTGGTATGTGTGTGTATTTCCGTGTATTTATCGTCGCTACCGTAGCACGTGCCCATATGAGCGACGCCCCCAGAAGACGATTAGTTGTTACGTGGGATAGTGCAAGGATACAGGACGAAACTACTGAGAGCTCCGCCTGGTTCTTTAACGAGCCCGATGGATAGCACCTTCACACGTCTCATCCGAAAGATAATTAGTTTATTAGTTTATATGGTCAGCCCAGGGCTCGTACCCGTGATCTTGAGGTTTGAAGTCAAGTGCTCTACCAACTGAGCTAATCGGGCTGACAATAAATAAATTGGTATACTAGCAACCCTCTATATAAGTAATGATGGGATCACTGGCCACGCCCAGCTCCAACAGAAAATTTCACTTCCATATTAACCCTGTCCTGTTCAACCCCTGGTTTGTACGGCTCTATGTTTTTATGCTTGATAAAATATTGTGGAAAATGAAGAAATTGCTTGTAACAAGCAATTTCTTCTTTTTCTTTTTCCACCAAGTGGTTACTGAGTAGAAGATGTTTAAAGATTTCAAAGTCAAAAACTGCCCAACCCTTCCACGACCATATTTGGGCATAAATCAAAAATCCATGAACAAATTTCGAAGAGGGTCTCCCAAAGAACATTCATGCCAAGTTTGGTTGAAATTGGCCCAATAATTACTGAGAAGAAGATGTTTAAAGATTTCAAAGTCAAAACAGCCCCACCCTGCCACGCTCATATTTGGGGTTCAATCAAAATTCCGCGGACGACTTTTGAAAAGAGTAATTCAAGGAAAAATCCTACCAAGTTTGTTTGAAATCTGCCTAGTGGTTAATGAGGAGAAGATGTTTTAAGATTTCAAAGTAAAAAACTCCCCAACCCTGCCACGCCCATATTTGGGCATGAATCAAAATTCCGCGAACAACCTTTGAAAAGGGTCACCCAAGGAACATTCATACCAAGTTTGATTGATATTGGCCCAATGGTTACTGAGGAGAAGATGTTTTTAGATTTAAAAGTCAAAAACTGCCACGCCCTGCCACGCCCATATTTGGGGCTCAATCAAAATTCCGCGAACCACTTTTGAGAAGGGTCACCCAAGGAACATTCCTGCCAAGTTTCGTTGAAATCTGCCCAGTGGTTATTATTATTGTGGTATTGTTAGATACGTATAGAAAGCGTATTTCACGTGTATTAATATTTAAAAGAACTTCTTTATTTTCTACGAATAAGAAAAGAAAAATGACACCGCGAAAGTCTAGAATTCTGTAAAATTTTCAATGTCTCGCGTTACATTTTATTCGAAGTCTTACATATTTTCTTTGTCGCATTTTTGTTAAAGCCGAAATACCACCAAATTTTTTCTGTAAAACACTAACAACAGTTACAGAGTTGTAGCCGAATTAAGCATTAGTGTTGAAAGATGATTAGACAATAGATCAATAGAGTATTTCATTCACTATTGATAAAGTCCTAGATTCGATTCGATTTGTCGATAGACTTTTGAGTAATTCAATATGAAATGCCAGTGGGCGATGACGTTCCATGTGATTTCCTGTCTTGATCAAGTCTGACCGCGAGAAACAGCTCTACAATTAGGATAAAGTTTACATTTCCTTTTTCTCCGTGGGAGTATGGATTAATGATGGCTAGAAACATTACGTCGCTGTTGGATCTTTGGGGTTTGAAGATTGTCGACCCTAACATCATTAATTTGTTTTACCTTGTATATAAGATAGAATAGGGGACTGGACTTTTTAGGACGTCGATATTTTCATTATTATAACCCATTCACATTTTAAAAGAACCACAACAACAACAGCAACGACACATCACCACCGCCAACACCAACACCAACCATTCAGCCTAAGTATAAACCAAAAAGCTCGCATAAAGGGTAAAGCATGGTATTTTGTGGCTTATTACTCCTAGGAATAAGTTGAAGCTGTATTTACGATACTTATCTAGCACACAAATAAACTATATTTATGTGTTGACAACCTGCGAATTGGTAACATCAGTTAACGTATTAAAATATAAGCGAGGCATATCGGCGGTGTTCCACAAAAACTCGTAACTAAAGCTTGGACTAAGCTGTAGTTACGAGGTTTTGGTATAACACCGGCTATATGCCGTTGATGTGGGTCATTTTAATTTGTATCAGAAAATAATTATAAATAGAATCAAAGTATGGACAAATAAGCATAGGGTTGTAAGTTAAGATGTAAGGTGAAGATATGTAATTAAGGATGTTCGGTCAAATAATTTTTCGACCACTTTCTAGTTTATCACTCACCAACCAAAAGTCTTCGGGAACTTAAATACTCATCAACGATCACACAATGCCGCGATATGACTCTTTAAGAAATGCAGAAACATTTGTGTTAGAAGAAGAAATTGATCGTCACAAAGAGTATCTCACTTTTCTATGTTTTTCTACCATATTTCCCACTTGGTTTTGAATATAAATCGAATTTGAACACATCTTTCAATTGTGACCACATAGAATTGAGTCGTCTGATTTTATTGGTTAAAGAAATCTTATTCATCACACCCGAAGGGACCATCTACGAATTTGCAATAGTACTGTCGTACATTCGCATGCTTTAACTCTTTCCCACACGATAAGATTTTAGAGCAGTCCAAATTCGATGGAGTTTCAGGTGACAATTTTGAATTAATGAAATCTTTAAAATCTTTGTATTTTGGGGTAGAAAACATTGTGGATAATAAATAAATTGCTTGTAACAAGCATTTTCTACTTTTTCAACAATGTTTTCTATAGCTTTCATATTGTTGGGCGTATAAAAGGGTCATTGTGTTAGAATTGGTCAAACTTAATTGTTGAACATTTCTTTTACTTCATCACTTATAGGAAGGAGGTTTTCTATGAGAGGACGGAAACAACAATTTGAAATTGAGCAAAGCTTTTCCCCCTCAAAACTGGGGTATCAGAAAAACGTAGATAATATCCCAATATTCATGTAATATTGATCAGCAACTTAAAAAGAAGAAGATAAAACACTTTTCATCTTTGGCATATTTCTTGAATCTAGAACGATTATTTTCCCTTATCAGATATCCCCTTTTAAATGCGACCGTTTGTTGACACTCTACTGGGTCTAATCTACTTTTCTAATGTATGTTTTACGCAGATCTCATGAAGTCCCCTTTTGCTTAACTGGTAAAATTTATCATTATTTCTCTTGAGACATCAGTTCACGAGCCACGCCCACTGATCTCCAACAGGAAATTCCACTTAGATATTAAACAGCATTGTCTTGTTTAATTTATTGACAGTAACAAGTAATAAAATAGTAAAATAGGTCGTTGGTGACCTTATCGTCGTAAATACAACTTAATATGTTTTATTTTGTACTTTTAAGTCGCCAAACCAACAAAAATGCTTAAATGTCTGCCAATGTTGGAGTTCAAAGTTCTTTTCCTGTCTAAATGAACAATTTGATTGGTCGAATTAGTTTTTGATAGTCACAATCTGTCAAGTAGATCTAACTTGGAACAAAAGAAAACCTTTGACAGATTTGATTTATGCATGTCTATACTAAATTTGCCATTTCTAAGACAGAAAAAAAAACCACATACGCACAAAAAATGATAATTTCAAATCTAAATTAGCCAGCGCAAAGCTTAGTGCGACTAGAGTAAAGTCTTCCTCTGTTACGGGAAGATTCAGGAACTTATCTTGCTCTTCTTCAACGAAGTAGGGATATATTGCTTTACTCATGTCTTTCGGTCCGTCTCTCAGCCGGTATTTCTACTGGAAGATCAATTGACTAAACCTTGTCAAGGAGATAACCTGCCGGTATCATCCGGTAAAACCTACCAACTTTTATCCGTTCCCTTCGACACAGATGCGGGTTTTTCTTCTTTATTCGGAACAAGGTAAAGGGCAATGTGACCTTTGATATATAAATATCTACTTACTCTACTTTAGCCCGAGTCTTTTCGAAGAAAATCGGAAATGTTGTGAAATCCAGGACGTCGTCAGCGTCCGTCGGTCTTTATTGCGTATTACGAAAAGCATTACTTCAAATTCAGAATACTAGTATGTTCACTATCACAAGGACAAACTTTACCAACAATGAGATTAATTTTGAATAATTTAATTGTAAGTTTCGTCTATCACAAACGAGCGATCTGATTTGTCGAAAAATTTAATTCATACCTCCATGAACAAAATTTTGAGTACGCAGCCATTTTGAATGCTTCCTCACAAAATAGTTCACTACAAAAAGGTATCAAAATTTGTTAAGTTGTTGCATTTTTCGCTCGATGCTATTAAATTATAAGAAATGAAGATAATATTTTTGTTTTCATGGAGGTATGAACCGAAAAACCTAATCACACAATGTATGAATCCGCTTCGCGTATTCATACAGTGTGATTAGTTTTTTCGGTTCATACCTCCATGAAAACAAAAAATATTCTCTTCATCTCTTAAATGCATTTTTTTTAAAAACTATGTCCCTTTTTGAATGAGAAATTGTATCTACTATATCAAGAACTTGAATATGCAGCCGAGTGTTGGCACCCGCACTGAATGTTATTGTTTTGTTATTGTTAACCGAAGGATTTTTCAAGACGCGTGTTTGATTATTTAGAAATGATATTATCTCTATAATACTTTTATGAAACACTCATTGATACTTTATTACCTTTCCATCCATGTATCATTTATATAAACAGTAGTCGAACAATAATTTGAATTAAGTTATGATCTGCATCACTGCCTGTATCAAAGTGACTTTGAAGGTTGGGATCATGACTGTTCAACAACACATCGTGTTTGATTAGTGTTGGTACGGAATACCGAATGTTAAATTGCCCCATGAAAGGGTTACTTGCAATCAATTTTCCAGGAGAGTAAATTAACACGGCCGTTTGTAACAGTGGGTCTAATTGCTGTAGGCAGGAAATGTCACGCGCGGGATGACAACTCTACACGACTTCTACACTCTACAGACATATCATATATCGTCGATTGGAGACCAAAATAGCGTAAATACATATTTAAACAAGCCATATTTACGATGTATTGGTCGTCCATCGACGATAAATTGTTTTGTGCCAGAGAAAGTTGTAATTTGGTTGCAATGTATCAGTTTGGGTATTTGAAAATTATGTTAGAATGGAAAATTTAATAGTGAATAAAAATACGTATTGATATGAAAACATACAGAGATGAAATGTTCTTATGGTGAGCATTAATCAAAATTGTTAAAATTTTTTTGGTCCTTGAATATGTGTGTTGCAAGGTGGTGCATTACCTAGTATAAAATCTGTAAACGACGGGTTTCCTGTACTAAGCACTTTGAAAAAGATTCCACACTATGAGTACAAGAGTGGGATCTTCGGATTTTCTTTGTTTTTTCTGTGAATTTTTATTAAGTCTAATTTTTAAAAGTATTAAAGCCAAGAATAAAGCAATTGACCCCAATAAGACTGTGCGCACGTAGGGAGGTCTGTGTGTAATTGAGAACCAGAGTACACTAGTGTAAGTACATGGTCACTTTGTTATTTTTTCTACTACGATGTAGAGTTACAGAACAATGTTATTTTTATATCAGAAATCGGATTCATTTCTATTACATAATGGATACACGGTAGAATGGGCTTGTGTCCATGATGAGCACATGGCCTCGCATTCAGGTGCCTTGCGGCCTTGCATCTGATTTTCATGAAAGCTGTACAAACTGATATTATCGTCCCTTAAGCAGTGCATGTTACCCTACTGAAACATCTGTCTTTAACTGTGTGATCTAAAATGCTTTGGTTGTGACTCAAGATTTAATTTCATACTGAAAATAAGGTTATTGCCGAGAAGAAAACCGGGTTATTCTGGAAGTTATTACAATCCATATTCGAGGCTTAATTCTTTATCCACAGGGTGAACCTCGGACACATACCTCGGGCAAACAATATCCTTGCTTGTTATTCGAGGTTTAGTAAAGAAATCCAAAAGGTTGTTAAACGCGAATATTGAGATCGCTTTAAAATGGTGAAGCTCAAACCGGGTGGCAGAAACAAGTACACATTAGTGGGAAATCCCGAAAAAGCTTATTGTTAAAGGCTGAATCTTGCTATGCTGTAATTATTCCATAAACTCGCTTACAGAATATGAAACAGATGTTTTGAAGAAAAAAAAAAATTGTTACTTATATTCTTCCAATTGTTGAATCTGAAATTTTAAAAGACTGTCCGGATTTTTATGTATGTCCGAACTTCTGCGTTTTCATTACCAATTTACACACTATCCCGCTTTTTTACGCCCGTCGAGAAAAAAGAAATTTGAAACCGTTGTTTAAAATGAAGAAATAACTTGTTACAAGCTATTTCTTCATTACTCTCAATGTTTTAACCGCAAAAGACAAATAATTGTAAATTTAATTGTCGTCTGGAACTTCCTTGAATTTTGACTGGTTCAAAGTTTTGTCGTGAGAGCCTGGGTTAAAACAGCCTGTCACAAGCAATTTCAGTTTTCTATTGAAACCATAGCAATTAATATAATTAAAGCCATTCCGCAACAAAATTTTATGCTGGTCAAAATTGAAAGAAACTGCAGACGACAATTTCTAGTTGATAGAATTTTAGTGTGTTTTTGTCTGTTTGGATAAGAAAACATTGTGGAAAAGGAGGAAATTCCTTGATACAAGCAATTTATTCCTTTCCACAATGTTTTCGAAAGCTTTTGTCTCGAGTGCGTAAAAAGGAGGGATTGTGTCGGATAGGGTTAAGATACTTAATAGGATAAGACATTTGACTCTTACGGAATTCTAACTTACGCGGATACGACAACACCGCCTCGTGCCTAGTTGAGAGCAGTCAGTATAGAAATAGAATTTATAAGAAAGTTAAAAAACACGTTTGTCCAAAGTCTTATATAAAGCACAATCTCTACTCTAAAATCTTTCGACATCCATACAATTACCAGAGGAACAGAGATGTGACATTAATCTAAATAATCGCCCAAAGTGATAATGCAAGCGCCAAAGGAGGTTGTTTGGTAATTGTTTAGTAATGGACTTGCGACTCCATTATGTGTCGTCAAAACTTACTTTTAGCTAAGACCTTTATCTAACTACAAGTATTGAGTTTTCATCTCAATCTGTGATTTGTGCCACTAACTCGTGTGTGGGGTTTACCTCTTTTTGCCCTACCCTGTTCGGCACTTATTATTTTTTTTAAAAAAATTACACACTTTGTAATTCATCTGCAAATTCTTTAATTTTCTAATAATCATCAATAATAACACCAAAAATCATCTTGTCACTCTATTGCTTTAACAGTTCAAATATACAGGTATTGGGTCATGTGAAAGGTTTGTAGAAACAAAGCAGCGACTTTTGGCTAAGAATTAACGGATCGTTATCAACGAATGAATGAATGAAGAATGAATGAACCATCAATCAATCAATAAATCAATCGACCAACCTACCAACAATCGATCAATCAATCACTCGATCAACCAATCAATCAATTTTTCCAATTAATCGACCCACCAACCAACCCACCATCAAATCAATCAATCAATCAATCAACCAATCAACCAATCAATCAATTGATCAACCAATCAATCAATTGAGCAACCAATCAGTCAATTTCTCAAATCATATTCATTTAAACTGGAAGTAACCATTTAATTTTTATTACACTTTACTGGCTTTAAACTTTGAAAAACAACGCCATTTCTAAGTGGAACATCCTGTCCATCAATTCTCTGCTCACCGTCATTTGCCTGGAAGACTAAGCATATCGTTACCCCAAAAGCTATGGTCAGCATTTTAATTATACATGTGTACTTTTTCATCTCATAATGAAGAGGTTCTTTTTTACCTGATTGATCTCTTTTGTCCCGGCGATCGATTTTCGGAACATTGAGCCTCCTGGCAATGTATTTAATTTACGTCTTTTACTGCTGTCAGATCTTCGGACCGTTTTCATCTAGAATGGCATTCGTGTCAGACAAACTATACCGAAACATATCGCCGAAATGTCGTAACTACAGCTTCAATAAAGCAAGACCTGTACAAGAAGCATACAATGGTTAACTTTAACGTCTGATGTATCGTTACATTTTGAAATGAGTACTCGCTAAAAGCTTTTATCTTCTAGTAACTTTCTAAAAAAAAGTCAATGTGACCAAAGAACCATTGCAAAATGAGCGTTGACATTTTTGAATCAAATATCCCCATATTGTGTTCCAATGATAGAGGCTAAATCGCTAAAAGTTTGATCAAAACTTGACTTTGGCGTATTGTTGTGTGATATCTGAAGTGTACTGCCAGTTGCCAGTCGAGTGATTTAACAAGTCGCCCCGATAATGTCCAATGTTATTACGTATCGTTTCTTTAACCTTTTCTGTTGTTCTTTAGTTCACAATCAAAACACGTGTCAATTATTCGCCATGTCACGCCCCATTGCAATGAAATAAAGCCTTTTTCGTGTACAATTTAGGGAAACAATTTAGGTGAGCTTAGAAACGATTCTTATTGGAAATGTGAAGAGAAATTTGTCAGACGATCTTCTAAATTGCCTGACTAATCATTTAAGGTAATTGAACGTACAAAGATTTTTTAAATAAAATACCGTTGGTAAATTTTTGTAAGGCACAATTTGCGGTAATTCTTCGATTCTAATTCTTAAAAGTGCACGAAGAATAACGCCTTTGGTAGTCAAAAATGTCGTAACTACAGCTTGAATAAAACTGTAGCTGCGACATTTTCTCGTCCACCGACGATAAGGTATGCTGTGTTTTGATGGTGACATTTATAGAATTTAAAGTGAAGATGTACCTCTACCCTCCTCGCCCACATGGCAGGGTCTATTGAATTTCATAAACAATTCTTAAGAAAGGTTACATTATTAACATTACTGAAAAGTTTCGCCCCAAATGATCGAGCAGTTAGTCGGGATTTATCGACCAAAGAGTTGCAAAGGGGACAAGATTTTTTGCCATAATCAATATGCCAATCACAATTTCACAAACACTTTTGAAGAAGTGGCAAAATTCATGCAAAATCCAACTTGTCAACCTAGTTTACAAGGCAAGGTTTCAAAAATGGTAACCATATTTGGTAAAAGTTGAGACTGTATCTAAGAAGAAGTCATTTAAATAATTCTTGACACCTCACGCCGCACACACTCAAATGCAGCGGAATGTATTAAAATACATGCAAATTCTTTGATTCATTTTTAAATCACCTTGGCACGAAGTGCTTAAGGTTAGGTAGTTTGACACCCTTTCTATCTGAAGCCCGTCGGGCGTCGTCCTTCGAGTGTCAACAATTCCTTTAAATGACATTTCCTCAAAACTATCGATCCAATTTCACCGAAATCTGGCGGGCATGTTCCTAAGGTGATCCCCTTTATAAATTTCTGTAAAAAAAAAAAAAAAAAAAAAAAAGAATGAAATCCGTTGAAAACTCTGGTTGCCATTGCAATAAAAGCGATATTTTAAAATATCTCTAATATTATCAGCTTCTGGTCCAGAAGGCATAGAACCTTTATATTTTCCATGAATTTCAGTACATTGATCTCTTTCAGAATTGCTAAAATTATTACTCTCGGGTCCCCATGGGCAGTTCTCTAGGGGGTTAAGTTGATATAGAAATAAATGCTAAAAACATTGCAATCGTCTCCTCCTGACATAAAAGGTGTAGAGTCTATATATTTTGCATGAATCATAAATACATTGACGTCTTCTAGAAATGCTAAATCATTACCCCTGGGTCCCCAGGGGCGGAGCCCCAGGAGGATGGGGCTTGTAAAGAAATAAAGGTGTTGTTAAAAAAATGACAGCTCCTACCATAGCTACCAAAACAAACAAACAAAAAAATAAAAATAAAAACACCTCCCCAACTTTTGAAATCATCTTCTTCTGACCAAGAAGGTGTAGAGCCTTGATACTTTGAATGAAGCGTTAGTAAATTTACCTCTTTCAATATGTCTCAAATCGTTACCCAAAGGTCCCACGGGTCAGAGCTCTAGGGTAGTGGGGCCTATATAGAGGTGAAGAAGGTTTATTAAAGAAACAACTCCTCCCAAACAACTGGACCAATTTCAACCAGAATAATCCTTAGTTTATCCCTCTTTAAAAATTAGTAAAAGATTTGAAAGCTATGGTTATCATGGAAACATAAAATATATAAAAAATAATCTTCTCCAGACCAAATTGGTATCGAGCCTTGAAGAAAAAGAGCCCTTTTTCTTAGGTGAGCGCCAGGGCTACCGCCTCTTTCGTTTAAGAAGACCCATTTCAATGCCACAAATCATATGCCATTACGCGTGTGCGCCAACTAAAGACTCAAATCTGCACTGACTGGTCAGAGTCAACTTTGTGTCTATAGTGTCTTTGTGCACCTCACGAAATGGATAGAAATGTCACGCACATGCTCCAATAAGTTTGATTTTCCCCCGTCAGCTTTTCTAGAATCACGAGGGAACTCTCTTACCATGTAATAGACGGTGTCCTGTTTCCAGTCCGGGACCGAAATAAATTGAGCCTGGTCAATAACTTATTTGTGATTAACTGTTACTTTAGAATGATTTATATAGTATCTCTAGGATAGTATTCTAATCTCGTCTCCTTCAAACCCTGGTATCAATTACAGCAACGTCTTTCAGAACTTTTTTTCTACGAAATCAATGACTAATGAGTCACATCAGACGATTTGATAATTTATATTTGGATACTGAAATTTATTGGTAAATCGCTGAAAGGATTAAAAGCAAGTAAAGTTTTGTTATGTAATCAAGTGTTAACCCATTACCAGACAGCAAATTTTAGATTGGTCCAAATTGAAAGTAGATGCAGACGACAATTTAAAGTTTATGAAATTTTAGATTGTTTTCAACTTTCTGGATAGAAAACGTTGTGTAAAGTGAAGAAATGCTTGTTACAAGAATTTCTTCAGTAAACGCAATATTTTCCAAACTGTTTTTCTTAGGGGCGTCAAAATGCCTTTCTGAGCGGGAATGGGTTAAATAAGGGTATTGCTCAAGTACAGTCATAAAAAGGGTTAAATTTTGCTTTAAAACAAAAGCAGAAAATTTTCGAGTTGTTTATGCACGATTTTGATTTTCTTGACCATCTTATCATTGGTTGCTGAAGTGTTTCTTTTCAACATTTTTTCTGCAACATTATTGTTGCAATAGCCATTAACCCATTCCCTGTTCGTTCCCTGGATACGTACCAGTGATCTTATAATTGAGAAAACATTGTAGAAAAAGAAGAAATTGCTTTTTCTACCCTACTGAATGGTGAATTTTTAAATTAAATCCATGTTAATCTTTCGTCTGCAAAACCTTTGAATTTTACGAACTGTAAAATGTTGCCTTACAGGAAAGTGTTAAGGTTTTTGGAAAGAGGAACCTTAAGCTTCACTAAAGCACTATTTAAGGTCCGCCGACGGTTTAAGTAGATAAAGGCCTAAGGTCAGGTTTTCTTCATGAAAAAACATTTATTCCTACTTTACTCGGCCCCCAAAATAGAAACTATCCACAAATGAGTAGAATAGAACCAAAAATTGGTTATTCATGCCTTTAAAAAGATAGATTGTTGTTTTGATAAGATAAATATGGGGATATCCTATCTATACAATTCTAGAGATATCTAGCGAATTAGATGGGAAATGAGCGCATGCACATAGGCATCCGTTCACTCCATACATATGAGCTTCATTCGCTAAGTACCTATAAGAATTCGTTCGCTAATTTTGAACCGAATGTGTTTTAAAAAGCACCGGTCATTATATTTACTTTAAACTTGTCTAATCACGGCCATCGTATGTCCTTTTATCTTGTAGCAGACGTACTAGAAATACACGTATTTCATTTTAAACCATGCTCAAACAATACCTTTTACGACCCACTACACAAACAAAACAAAACAACACACACACTCACACTCACACCCCGTCCCCCCACCCCCTAGAACTACAACTTTAGATAGCATTGTCGATAATGATGAAATTGCTTGTTGCAAACATTCTATCACCAAAGACAAAGAATTTTCAAATTTCAGCAGCTAAAAATATCGTCTAAAACTTATGTGTATTTGAAATAGTCAAAAATTTTGTTGCGTGGTATAGGTTAATCATTCGGTTATAATCCATTACGAAAAGGGAAACCTAAAGAATTGAGTTGCTGTCGTACGATAATGACGTTACAATTATAAAGACTGACGCTTTGGTTTCTGTGCTCTCTTATGCTAATAGCCGACTTCCTGGATATAAATAAGAGCCAAATCGTGAGACAACTTTGACAATACTATATGCTTGCCCTATTCGTTAACCACTTTATATCGCAGACATTTATTAATTGTCTGCAAAAAGGCCGTCATTTTCATTTAACCATTGTCAAGGAGAATGAAATACAACTGTCTGGGTAAAATCCAATTCACCAAATTTTCGATGTAATATTCATCTCTTCTTATCAAATATAAATATACTCTAAAATATCGCTCCGTAATCGTTTATTCCAAGTAAACGTAGATTCCAATTTACTGTGGCAAACTGTCTTGTATAATATTTACAAGTGAATCAGTTGAATTCTTTCACACATTAGCGTGCGATTTAAAAAACTAGTTTTGGTGAAATACGCAGATGATGCCGGTCGTTTTTTCTCTTAACCCTTCCTTGTACAATCCAGGGACATCGTTGTGATTCTATATTTGAGAAAAAATCGTGGAAAAAGTTGAAATTGATTGTTACAAGCAATTTCTCCTCTTCCCACAATCTTTTCTTGATGAAGCTGTAGTTACGACGTTTAATGCGCAAAACAATCAAAAATGGTTATCAAAAATGGCGGCCCATGTTGGAGTTGAAAACTCAATTTCGGGATGAATTAAAAATTTGATTGCTCGATTGAATCTTTTCTTGACAGCCGCGATTGGTCAATTAAGGTTTATGCTGATGAAGTATCAAAATCACTTTGCAATGACAGTAGGATTTTCCACTATCTGATTTGTGAATCTTAAACCTATCCACTTCGAGTAATCCTAAGCAAGTACACAATGTAGGTCATCGTGTGGTTCATCAACACCCCAATGGCTTATCACATAAGGAAATTCACGAGGACGTTGTACTAACATAACGGAAGCATGTCCAGTGTTATAGCATGGTGAAGACACTGACCGCTGAATTAAAAGAGTAGATCTTGAAGATGGCATCCGCCCTGGGAGGTCACCAACTGTCACCTCAGTAAAGACATCAATATAATCTATGATATGATTTATGACAGATCGGCTAAAATTGCTTCACAATTGGTATTTTCTCAGAAACGGACCAATGCAATTATCTGCTATGAATTGCATAAGACAAAGGTTTATGTCAAACGGACCCTAAAGCTTCTGAGTGTTGCCCACAAGCTCAGTGCAACATGTCCAAGGAAAACCTTGCCATGTTTCAGAGAGATCCAAAGAAAATTTTCAAGCAATTTACAACTGTTGATGAAACATGGGCTCCCGATTTAAAATTAAGGGACAAAACAAAGTCAAAACAGTACAAAACCCCCCAGGATCATCGCTCCTGAAAAGGACAAAGTCATCAACATCCACTGGGAAGGTTACAGCCAAATTTTTTTATGGGATGCAAAACGTGTGCTGCTATTGGATTAAAATAAAAAAGGTAACAGTATAAGTTGGAAGGTGACTTCGAGAAGCAGCTTCGTGAAAAAATCAAGGAGAAAAGGTGTTGAAACTGTCATCAGGTGTGCTCTTCCACCAAAGCAGTCCTCCGGTACGATGTGGCAGTGGCTGATAATCAGGAAGTCGGTTTCAAACTGGTTGAGTATCTTTGTTTTTCATCTGATTTATCACTCTCTAAAAATACCAATTCCCAAAGATGAAGAAAGAACTCAGTGGTTGCCATTTTCGCTCTGTTGATGACGTCAAACCAGCTGTTACCTACTGTTTTTTGTCTAAGTAGCTACCATCTACATGGGAGGTTCCTCAATACTTCAACACTGTTGGACAAAGTGTGTAAGTTTGCCAGGTAACTACGCTGAAAATAAATGAAAATATTTAGATCAACCCATTACCACACAATCTCGCATTTCACGCAACCAAGACAGATAGCTTTTGAAAGCATAGTGAGAAATTTGCTTGTGACAGTCTATTTTTAATCGTTTTGGAACGCGTTAATTCACTTCGACTCATCTTGGGCTACATCCTGCTCAATAATCCCTAGTAGATTGTCTTGATTGAAGCTGGTCGTTGGTTTGGTAGATGATTTGCTGGAAATGCCGGAAAAAGCATGACATCGCCCGCCTCCCTCGTTGTTTAGTGATACTTTGTGATGCTTATTAACACTAGAGCAATAATCCATTCTTTTCTTTTGGTTTCTATCATGTGTGATAAATCCAGATGATTAAACCAAGGAATAATGGAATATGTCCGTCAATCATAGAAGGAAACAAAGACAATGATACAATATATAATTAGACAATTAATATTCGGGTAAACTTAGAATCATGCATCTTCAGGCTTGAGAAGAACAAAAACTTTATATAGTTAAAATTAAAACGCAAGATTGAAGAGGGTTTTATCGATTGAATGTTAATAGAAAGATTGATAGATAGTAGATTAATAGATAGATAGATAGATAGATAGATAGATAGATAGATAGATAGATAGATAGATAGATAGATAGATAGATAGATAGATTCATTGCGAAATCTCGGGAAGCCTCTTCTCCTTAAGCTCTTATTAAATTTGTCTGAATTTTTGTAAAGAATTTTTCTTGGGTTGAACTGTCTCAGATTTTTTTTAATCAGATATTTTAACGGATTACATAAACTTTTTTTTTTATTTTTGAGCATATCAGCGCTACATGAAACATATGAAAAACTTCAAAAAATCTAAAAGCACTAATGCAATTTGAATTATTTCAAACAGGAACGATTCTTTATTTACTTCTCTCTCAAATTACTCTTAAATTGTTTCGATGAAATCAGCTCCATTGGAATCGTTATATAATCTTAAGAATTTTCTACTTTAAACAGACGGATCACCGCTTTCATCCTCCTAAAAACACCCCCCCCAATAGACAAACTAATCAATCAATTTAAACCAGACCTGAACTTTCAAGTCCAATCATTTATGTTAGGCTTTTTTGTGGGCTTGGCGACTCGCAAATTCAAGTTATTCAAACTGTTATTTACGACGTTTAGGTCGCCAAGCCAACGATTTGATTTTTATTTGACGTTTCCTGACCATATATAAAATAACGTCGTTAATTACCTCAATCGAACTGCCATGTCTGAGGTCAATGGACGTGGCCGGTGATCCATGAATAGTTCCTTTGATTTAAATATAATTTAATTTTTAGTTTCGTCTATCAAAAACGAGCGTTCAGATTGGTCGAGAAAAATTGTTCATAACTCCATCGAACAAAATTTTGATCACGCACCGATTTTGCATGCTTCCTCACAAAATAGTCCCATACAAACTGGTATCAAAATTGGTAAAGGTTTTGTTTTTTTCGCTCAATGCTATTAAATTATAAGAAACGAAGAGAATATTTTTTGTTTTAAAGGAGGTATGAACCGAAAAACCTAATCACACAATGTATGAATCCGCTTCGCGTATTCATACAGTGTGATTAGGTTTATCGGTTCATACCTCCATGAAAACAAAAAATATTCTCTTCATCTCTTAAGTGTCTTTTTTACACGAATACTCCTGTGGCAGAACCGTTCAAGAAACTAACAACCTGCATCATTTTGTTACCAATAGCAATTAAAATCTAGTCCCCTCTCCTCTTGATAAACCTATTAAAAATAATATCAACAATCCTGAATATAATTCCATCAAATTATTACGTTTATCCACGCCCACAGGAAACAGGCTTCTTGCATACAAATTAGAAACAAAAAGCGATATTTCTTTGACGACATTGACATCTCAACTCTGGCTGGAAACTCGTTTATAGTTCGGACAACTATTAACCGTCTGCAAAAAGGTATCATTTTCGGTGGAAGTGTAAACGTCCACCATTGTTTCCAGGTTCCAAAATCTAGCAGAACCTTACTATGGTCTTGAAAAAGTAATACCAAATTAATCCCAATTTATCAATTTTAAAACTTTGTTTCCGGAAACGAGCATTATGATTCATTAGGGCGTGTTGTTAGAATTCAAATAATTCATAAATTGCCTAAAAACGCCTCTTGTATATAATCTCCGACATTGGTCGCCGTTTATGTGAATCTTTTTGTCGGTTTAGCGACTTATACGTCGTAGCTACAGCTTATTCAAGCTGTAGCTACGACGTTTAGGTCGTCAACCATTCTGCTTATCTGTAACATGATACTGGCCATAATCTTGCAAAATAACGCCAATATAAATCGAGGCGGGTCTTCCTGACGGAGTTGATGGGCAGTGCCAAAAGAGTCAGTGATCCGCGTTAAACTAAAAAAGTAAAGGACCAGACAAATTTTAGTTTCAGGCTAGGTCTTTTCTTATTTGACTTTAATACTTCCGTTAACACAGTTTGCACCGGTCATCATGCAGAATATCATTTTCAGAGTCACATAGTGTCCAAGATAGTTCTTACAATGGTTAACTGGCCACGCCCACTGACTCCACTGGCCACACCCACTGACTCCTACAGGAAGTTCCACTTCGATATCAAACGACGCTTTTTTTACAAATTGTATGGCTAATAATGTGTAATATAGAAGTAAAATGAGTGAATGGCAATCTAAACGTCGTAACTACTACTTGAATAAGCTGTAGTTACGACGTTTTAGTCGCCAAACGAACAATGTTGTTCTACATACAAGTCGGCAAATTTCTAAATTTAAAGTTTAAATGAATGATTTAATTGGTCGAATGTTTTTTTCTTAATCTCTTTGAAATCTTTGACAGAACCGGGTTGTGTGAACTCATAGAAGTTTCTTAAACACCATTATGCGATTTGTGTTATGAATTTGGTTTCATTATACCTGAAACACAATAGACATTATAAGAGACCTATATTTTGTTTGCCGGAAATCTTTCGCCACGATTGTCTTGTTAAGGTGATGATTCAGTAGGAAATAACATAAGGCAATCAAAGGGAAAAATGGAAATATGAGTTGTGAAAAAAGTGAATAGATAGTTATTTATGTCGACATTGTTTGCAACATCCTGTGTTTTCCTGCGACTCTTGCCGAATAAAATAGAGGTTAGAGGTTCGACCCTTCCGTCACCTGGTTGTATGTAGCCAATGCACCGATTTGTGATACCTAACTATAAATTTGGTATCTTGGATGAAGCGTATATATTTAGAAAAAGTTTTCAGACCTACATAATCCACATAGGCTTTTGTAGGAATGGAATTAGACAAATTTAAATATAACTTCTTGTGTACAAAATATGAGACAACAATACCTATTGTTGAGGTCTATAGCGTGAAAATATTATAGAAAATAAGGGGGGATATTCATTACACAAAAACACGCCTAGTCTGGTCTGCAACAGTTTTCTTATCAGGCATTTACATTTATTGTCTGTGAAAAGACCGCCGTTTCATTCTAGATACATAATTACTGAGATAGAAATGAAAGCGTATGGACACAACCCATACTATTATCATATACTTTTGTCGTACTTAATAATTAATCTCCATAGAATTGCATTAAAAACACTAGGCTGAAAGCACTAAATCGCCAATTATGTTTTTTTCTCTTTAAGATGTTATCTTATAAACAAATCTGGCTTAAAAAGGAAACACAGATGGTTAAGATAAAGATTAGATTGCACGTATGTCTTTGATTTTACCACATGCCTGCCAAGGAAAATTACTGGCTAGTTGTGTTTTAATGGTTCAACTTTCTTAACCACCGTTTCAGTGTGGCAGCGTTGTGACTCCTTGAAAATTACAGAATTTCTGTAACCTAACGAATCAGATCACATTATCTATGACATAATCCCCGTGATTGATGACTAGATCTTGTGTTTTAGAATTTGTGTCTACAATTACTTGAGTTAACGATATCACCTCTCTAACTTTGTCTCTAGATGTTATATTCCAGAATGATACACGGTTCAAAATTAAAAGAAAAACAAACTATCTACGATCGCTTTAAATGTATTTAAAAAATAGCACACCGTTAATGTTTTGTACAATTTGAAGGATTGACTCACTCAGTTGATACAGTGTATTTAAGTATACAACTCCACTCTATCAACATCATATTGATCTAATTGTTTTAAATTTAAGGAATTTCTGTAACCTTTACTACATCTCACATTATCTATGACATAGTTACCGCGGTCAAAGCGCAGTGGTAGCGGGTCGGACTCCTATTCACAGGGTACCGGGTTCGATCCCCGGTTGCGGCAAATATCCTTCCTGACATTTGTCTACCACCAATCGAAATATTAATTCTATGTGAGAGCTTTCAGTTCTTACAGTCCCCTGATTTAAATGCATCTTTTGAAATAGATTTTATTCAGCATGACAAGGGTTAATGTGTTCTTTTATACAAATAGTAGCTGGAGCTGTTGTATTATGTACTACAATAAAGAAAAAAATATTTTAAACTTATTCATGCTGTATAAAAACCATTTCCAGAATTGCATTGTAATCAAAGGGCTTAAAGTACTGGAAACACTAGTAGTAGGTAAATATTTCTTTCGAAAGTGATTCTATGAACAAATCTAATTTGAAAAAAAAGACATACAGGTGGTGTTGACGAAGATCAGACTGCACATACGTGCATGCTGATCTTTGTC
Source organism: Fragum fragum (assembly GCA_946902895.1). Classification (NCBI taxonomy): domain Eukaryota; kingdom Metazoa; phylum Mollusca; class Bivalvia; order Cardiida; family Cardiidae; genus Fragum; species Fragum fragum. The sequence goes on along the minus strand of OX336368.1, from coordinate 39,571,642 downwards.
TATACCTCCTGCCAAAACAGGAATATTCCGGGTTCAGCATGATCAGGGTTAACCGAAGCAGTTGAGGCATATAAATCCTTACAAAACTATGTATCGCTTTGGATATATCAACAGAAGGAAAATTATTTGTCAAGGGCTAATACTTGTTATCTTGTGTTATCTTGTGTTTTACCCTTTCCTGTACAATCCCTAGTTTTTACGTCCCTGTGATTTTATACTTGAGAAAACATTGTGGGAAAAGAAGAAATTGCTTGTAACAAGAAATTTCTTCTTTTCCCACAATATTTTCTACCATGTAGATTGGTCATTTTTCGAATTGCACTCACTTTTAGTTGTCGTCTGCAACTTCTTTGAATTTGGAGAAGTCTAAAATTTTGAAAAAAAAAAACAGGAAAAGGTTAATTTGACTACAGTTATTACTATCATGGTGGTCTAGTATTGTCAATTATATAGCACTGTAACCGAATTTAATCACACAGAGTTGTCTTACTTTGAAAATTATCTAAATTGCATTTCAGATGAGAATATCCAAAATAATACACAATCTGCAATTTCCACCGGTAATAAAAGGTTACGTAGATTAACTAGTCACGTTATGAAACTAATTCTAATTCAAGATTTATTGGGAAAAGAAGACAATAATCAGATAAGAATTCTAGCATAGTTGAAAGAACTTTTTGTAAAAATAATCATACCTACCAATATGTACTTCAGATGTTCATTTTGTTAAATGTTGGCAACAGAAAATAATTTTGGAATTTATTTTCGTTTTCTGTTAGCAAAGTTTTTCATAGCGGGTTTGTGCCTATTCTGAAATTAATCATATAGGGGTCTGTAAACACTTTTAAGCGATATTTCAGGAGTCCCTTTTTTGTCAGAAATTTGGTCCCTACAAGAGCTATAGAACCTTTAAGCAGTTTCAGGTCAGTTTATGACTCGATTTGAAGCGAACCTAAAATGATATCGGTCCTCGATCTTGTTCAGAGACTTTGAACCTGTTTAAGCAGAGTCTATCTGACCGCTCAATGGTCAAGATAGATGTATCTCGAGTAGAGAGATATTGCAAAACCTGCATGCAAAACCCAAATAAAAAAAACCAACTTCAAACGAAAAAGTCGAGAAGAATTGTCACAAAGTTTCATCATAGACTGCGAGGCTTTTAGGAAGAGAAAGTAGCTTCATATCGTCTGCAAATGAATTTCCAAAATAAATTACCGTTCTAAATTAATATTTCCCACAGCTCAGTTCAAGGTTTACTTCAAGTCTAACTATATAATTTGGTTGGTTTGTCGATTCTTTGATTGACAGTCGCGATCTACCAGTTCTCCGTAAAAAACAAGCTCTTTCAAATACATATGAAGCAAGAATGATGCATTTGAACAAAAAAAAAGGGATTTTAGGATGCATCGGATGCAATATTTCAATGTTCTAACTAAACATGATATCACATCGTTTGTTTTTCTTTGTGATTGACGAACGGATTCCATTATTCTGCGATTAGATCTTCCGGATTAACGACTCATGGTAGAAACCAAGTGAAAAGAAAATACCAATGATGTATTAATGATACTAGTGTTAATGAAAACCACAGAATGTCACTCAAAAATAATTATTGTTATATTCCCCTCTTTTTTGTTTGTACGTTTACAAATTTTTCATCCTTTTCCGTTGCACGTGTATTTATTTCTCGCATAAGTGTGTACACTTCTAGGTTCCTCCTCAGTTTGAGTGGAACTATCAAGAATACAGCCATGGCGCACTAAACGGGTCAAAAATCAACAGTTCGTACACTTTAACCTTTTCTCCTTTTGCAAACTATTTGACTCGTAAATTAAAATGTTTTGCAGACAACAGTATAAACTTGATTTTATTTGAAATAAAACTATTCAGTAGAGTAGAAAACATTGTGGAAAAAAAGAAACTGCTTTTTACAAGCAATTGCTTTTTCCCCACAATGTTTCTTCATGTATAAAAACACACAGGTACTTAAAAACCAGGGATTGAACAGAAAAGGGTTACGAGAAAACCTGCAAGCATATATAATACAGATGAATCAGCAACACAAAGGCGTGCACTCTCAAAAACTGTGCTTGTGTGCGTACAAATTGTGAAAGTGCACATACAATTACACGTTCACGCAAACAATTCAGGCTCCAACTTTTAAATGTGTGCGCACAAAAAATGAGCGCGCAGGCGTTAGATTACGCAAATACGCTTAATCTTTGACCGCGCGCGTATAATTTCTACTGGGTGCATCCGAACGGCATACCATATATAGTTGCTTCGTCTTCCATACATCCAACCTTGGTCCATAATTTCCTTCAATAATACACGTATCTTTTTAAGTCACACATGCACCACAGCTTATGTGTAAAAGAATTCATGTGAGGGGTCTTATGATACATGATTAAACTTGACGTTTTGTATGAGTGAATACTCTTTGTCAGTCTCACGAAGTGAAGCTGTAATCCCTACAGAACATTTTTCTTTCATTTTACTTATGATAGTAAAATCAAATTAGTGTGTCGAAAACCTTTCTGTCCGCTTCGATCAGACATATTGATAAATTTCATTTTAGGCCAGCGTGGCTTTTCTGTCAAACCACGCTATCTCTTTTTAAACCAAAATATCGATAGGCGAGGGACAACAAGTATATCTTACTTAAAAAATGGGATATTATCATAGGGTGTTCTATCGGGGGGGGGGGGGAAGGTCCATTAACATTTCTCTGCAACAAATTGTTGTTTGATTTAACAATTAACCAATCGCTGACCCCGCCCGCTGACTCCGACGCGTAGATCCACTTTGATCTTAAACAGTAATACAGCTTGCAAAAACAACATATAGCCGGCAGCATGTGAAAACCAAACGATTGTCTGTTGGTGACTTTAGCTTGAGTCAGTTGAAGTTACGACGTTTACGTCGCTAAACTAACAGATATTGCTTCACAATAATGTCTGCCAATGTCGGAGTTCACAGACTACTTCTAGTGTAAATGAATTATATGATTGGTCGATTGATTCTTGACAGCAGTTATCGGTCGATTAAAAGTAGTCCATTCGTGAATTACGTTATCTTAAGAACTTGAAGAGTTGTTTTAATTTATCAAATGCTCTATGGTTCTCGTGGGGATACAATTCTATCACCAAAAGGAATCCTGAAATCTTCATTAAAATTGTTTACAGACTCGTCTAAAAATAACTTTAGAATAGGTTACATGCTCGCTTTTAAAATCTTTGCCGAACAGAAAGCGAAAATATATTAATTTTGTTTTCTGTCTGGCAACGCTTTTTATATCGGGCTTGTGACTTATTCCAATATTATTGGCAGAGCCTTCTGTTAATAATTTTAACAAAGATTTCAGGATTCCATTGGTGAGAAAGCCGAAGGGATTTAAATAGACGTACGATTCATCATATATCATTATATAGAATTCCTCATTTTTGATGGACTCCACCAGCTTACCTAGTTTGGAAAATCAAGTAGGATGTTACTATGTTGGAAGAGAAGTAGTGCCTAGTTAGGTTCGATTTATTATTTTTCAAAACCTGTCTCCCCCAAACAAGTATAAATTTTGAAAATGGCGTGATACGAGGATTCTATATAATGCGTAGAACGCGTAAATACGGAAATACCTACCAATAACCCGTTAAGTGTATATGCGGTCACGATTTCAATAACGAAAAGGCGAACTTTTATACGGGTCCGAATTAAAATAAGTTACAGACTACATTTCAAAGCTTATGGAATTTCAGAAATATTTGGCTATTTTGATAGAAACATTGTGGATGATGAAGAAATTGCTTGATACAAGCAATTTCCTAATTTTCAACGATGTTTTCCAAAGCTTTATTTCTTGATGGGCGTAAAAAGGAGGAATCGTGTGAGATTAGGTGAATGAAATAATCTTTTGAAAATGATTTTCTTTACATAGTTTAGATTCATTTTAATGTAGATGAATCAATGGATGATATATATAAGCCTGTTGGTGACATGTCCAACAATATCACATACGCGAAATGTGCAGACAATGATCAGCCTTTCACATCTACACGATACTTTAAGAATAATTGCAGATCGTTTTAAGACAACTTTGAGTTAGTAGCTATGAACAGACCGCACAGTGAAGACTCTGATCAGATTGTGCGGATGCATAGAATAAACCAACTCCAGTCTTAGCTATGTGTATTTATGTGACCAATAGAAATGTCATATATAATATCATAATATAGTTTGCGCGCGACTTTCCTCATCATTGGCTGATCTCGACTGCCAATAAAAAGTCGATGTACTTATCCAATCGTATGTTTAGACCAGAAATGATCATTCAGCTCCGATAAAGATCAACATTTATTTGATGCATTATTTGATGGTTGGGCGACTGAACCGTTGTAACTACAGCTTTTTCAGCTGTAGTTACAACGGTTCAGTCGCCAACTTAGCGTTTCAGTTTTTGTTACATTTTACCGATTATATTTTCTTACAATACATCTAAGTCGAATATCCTGTTGGAGATGAGTGGGCGAGATCAGCGATCCGTGAATTCCACCATTATGAAAGTTTAATATACTGATCAGCCTGGATACTATGACAGTGTAGTTAGAAAATGATATTCAATCGTTGAGATGATATTTGAGCCAGTATCCATCTAGAGTGCGTATAGTGGAGACTCTGGTTAGATTGCTCGGATATCAAGGCTGATCTGTGTCTTCTAATTGACCCATCTTTGTAATTGTTGAAATCATAAGAAATTTTCAACTAATTCGCATTTTTGTGAGTCTTAAATTTTATGTCTGCGTGATACTTATTTATTTATTTTTCATATTTATCACATAGAATGTGAAAGGAGAATATTTAAGATAAGTTGAATTTCCTGATAGTTTACCACGTATTTAAGATATGAAGGTCTCTACAAAACCTGGTTTAATCGACTGATTGATTCTGTCCATGTAAAAAATCGATTGACCGATCAAATCCTTCATTTAGACAGGAAGTGAACGACAAAGTCCGATTTTATGTCAAGTGTTTTTTTCATTCTTTGACGACTTAAACGCAGTAACTACAGCCATATCTTTGTTGCCGACCAAGGAAATGCTATTTGTTCCTGTATATTTTACAAACTAACATCGTCTGATATCTCATCCGATTTGCCTTGTCGGAGGTCAGCTGGCGTTGCCAGCGATCCTAGATGGTTTCCAAAGCTCAAAGGAGGGGTTGTGTGGGAATGGGTTTAAGTATAAGCATTTATCTAGAAAAGATCTCGTCTGAATTAATATCCCGGATCTTAGTGAAGACAAGTATCATATAACTTTTCCGCAAATTAATCGTAAATGATAGACATATTCCATTAGATATGGCAAAATGCACCTATTATATGCTTATAATTTATTGTTTGTCCATAAATCTAGTGAAAACCTTGTCGCATGGACGTCAAATATCCGTCTCAAGGCTCCATGGCTCTCGCAGGAAAAATTGTCACACCAAAAGGAACCCTCAAGTCCTTGTTAAAATTGTGTGTCGACATTTTGACCTTACGAGAGCCACAGATCATTTAATCCATTACCACAAGGATTCCACATTTCTAAGCGCTGAAGAAATATATCCTTGGATAACATTGTGAGAAAATAAGTAATTACTTTGAACAAGTAATTCATTCTTTTCTTTAGACCTACCTCAATTCGAAGGTTTTGCGGAAAAAAAAATAAAGTGGATTTATTTTGAAAAATAGCATAGGTTAGAAAATATTGCGGAAAAGAAGAAATTGCTTGTTACAAGCAATTTCTTCTTTTTCAACAATATTTTCTCTCTATAAAATCACAGAGACGTAAAATCCAGGGATTGGACAGGAAAGGGTTAACCAACGTTCTTTTGTCGTTTGCAATCTCTTTCAATTTGGACCACTCTAAATTGTTGTTGAATCACAATAGGTAAATGGAAACAATGTTAATTATTCGAATGTTCAAATGGTTTCAGTTTTAGACAAATTGAATTCGAGAATTATCCATCATGCGATAAAAAAGAGAATGAAACAGAAATAAATATAAATCAGGTATTTTACTATTATAAAAATCGATGAAAGAATTGAAGAGATCTAACTTTTTCGTTCAATTTCGATGTAGTGTGAAAAGAAGACTGCCACTTAAGTATAACACAAAACAAAAAATGTATATATATATAAAGCTGAATGTCAGTCTGTTGATGCTGGTTCAAGAAATACTAAACTGATTTAATTGATAACAGTGAAAAATTGAGGAGAGTCCAACTTTAAGAACCTTCAAAACAGAAAGTCCACAAATATACGACAAGTTTCGACCAAAGTCAGTCTGCGCGAGTGTCAGCATAATTGACCAACTCGTGGCTGTCAATCAACCGACTAATCAAATCATTTATTCAGCCCGGACATGAGCGTTCAACTCCGACACTGGCTGCCATTTTTGTTAAATATTTTGCTGGTTTTGCGACTTTAACGTTGAAAAAGCTGTAGTTACGACGTTTAAGTCACCAACCAACTATTCTATCTTTTTGTTACGTATTACTTGCCATAAATTTCGCAAAATAACGCCGTTTAAAACCGAAGCGGGACTCCCTGCTGGAGTCAATGGGCGTGGCCAAAGGAGTAAGTGGGCGGGGCCAGCGATTGGTCAATTGGCCGACCACTGTTGTTATTCAAAGATACAAACGGTAAATTCAACCATTTATTTTGATCGGAGATGGAATATGAACTGTGACATTGGTCGACATTTATATGAAACATTGTTGTTGGTTTGGGGACTGAAACGTCGTAACTACAGGTTAGTCGAGCTGTAGCTGTCGACATTTAGATTATCAACATTCTCCTTTTTTGTAACAATCTACTGGCCATAAATTTTACAAAATAATAAGTCGAACTTCCTGTAGGAGTCAATGAGTTGAACCGAAGGAGCAAATGTGCGGGATTACCGATTGGTCAGTTCGCGCTGTCTGACCAGGACCAGGACTTTTTGTACACCCACGATATCTCATTGGGCGTGACAGGTGACATACCAAGCATTGTCACCGTTAATTCACATTTGAATGTGATTTGATTGATAACCAAGTGTCGTCAAAGACAGCCAGACTATATAATCTCAGACCGACATGATTAATCTTGACCTAACAAGAGCGAAATGCAATCTAACGGTCAGATACAATCGTGGAATGAGGTCACAGTAATACATTACGATAAGCTCCGTACAAGAAGATTAGTCATGATTCTTTGGGCGATGAACTGTCCGAATTGTCTTAGTTGTTAATGCTTAGACCAAACACTGAGTAAGACACAGAGTAAGATACCCTGTTATCTACTTTAACTCCTTCCCATTTTTTTTTTAAATTTTAGACTGGTCCAAACTGAAAGAGGTTGCAGACAACAATGGAAGTAAAATGTAATTTGAAATGAAACTATCCTATGTGGTAGAAAATATTGATCGAAAAGAAGAATTTGCTAGTCACAAGCAATTTCTCTCTTACCACAATGTTTTCTCCAGTATAAAATCTCAGCGACGTGAAATCCCGGGATAATACAGGAAAGTTTTAAGAGACGAGAGCAATATTTATTCTTTTTCATTGAGTTTTGTATACAAAAAATGACATACAGAGATTAAGTTTCCTCGAGGTCAAATAAATGAATAAAAACCTTACAAGTTTAACCCTTTCCTGTTTTGTCAAAGTTTAGACCTGTCCAAATTCAAAGATTTTGAAAATTTAAAGTAGATTTAGCTTAAAAATACCCGTTCAGTAGGGTAACAAATATTGTATGAAAGGAAGAAAGTGCTTGTTACTAGCAACTTCTTCTTTTTCTACTATGTTTTCTCAAAAGTGAAACCACAGGGGCGTAAAAACCTTGGATTAAACAGGAAAGGGTTAAGACAGTTTTTATTGCAGTAAATTGTGCAAGAACATACTCTATTTGATTCTAGGGATTTATGAAAAAGCCTAACAAACAGTCAAACAGATTTAAATACTTTAAAAAGACAATACTAAAGCTGAATCAAGCTTCTCAAATTAGAACTTTACGAGCCTTTATTCGCCAAACGACAAAATATTGGATCAAGCACTTCAAAGTCAGATATTTGCGAGATTTCGGTCGCCCATCGACGTAAAACCAAAAACAAGCATCTCAAAAATTAGAACTTTACGAGCGTTAGGTCGTCCAGCGACGAAATAATGTATCAAGAATATCGAGAATCGGAATTTTGCGAGCTTTTGGACGCCATCCGACGTTATAATGAATCAGTCATATCGAATATACGAACCGCATTTGATCGCCCACTGACGTAATATTGAACCGAACATCTCGCAAAATTGAACTTTACGTGCTTGCGGACTCCCAACGACGTCAAACGGAATCACGCATCGCGCAAATGTCTCTAATACAAAAAGAAAATAAGAAGAAAAACCTCTTTTAATGCAGTTTATATGTAAGGATTGTTATTGCTTTCCGGCTTTTGTAACATCGGCAGTTTTCCCATTGAAATGGCTTAATCTTCCTCGATATTTATTTCACAAGTTGATTTGTGTAATCTAATCAAGGATTTCCATTAAGTCTGGATTGTTGAAGAAAATTAGCTCTAAGACGAGAAAATTGAATTGAAAATTAATCAGAGGTTTGAATGTACAATGATGGAAGTATCGTTCATCTTAAAGAGTTTTATTGCAGTTCTATAGAAATGGGGAATTAGACATACATCTTAGATTAAACCGTTTTATCTTTCCCATTTAGCACATCAAACCGGTAAACCTTTTGCAGAACAAAGTGTTAACGAAGACAAATATCTCTTAAATCCATATTTCGATATTTACGTATTTTATATTATCTAAGATCAGACTTTCTTTTTTTCGCCGAGAGAATAGTTTTAAACAAAACAAGACGACATGAGTCTGTGCATTGTCTAAACCTTTAGTCGTCGTAGACAGAACTAAAATCAATTTGGACTTGAGTGTATTACATATGACAGAATTCTTTCTTAAAGATAAATAGATAAATAAATAAATGCTCATGATAAGAATTAGACATTCTTAAAATTTAAATCTAGAGCAATTATTTGAAATCATTTTCTGATTTTTTAAGAAAAGGAAAGATAGTTCTTGTCAGCAATCCCCCCCCCTTTACAACGACATTTAAAACCCAATACCCATCAAATGTCCACTGAAATAGATGTATGACTAGACATCTCGTTGATTGAAAATGGGGCAATTACTCACATTACAATTGACCGATCGCGGCTGTAAATCAAGGAATAGATCCTCCAGTCAAATCTTCCATTACCACAGCCATTTGTGTGAAACATTTTTGTTGGTTTGGCTACTTATACGTCGTAACTACAGTTTATTCAAGTTTAGGTCGTCAACCAACCATCTTCTTTTTTAATTACATGCTCCTGGTCATAAACATTGCAAAATAAGGCCGTTTAAAATCTAAGCGGGACTTCCTGTTGGAGTCAGTTGGTGTGGCCAAAGGAGTAAATGGGCGGGGCCAGCGATTGGCCAATTACCATAATCATATACTTTATACATATTGGTAAAATTCAACATTCTTATTAATGTCGCCTAAAATTCTCTAAACTTGAATCAGCCATTTATAATATTTTGTCATTAGCTGATGTATAAAAGAGGCGCAATATAATTTCCTCGATTTTCGTTTCAGGTCTTCCAAGCGAAGTCTATTCAATATGGGAATCCTACCCCTGGAGGTTCGGTAAAGAGTTTTGTATTCTGAAGTCGCTATTTGTGGAAATGACATCGTACGCGTCTGTTCTAACCATCACAGCTTTTACAGTTGAGAGATACATCGCAATATGTAAGCCTCTAATATCCCACAAAATAGCTACCTTTTCAAGATGTGTGAAAATTATCATCAGTATATGGATTGTTTCTTTCCTTTGCGCACTGCCCTACCCAGTGCACACGGATCTATTTTTCCTTGTGAGAGATACAAACAACAGCCCTATAGCAGACTCTTTACAATGCAACATTCCGCCATGTTATTATAACTTTATGACATATGTGTTTCAAATGTCAACATTTATTTTCTTCCTACTGCCTCTGACGATTATAGTGGTGTTATATACTTTAATCGGCTTAGCACTGCGTAATACAGACCTCGTACGAACAGCATCAGACAGGAGTGCAGATGGTCACCACGAAAGAAGTCCATCGTGTATGCCAAGAAAGACCATTCTTAGAGTATTAGGTTTGTTACTTACATAATTCATGTTACCAGCAACAGGAGCAAAGCAGACCAAACGGCTTTTGGCTTAACTCATTCCAACACAATAACATTTTATACTGGTCCAAATTGTAAGAAGTTGCAGACGACAAATTCAAGCTGACAGAAATTTAATTGTTTTCGTCATTATGGATGTAAATCATTGTGGATAATGAAGAAATTGCTTGATGCAAGCAATTTCTTCATTTTCCACAATGTTTCCCAAAGCTTTTTTCTTGAAGGGCGTTAAAAGGAGGGATTGTATTGGAATGTGTTAAAGCAAACCTTCACAAGGATCAATTAGCTCTAAATAGCTCGGGCAAAATATCATGTCGTTTGAAATTATCAGAATATTTGATAAGTAGCATTTTTACATCGCCGAACGCGTGTTACTGTAAGTCGTGCTGTAGAGAAGAATGATTCCGTTTTCAATATCTTTAAGCCGTTCAAACGTTCATTATTTTTCTCATGTTATAAATTTTTCTTTAGTTCGGACAATTTTCAAAGGTATAATCACTTTCTTGTGCAGATATTGTTAAATACATTTCGGTAATTTTTAATGTGTAGGTATAAATAAAATGTTTAAATGATTTAAATCACTCGTTGATATTCAAAATACTTATTTTCGAAACAGATAATACTGTAAAAATGACAATGTTGCTTATAATAGTGAAATATGAAGTCAAAATACCTTTTTATTGATAAAAAGACTGACTCAGTCAACACAGGTTATCATTTGAATGCAGTATTTGGCGGATGTCTCATCGTACACCGATGTTACCCGATTTCAAAACAAAACAGGATCTTTCTAGAGAGTAGGAAAAGCACTGCAAAATTAAGCTCAATTTATCATTTTTGAATGCTACGTTTCCGCAAACCTAAAAGGGCGTAATGTGAGAATTCAATATATATATATATATATAATGTTTTTGTTTCGAATGCAGATTATGAAATTTTAAGTCATATCACGGCGGCTGAAGCATGCACCTAACAATAGATTTCTGGTATATCTCGCACAAGTACCTCCTAGCCTCCAGCTGCTATCTTACTTAGAGTTATGCTTATCCAAACATTGGTGAGAGACAAATGTCGGAAAGGATATGTGCCATCGCCGGGTATTGAGCCCATTACAACCCATGATTGAAGATTGGAAGTATGATGCTATGACGAAGGCCAATATAATTATTACATTGCATGAAATTACGTTTTGTATATAACAGACATCTCCCTAAACAACAATTTATCCAATTTCGGCAATGTACTCAACGTTCGGAACGCTACAGCTGTCTTCGCATATATGTTCAAAGAGGTTTCGTGGATGGTTTTCATTATTTCTAATTAAATTCTCAAGTTTCTACTGTAAAGATATACAGAATCTATCAATTGTTTCTTGGGAATCCTACTCATGACACTGGAATAGAAAACCAAAGAATAAACTTTACTTTTGTGATGCTTCAAACAGATGGGAAAAAAATAAAAAGTGGAAAACACGAAAGAGGGAACTTACTAAATGAAGAAATAGCCTGAATTCATTCAAAGTGGAAGTTGTTTATTTCTACAGCAAGGTCTTACATTTCCACCTCGTCTCAAATTCTTTCTGTGTAACAGATGTCAATTCTGAATTAACATTGAAGATTGCGAATCGTAATGACCCCAATTAAGTTCAAAGACCTATGCAGGGTTGTGAGAGTTAACATTTTACATTTGATAGGTTTTCTGGCTGTAGAAATATCATTATTTGAGAAGTCAAGTTCAATAGGAATAACATAAAGTAATGTCCGCTTTATGTAAAAAAAAATGTCAAAATAAAGATATTAACCCTTGAACCCAGAATATTCCTGTTTTGGCAGAAGGTATGGACAAAGATCAGATGTGCAGTCTGATCTTGATCTACATCTCCTGATTGTCCCTTTTAAACCATATTCGTTTAAAGAATAAATTCCAAAAAGAAATATTGACACTCAAGAAGGCCTTCCAGTTGTGTTGAATTCAAGATGATTATGGATAGGATTTTAATTCAGCATGACAAGGGTTAAGTAGATATTTCAAATATGATTCCGATAGCACTTTTACTTTCTTCTTTGGTTTTTTCCGTAATTTTCTTAACAACGGTCTAGTCAAAAAAGGTTACGAAATGAAATCTGGAATACACCGTATTCAAATATAACCTCCTTCATAGTTACCAAGATAAACACTGTTGTTCGAAATAAGGCTTGTTCTGATATTTGTTATCTTTGTTGCTTCAAGAGTCATTAATCGATAGAATGACTGTGTAACCGGCAAGTTATTTTGGAACATTTAAGATAGTTTTTACGGAAAAGATAGGAATCTTTATGGACGTGATTGTTTTTTTTCCTGTCCCACAAGGCAAATATCCATAAAATACAAGTTATCATTTTATCAAGGAATGTGTCTGCGAGAGGGGTCGACCTTATTCCACCTTATAGAATGAAAGCACAATGAAATCGCATTCATCAATAAAATGTTATTCATCCTCGATAGCAAAAGCGGTTTTATTGTTACACGGGTCCTTTTAAACGTTTTCCGGACAAATCAATCCCTGGTATTTCTTAAAGGCGCTATTCTTTGCTAGATTAATTCTACTAATATGGTTAGCTCGCCATGTGGATCCTTTCATATGTAACATTAGAACAGAACACAATCAGGACTTTCGTTTATTTTACCTCCTTCATTTCGTAAGAAAAATATAACAGTGATTCCAAAAAAGGAACATTTTAATAAATGAATAGAAATGAAATAAAAAAAAAAAAAAAAAAAAAAAAAAAAAAACAACAACAACAACAACAAAAAAAACACAACAATTTGTTTTCTTAGATTTTACAAGAAGAAGCGCTAAATTGGCATATAGGTAAATAATTCTAAAAGTGTTTATAATTCTATCTTTTTATCCGAAATAAATAGTTGAGATTACGAATAAGAATAATATATTTTTATTCATTCCAACCTCTATTCTTTGGATTAGCAGCTCACCTGAGTATGAAGTGCTCATGGCGAGGTATTTTGATCGTTCTCTGTCCGGCGTCAGCCGTGCGTCGTCCGTCGTCCGTCGTGTGTCAAAAATCTTAAAATGACATCTCCTCCATAACCGCTGGGCGGATTCCAACCACATTTGGCAGGAACGTTCCTTTGGTAGTGCCCTTTGATAATTACTAAAAGAGTTAAATTCCTTTTAAAACTCTGGTTGCCATGGCAACAAAACTGAAATTTTAATCAAAACTTTAAAATTTAACTCCTCTGACCCAGAAGACGTAGAGCCTTTGATATTTGGCATGAAGCATCAGTACAATGACCTCTTTCAGAAATGCTAAAATCATCACCCCTCGGGTCCCGAGGGGCGGAGCCCGAGGGGTCGGGGGTTTGGATTATATAGAAATAAAGAATGATTTGTAAAATGGCATCTCTTCCCAAACCAATAGACGGATTTCAACCAAATTTGGCAGAAATATTCCTTGTGTGATGCCCTTTACAAATTGCTTAAAGAATTGAAATCCGATAAAAACTCTGGTTACCATGGCAACCAACTGAAATTTGAATAAAATTTTAAAATTATCTCCTCCTGACCAAGAAGGCATAGAGCCTTGATATTTGGCATGAAGCAATTGTACAATGAACTCTTTCAGAAATGCCAAAATCATCATCCTCGGGTTCCGAGGGGCGGAGCCCCGGGGAGTTGGGACTTAAAAAGAAATAAAGAAGGATTTTTAAAATGGCATTACCTCCCCAACCATTGGACGGATTTCAACCAAATTTGGCTGAAGTGTTCCTTAAGTGGTGCCCTTTAAAAGTTACTTAAAGAATAGAAGTCTGTTTAAAACTCTGGTTGCCATGGCAAGAAAACTGAAAGTTCAATATATTTTCTAAAATGATCTCCTCCTGACCCAGAAGGCGTAGAGCCTGGATATTTGACATAAAGCATCAGTACAATGACCTCTTTCATGATTGCAAAAAATTTCAACCTCGGGTCCCCGGGGATGGAGCCCCCCCCGGGGGGGGGGGGGGGCTTATAAAGAAATAAAGAAGGATTTTTAAAATGACATCTCCTCCCCGACCATTGGACGGATTTCAACCAAATTCGGCAGAAATGTTCCTTGTGTGATGCCCTTTAAAAATTGCTTAAAGAATTGAAATGACCTCATTCAGAAATGCTTAAATCATCAACCTCGGAACCCCCAGAGGCGAAGGCCCCCCGGGGGGGCTTATATATGAATAAAGTACTTTTAAAACTACATCTCCTCCCATACCACTGGGCCGATTTCATCAAAGAATTTTAATCAGTTGAAAACTCTGGTTGCTCTGTCAGCAAGCGTAAATCTGAAAGACCCCCCCCCCCCCCATAAAAAAACAAAACAAAAAACAAACAAAAAAACCAAACCAAAACATCGCCTTCTGACCCAGAAGATGAAGAATCTTGAATTTTTCATGAAGAATCAGTACATTTACCGCTTTTAGAATTGATTACATTTCAGAACCACAGGGTGATTAGGCTTAAATAGAAATAAAGAAGGCAACGCTTTCAAAACTATTTGGCCAATTTAAACCGAATTTGGCAGAAATACGTTAGTACGTTAATAATTACTTAAACATTTGAAATCTGTTGAAAGCATTGGATGGCATTTAAACATAAGTTGAGTTAAGTTAATGTTAAAAGAAGTCTTCTTCCGACCCAGTTTGTATAAGGCATTGAAGAAAAAAAGAGCATAATCTCAGGTGGGTGCCAGGGCTACTGGCCCTCTTGTTTTAAAAGAAACTTTACAATTGACATTTCAAGATGATATAGAAAAACTTACAAAGTATAGACTAGGAAAGACAAAATAAGTCCTATTAAGCATCATTATAACCCGTTTTGTTTTTTTAAAAAAAAACAACAACTTTGAATAGTATTCACATTTCTGTCAGAAAAAATGTATAAATCAAATCGTGTCTGATGTTATTTGTAGTTCACTTTAGTACAACGCTCTCAAAACAGAAATGTTTATTTCCTTGTGACCGTTGCATATTGGATTGCGTAAACAATTCTCCTAACGAGACAATACAATTTAAACAAGGAATTCAATATAATACAATACACTGTTTCCTTGTTAGCAATAGAGTGCCTCCGTTCCAAAATACCAAACACTTACAAATATTTCTAACAAAACTAAAATGTGTTTAAATGTTAAAACATGGCGATAGATAATTGATTAGGTGCATACCACAGTGAGTATTGACGTGTGCCAGATATCAACTAAAATGACCCAAAAGTCAAACCAGACCTTTTAAAAATACTATATATAGACAAGGGATACAACATAGAATTCCTTAGATCCGACCCCTGTCTGTTTTAAACGCCTCTAAAATTTACACTTCTTTGTTTACACATTTTACAGTTGTGCATATTCGTCACACATATAATCAATTGTAACATTGACTCATTCATTCCACGAAAACTATACAGCTTTCTCATTTATAACTCTTAACCATATGATACGAAAAATGAATAATATGTCCAATATGTATCATTGGTTGTTACCCTGATACGAGACATCTAATTTCTTAAAAGAATATATTCTGAAGTTTGTTCAAATCCCAAAATATGCATTTTTTTGTGAGAAGATCTACAGAGATAAAAGATAAAGCTGTGGCTATATAGGTAACAAGGGTGCTCCTCTTTTCCCTAAGATTTTGATAATCTCCCTTTCGATTGTTCAATTAACACTTAATGAGAATAGGAAATACCACAAGTTTTTTTTAATCAAATGTAAAGAAATACCTGTTTCGATAAAACTAAACAAAGGACATGAGCAATAAGAAAAAACATGTTTAATTATATTTAATGAATATTGAAACAAGACCAGAACAGGCTGTTTTTAGAGATAAGATACATCTTTTAACCCTCAATTTTTCTGAGTAATATTGATTCAGAGACTATGTAGATAGCTATGCTGAATGTTTTGCTTTTCAATTTGTCTGTTAAAACATTTCCCCTTCATTAAATGATTCAAATTTTATGTGCAAATTTTAAATAGAATCATAGTTCAAGTATAGCCCATTGGTGAGGAATGAAAACAAATAACAATCATTTTAATTCAATGGTAGATTTACATCAACTCATACAGGTTTTACTTCTTCTTACACAGAAACATTTACAAAAATAAAATTTAATAATATATGTATGAAGATATTACCAAATGAAATTTAACAATGTACTCCGTTTCTAGCGTACTGGTAATTTACTTATTTATAGTTATACGTATTGTAGCTCATAAAGTCCCATTTTTTAAAAAAAAAATTCATCCCAACTAATGCTTTTTAACCAACTTTCAAATACGTGCAATTCAATATCTTGGGCTCTAGTAAATGATTATAGAGCCATTGATAAATAATGAATATTTTGTTTAAACTATAATGGTGTTATAAGTACTTTTGGAATAAAATTTTCTCGTCTAGTCTATTCTGAAATCCATTTTGTTGTTCTTTTCTGGGCATTTACATCCCGCTTTTGGCCTTTCTCGAATATTACCCCTTTTTACACATTTTTGCATCCGTTTGTGCTGTATGGATGTTTATCGTAAAATAATAACAAGGCTGCTTTTTGACTTCTAGAAAGGATGTAACACTTCATAAGCTTAGGAGAGCTCTGCAATCACCAGAATTAACTACTTAAAGGTGAAATTGTATTTAATTTATAATTGCCATTGCTCTTAGCATAATAGAAATGAGTGGCTTATCTGGGATTTGCTATTTACTGATGAAAACTGAAGGTGCTACTTCTCGACAAACGAGCAAAATTGAGGTGTATTTCTGTAAGAAATGTGTCTGTACTCCGAAAGCTGTATAGTTTTCGTGGAATGAACGAGTCAAGGTTACAAATGATCATAGGTGTGACGAATATGCACGTAAACAAAGAAGTGTAATTTTTAGAGGCGTTTAAAACAGACAGGGGTGGGATACTAGGAATTCTGAGTTGTATCCCTTGTATATACATATAGTATTCTTAAAAGGTCTGGTTTGACTTTTGGGTCATTTTAGTTGATATCTAGCACACGTAACTACTCCCTGTGGTGCATACTAAGAGTTGCGTATACATTTCTTATCACCTCTTGTTCGAGCAGCTGTATTTAGCGACCACTTTCATTAAGCGACCATTATGAAAATCCCCCTAGCTAAAATCTTTTAAAAAATGATTTATCTTGGTCTAAGATTTAACGTAACTTATGTTATTGGAACTCAACATAGTCGTCTCAGTAAAACGGTTCTGGTGGGTTTGAACACAGAAGGCCTCAGTGAGACGGTTCTGAAGGGTTGGAATACAGCAGGTCTCAGTAACACGGTTCTGATGGGTTTCAACACAGAAGGCCTAAGTGAGACGGCTCTTATGGGTTCGAATACAGCAGGGATCAGTAAGACGGAACTGATGGGTTCGAATACAGCAGGCCTCAGTGGGACGGTTCCGATTGGTTGGAATACAGCAGGCCTCAGTGACACGGTTCTGATAGGTTCGAATACAGCAGGTCTCAGAGAGATGGTTCAGATTGGTTCGAATACAGCAGGCCTCAGTGAGACGGCTCTGATGGGTTCGAATACAGAGGAGCTCAGTGAGACAGTTCTGATGGGTTCGAATACAGCAGTCCTCAGTGGCACGGTTCTGATGGGTTCGAATACAGAGGAGCTCAGTGAGACTGTTCTGATGGGTACGAATACAGCAGGGCTGAGTAAGACGGCTCTGATGGGTTCGAATACAGCAGGCCTCAGTGAGACGATTCTGACGGGTTCGAACACAGCAGACCTCATTTAGACGATTCTGATGGGTTCGAACACAGCAGACCTCATTTAGACGATTCTGATGGGTTCGAACACAGCAGACCTCATTTAGACGATTCTGATGGGTTCGAACACAGCAGGCCCCAATGAGACGATTCTGATGGGTTCGAATACAGCAGGCCTCAGTGAGACGATTCTGATGAGTTCGAACACAGCAGACCTCATTTAGACGATTCTGATGGGTTCGAACACAGCAGACCTCATTTAGACGATTCTGATGAGTTCGAACACAGCAGGCCTCAGTGAGACGATTCTGATGGGTTCGAATACAGCAGGCCTCAGTGAGACGATTCTGATGGGTTCGAATACAGCAGGCCTCAGTGAGACGATTCTGATGAGTTCGAACACAGCAGGCCCCAATGAGACGATTCTGATGGGTTCGAACATAGCAGACCTCAGTGAGACGATTCTGAGGGGTTCGAACACAGCAGGCCTCAGTGAGACGATTCTGATGGGTTCGAACACAGCAGGCCTCAGTGGGACGATTCTGAGGGGTTCGAACACAGCAGGCCCCAATGAGACGATTCTGATGGGTTCGAACATAGCAGACCTCAGTGAGACGATTCTGAGGGGTTCGAACACAGCAGACCTCAGTGAGACGATTGTGACGGGTTCGAACACAGCAGACCTCAGTGGGACGATTCTGAGGGGTTCGAACACAGCAGGGTTGTGTAAAGCACAGACCTCAGTGAGACGATTCTGCTGGGCTTGGCTGTGTAAAGTTATGTAATAATCTATCATTGTCGTCAATGACTCTACTTTTTTCACAAAAAGTGTGATTCAAGCCATTGCTCTTCTAAACGACTGCTTTTGGTTGTCCCTTGATTGGTCATCCAGAATTTTTTTTACTTAATTTTGAAAATATAGTTGAGCAAAAGAATGAACTTGGTGACTAGAGAGTGGAAATTTCACTTTTCGTAATCGACACCGCTCAGTGCAGTAAGATGGTAGATACTATTTTCAATATCTCTTCCACAATGCTTCATTATTCTAAAGTAAGTTAGAAAATAAGGCAAGTGTGGCTATAATCATGCTCTGATGTCCACGGTTCTGTCGTTTGTCAATTATATTTTCTCTAAACACCATCGCCTAAGAAATTATAAGATTGATTTCAATACAAATTCATAGGACTCGATAAACTTTGATTATGTTAACTTGGATAACCGAAGCGGATTCATACATTGTGTGATTAGGTTTTTCGGTTCATACCTCCATGAAAACAAAAAAATTCTCTTCATTTCTTATAATTTATTAGCATCGAGCGAAAAGAAAGAAAGAAGAAGAAAAAAAAAAAAACTTTACAAATTTTGATACCTTTTTGTGTGGGACTATTTTGTTCGGAAGCATACAAAATCACTGCGTGCTCAAAAGTTTGTTAGACTTATGAATAAAGTTTTTCGACCAATCAGAACGCTCGTTTTTGATAGACGAAACTTAAAATTGAATTATTAACAGTTGGCTCATCAATTTACTTATTCATCATTATTTATTAGTACAATTATCATCAGAAGAATCAATGTTATGATAGATATTATTACCTCTTGAATTGTCATTGATTGTTTCAGAAGGCTCGTTGTAGATAAGCTGTTCATTAAATTGTTTTTTGTATTTTAAAACGAGCTACCTTCTCTAAACAAAGACTTTATTATTATAAGTGTTATCATAATTCAGACAAGGGTTATTTAAACATAAATCTGTACAGAATAATGAAATATTTGAAGATCTTTTCTGAAATTATCTAAGTTCGTTTTGTATGATTTATTTGTTCATAAGAACTTTTCTTGATGGAACTTTCTCGGATTCCTAAATGAAAACTCGATAGAATTACAGAAGTAGTGTTTATCTACACATGTTTATAAATATAAGAGTTTTCATGTATGAAAGCCATAATTTGAATTAAACTTTTTTTGATAGGAATGTGCTCGGACCTCTTTTCAAGTATTCTTGGTAGATATGTTGATCGGATGATATACATATATATTTTTAGGGTGGGATAAAAGAGCTCTAGATGAAAAAATAGAGGCAAAAACAACAAAAACAGTCATCCTTTCCTCTGAGAGCACTACAAGTGAATGGATCTTTGAATGAATAATTATTGTATGGTCCTCTCTCAGATTCCTTCAAAATTGTTTAAGAGACGAATTAGGTTTCTTGTTTTATACCTCCATGAAATAAAATACTATCTTCATTTCTTATAATTTAACGGCGTCGAGCAAAAAAGCAAGTATTTCACAAATTTTGATACTTTTTTTACTATTTGTGCGGAAGCATACAAAATATGACTATATTTCTTCGGCCATTCAGAACGCTCGATTTTGATAGACAAACCTAACAATAAGATTATACTCAAATAGTAAACATGGGTTCTGTTGGTTGGTCTTATTAGTATCGTATGAAGGTATCTTGTAAAAATCTACTGTCTATCAAATTGTCTCTGTATATGAGTGTTTTTTCTGCCAGATTTACATATTGAGTAGACTTTTCCCCTGATTATTTCAATTAGAATATGATCGGGTGGTAATCATAACTATCCAAATTACCCCTTTCCTGTTCAATTCCTGTTTTTTTAGGCCTCTGTGATTTTATGACTAAAGAAATATTGTAGAAAAAGAAGACATGGCTTGTAATGAGCAATTTCTTCTTTTTCTACAATATTTTCTACCCTACTTACTGATTATTTTTCATATTCACTTTAAATTTTCGTCTGTGAAAAATCGTTGAATTTGGAGAGGTCTAAAGTTGTAAAATCAAACAGGAAAGTGTTTAAATAACATTGGAGCATAGTTAAATAGTATTTACAAAATGCTGAATCGTAAATGCAAGTTGAGCGATTGACCTATAACATCATTCAATTAGACCAACAGTGTATTTTGGCTCCGACATTTATATTAAGCATTTTGTAACAACAGCATATGCAACATATAGGTCGTCTACCAACCATTTTTATTTTGTTAAATGTTATTGGATAAATCTTGCAAAATAACGCCGCTAAAAGATCTCAGTAGAACTACCTGGTGGAGGTCATTGGGCGTGGCCTAATCCGCTTACTGTGTGCTGTTTGATAGATACAAACCTTCATACCTGTCAAGCACATTCAAAACTATTAAATCCACTAGAAGTACGACGTGAAAGATCGAAGTTGGTGCAATTTCTGATGACCTAAATAAACACAAAACGTAATAGTCTGTTTTCTAGATAAACTTAATTCATGTAAAGAAGGTTGAAAAAACATTCCTTTAAAGAATTTGAGAACAGACGTAATAAGTACATATTAAACCAAATAGTCTTCAAGAGATATCGAATGCATTTTGATTAAGCCTCATACATGCCTCTTTAAGACACAATCAACGTTCTCACAAAATAGCTCGTCATCTTCTGAAGAAAGGGACACGGTGTACTTATGTAAATAACGTAGATCCATTACTTTGTAATACTGTTGGGAAATTGAGATAATATATCAAACTAACTGGCCAAATGTTTCTTCGGACAAATAAAACAACATGATTGAATTATCTGCAGCTCGGTATAAGTCTGATGGTAAGCCGTTATTCTTTTTCAGTCAATTTTCTAAAGTAGGTTTCCTCTCAAGACCGAATTGAAAGGCCTCGGACACTAAATAAGTAAAATTGAAGGGTTGAATAGCGCTGTAGAGGCAACATCAAATGAAAAACTTCAGCGGGGACAAAAAAAAAAAAAACAAAAAAAAAAAACCACACCTAGAGACAACAGGCCTAGAGCAGGCTGGGGGCCATTAGGGGCCAAAAAGGGGCAAAACGGGTAAAAAAAACCTTCTTGTCATGAACAGGCTGTTGGATTAGATTCACATTTGGTACTTGGAGTCTTTAGGCCAAGTTCTGTTAAGTTAGTACAAGAAAAAAAATCTGTCGATAAATGGCCGTGCTGGGGGAGCAACGGGGCCATATGCGTACATAGTGACAACACGTACTCTTCAATTTTGGAGGAATAAAAGATTATCTATCTATTTTTTTCCTACCAAACCAAAAGACCTACAGCTATGATAGTTGGTATGTGGCATCAATTGATGGATTGACCTGTATCCAAGAGTCAGAATTAGCCTATTCCCGGACGCCACAAGTTTGATATAGGCTTATATAGTAAAAAAAAGTCACACTATGAGCACGCGTTTGACCCCTTACCCTAGTGTGTCACCAAATTAACCTTTTGAGTGAAAAGGTAGTGCGTTTTTGTATTATCGCGTCTTCCCAAACTATAAAAATGAACTTGGATTTATGATAGCTATAGACACAGGGTGCTTCCGTCGTTTTCCGGAAAATTAGACCAATTATCGAAACGATGCATTTTAATTGACCACTCGCGGTTGTCAATCAAAGAATTAATCTACAAATCAAAATATACATTTAGACCGAAGGTGAACTTTGAACTCCGACATTGGCCGGCATTGATGTGAAGCATTTTTGCTGGTTTGTCGACTTTAACGTAGTAACTTCAGCTTATCCAAGCTGAAGTCACGAAGTTTGGGTCGCCAAGCAACATTTTTACCTTTTTCAGTGGTTACTAATTTTGCCAAATAATGCCGTTTAATGTCGAAGGGAACTTCCTGTTGGAGTTAGATGATGGGGCATGCGGAGTCTGAGGGAGGGGCCAGGGATCCGCCAATTGTTATCCCTACTCCGAAGTTGATGCATAAGTTTGCATTTTCACAAATACATTGAATAAAACTCCTAGATAGACAGACTTCTATGACTAAGCAAAATAACAGTAAGGTAGTATGTAGCGCTTTGCATCACTATGGGCTCAAAATCGGTTTCCATCAGTTATTAGTCTCCTTTCGGCGAAGCCAAATGGTACACCAGACCTAAACCCTCTCCGTCTGCCCGTCTATCGGTCTACCGGATTGTAAGTCCGATCAGTCTGTTTTCCAAGTTTTTCCCTGATCGCTAAAAGACTAGTTTTGGTGTGCGAGTCTGCATTAATGAGGTGCATATCAAATGTGAGTTTTGCTCTGGTCCATTGATTTTCGACGAAATAAGGTTGTAGTAAAACTTCTCTGGAATCAAAGTTTTCTGGACATATTATACGCTTCTCGGTGTTCAGCTAATATTTGATGTGTATGTGCCGCAACCAAGAGTTGTAGATTAAATTTGTGTTTCGTCCCGGTCCATTGTTTTCTATGAATGGCAATATGAATATTTGACTCAAAAATATTTTCTAAAATCCCGATTTACCGGACTTTTTTTTCTAAATGCTTGCTGACACGAGTTTTTCATGGCTTATGGGTAAGTTAGAGACTTAAAGTTTAAGATGTGTGACAGTCCGTTGATTTTTGACAAAATTAAACATGTTGAACTTTGAAATGTTAGCTTCGATCCAAGTTTTCCGAATTTCCCCCTTAACCCTTTCCTGGACAAACCCGGGATTTTACGTCACTGTGATTTTATACTTGAGAAAACATTGTGGAAAAAGGAGAAATTGCTTGTAACAAGCAATTACTCCTTTTCCCACAATATTTTCTACCACATAGGATGGTCAGTTTTCAAATTGCATGCATTGTTTTATTGTCGTCTGCAACCTCTTTCAAATTGGACCAGTCTAAAATTTCCAAAAACGGGAAAGGGTTAAACATGTAGACATTAATATTGAAGATTAGCGTGTAAGTCTTGTGACTGACGGACACGGCTTATGTGACGTTTAGCTCGATTGCTTTTGGACCAACACTGATACGGATATTGATATCCTTCTTTGGACATTTTTTCTGAATGATTGTAGAGCTGATTTTGTGTGCTTGACCGCAATTATTAGTTTGAGAGTCGTTCTGGTCTATCCATTTTGACGAGAATACTCCGTCCCATCATTTTCGTCCCATCCATATCCGTCATTGATAATTCATAATAGGCCATCTTGACAAGGTATATATTATTATTATCACATAATACACTTTTTCACAAAAGCCATATTCATTTCAGTTTTCTTTGTCCTTTTTGCGAACCGCAGTATTGAATAAAACAGTATTCCTGTCATATCAAGGTGTTTTTTTCCTGCCAAGATATGGAATAAAATTTAATGCACGCACTGCCATATTTTGGATATTTAATTTCAAACGTCTTTTATGTGCATCTGTTGTAGATCTCTGTGTGCTGAAACAAAACTGGAAAAGAGTTAAGACGTAATCGTTTTCACGAAAAATACTAATTCATCGATTTAACCCTTTCCTGGTTAATCCCTGGTTTTTACGTCACTGTGATTGCATAATTGAGAAAATATTGTGGAAAAAGAAGAAATTGCTCGTTACAAGCAATTTCTCTTTATTCCATAAGATTTTCTACCCTACTGAATGGTTATTTTTCTAATAAAATAAACTTTGAATTTCTTCTGCAAAACCTTTGAATTTGGACGGGTCTAAAAATTTCAAAACAGGAAAGGGTTAAATAGCAGTGAGGTAGCAGGGGATAGCCAGTGATCCGTCAATGATACTAGAATTGAAAAACGAATACCACTTTAATGTTCAGTCTCTCCCAAAATCAGAACAATTCAAAATTAATTTGCGTTTTTATTTATCTACCTCATTTTTTTAATTCAATTGACAGCGATTAGTTCCGATGCAGTCATAAATTTGCAATCTACCTACTAGTAAGAATAGACCGATACAGTTGGAAAAATCAACCTTTACAGGAGAAAATGATGAAAAATTACTTCCCTTTAATTAGAAGTATTTGGTCTTTTTAATTTTGGCGGAATTGACCCTAGTTTCTTTGTGTTCTAATCATTAAACGAATAATTATAAAAGTTCTAGTAAGAATTTGCTTGAGTGTGTGTCGAAATAATTATATTATGAAAACCTTATCGGAAAGGAGAAATAGGGATTTACAAGCATTCTAGCCTGTTCAAGTTTACGTAAGAATATTCCGAATGGATTATAGAAACGATTCTAACATTGTGTTATTTAAGTTATTTAAACTACCCCAATTGAATACTGAAATTGTTGATGGGAAAAACGAACCGCCTGTTGCAAGACACCTTTCCTTTTTCTAAGAATGACTTTTATAAACTATTTTCTTTTTGAATAATATTACATTTAAAAAGAAATTATGTTATGTCTGTCAAATTCTTTTTGTGAAAGCTCCAAAGTATGCAGTTAACACTAGGCTTATAATAGATAATGTATAATATGGTGTTGTATGATTGACCGGAGGGTATTGAACCATGCTTTTTCTTTTACCAACAAAATTTTGTAAGAACGATGCTGTGGGTAAGCTCTCCATAACTCTTCAATGAATTTGGCAGATCCTGTAATTGAAACCTTTCATAAAGGAAAGTTAGCTACAAAAATATGATTATCAGCCTTTGAAATCCCCGGTGGCGGCAAATATTCTTTCCGACAATTGTCTCTCACAAATGGGTGGATAATCATAAACCTAAGTGGGAAAGCAGCTGGAGGCTAGGAAAGGATGTAGTGGTAGTACTGGTGTGAGAAATACCAGGAATCCATTGTTAGGTGCTCCAGCCGCCGCTATATTTCTGAAATACTGTTAAAAGCGGCGTTAAACCCCATTCAAATAATCAAAATCAACCTTAGAAGCTGAATTACCTTGTATATAAATACCAAGTAAGTATCAGTTAATAAGGTGAGGAAATATTGTTTCTTTCTCGTCTTATGAAAAATATCAGCCCAATGAAAAATATCAGCCCAAAGCAGTAATTAGTGCATGCCTACATTTGGAGGGTAGTTCTTTTTTAAATATACCAAAATTGTCAAACTTGCATGGATACATAACTGTTTTTATTGCTTCTACTTTTTCTTTTGTCCAACTAATTTTCTAAAATATCATTTAGGTTTTATTTAACATTGCCACATATCTTTCTTAAGACAAGGTTCTTTGTATTGCCAATGCAATTTTATAAAAACGCATTTCCCCGGTTTAACATCGTATTCATATAATGTATGAAACATTTCTTTTGTTTTTGTTCTTATTGCTTATTAAAATATCCCTACACGATTTCAGTTAATTCTACTTATAATTTAACATTATTTGGATAACTTTAACGCAATATTTCAGCGGAAATGGATGTTCAAAAACGACAAATTCCTCCGAAAAATCCATGGGAAGCCGTCCTGATTTTTTAGTATACTATCTCATTTGCTAACACTAAACGTTATATTAATTTCATAGAGATCCCAACAAGTGGTCTATTATATCATAAAACTTTCATATGTTGTTCTTAAACAGATCATGACAGTCTTTTCTCCATAAATAGTAAGTCTTATAAAGGAACCACAGAAAAATTATTACACGCAGATTGACAATAAGGTATAATTTGTTTTCTGATAGAGGCTTTCTACTTTTCAGGTTTTATATTTTTTCTTTATTTATGACATGGGGAAATGGGTTTTAATTACAACCTATTTAGTCATTTACTTTTTGAAATGCATTAAATATCAAAAGGGAAACAATGTACATTTTGACCTCTTTATTTATAACCTATTATTCACATCTTAACGACCTAACTAAAGTCAGTATACTTTAATAACAGAGTAGAACTTGTAGAAATGGAACGTCATTTTGATTGCTATTTCCCGTTATCCATGTGATTTCTGTTGTTTCTGGATGGCTAAATACTTTAACTGTCAAAGAATTGCAATTAAATTGATTTCACAATTTTGTGGGATGTCAAACATGTCAACTGAACAGTGGTATAAGTCTGGACACCAGAAAAGGTTCTCTGGTGGCTTTTAAACTTTCACCGATTTTCCCCCCTTCATTCTATATTTTTCTCTCTTCTTTGTTTTTGTTTCTTCATTTCGAAGACATTCCAAAATACACAAACAAACATTGTCGACATTAGGGTTCAATTGACTGATGGAATGAGGTTAAACGCCACTTTTAACAGTATTTCAGTCATATCGCGGCGGCTGAAGCACATAACAATCGATTCCTGGTATTTCTCACACCAATACTCCTACTACATCCTTTCCTAGCCCATTTTGTGAGAGACAAATGAAGGAAAGGATATGTTTCGCCGCCGGGGATCGACCCCATGACTTCCCATGTTTGAAGATCGGGAGTCTGATGCGCTACCGACTGCGCTATGGCGGCGGTGACATAAGGGGTCGAAGGTGTGGCCTTAAGACCGTCAGCATAATTTCATCAGTTGTCAAGGCAGCCAGGGTAAACGTCGCAAAAGTTTTATTTTTTACCTCATTGTACTTATCCATCTCCTCTGAAACAGTTATCAGAGCAGAACTTATTAGGTAGGAAATCTCTGAAGACACAAAGGGTAATGAAGCAGTATAATTCTATTACTGACGGTTATCGTCTTGAGGCGTGCAAAATGTCGTAACTACAGCTTGGATAAAGCTGTAGTTACGACATTTTGCACGCCCAACGACGAAACGTTTCTTGTCTAGGTGTCACTGGCCGTCCATGTAGATATCTAGAAGTGTCTTCGATATTGGCTTATTACATGGACAGATAAATATTCTTAAGAAATGAATAGAATAGTTTGTTTTGTTTTTTTCATTGAGGTATGAACGTAAAAACTTAATCACACTATATGGATACGCGAAGCTGATCCATATATTAATGTTATTGAGTATTAAGACTCATACCTCAAAAAAAAAAAAAAAAAAAAAAAATCATTTCTCAAGAATATTTATCTGTCCAATCTGAGACAAAGATTAACCCATGCACACTTTAAACCATATAATTCATAATAAATAAGATAAATAGATAAATCAGAGGTTGAACATTTACATTTTCAAAGGTAAGTCATTGTCTCGCTGAGTTCCACTTTCATGTAGTATTCTAGCCACAAACCATTTTCTCATGACACTTTGTTGGAGTTTCTCTTGACAAATCCAGTCGATAAAATCAATTTACGAGGAACATTATTTTGTTATATTTGCTTGTTTTGTTTTAGAAAGAAACATATTAATTGGCTCATTTATAGACATGTTTAACCTTCGAACATTTTCTGCGATAAAACGCGGTTTATCTGTTCAGGAATTTCTCTCTCTCTGTCTGTCTGTCTCTCTCACACACACACGCACGCCCGCACGCGCGCGCGAAATGGTTAGTCAATATAAACCATTTAGTTATTACTGGCTAGCGGTCAGAGGTTCTTTTTTTTCAAATTTCATACGCCATCTTCAACCCAATAATCGTGCATCTAGAAAACCCTGATTTTATACAAATAAAGAAAACGATTTTCATCTGATGATGTACATTTTGTCTTTCACTAAACTTTGATCTGATTCTATTGACAATTTCTACTAACATTTCTCAAAACTGAATCGTAGATCCCTGAGAAATTTGGGCTTGCTACTATAGTTATCTTGTAAATAGAAAATATGGTCATTGTCACCCAAAACGAAGCTACTCATCATTCAAATTTTGGTTACCAATGCTTGCATAAAACAACTAACTCCGTATAGTTCAATTTTATGCGGTGTCCGGTTCTGAATTGTCTAAGCTTATCTCAACCTTGCCCATGGTGCATAGATCTATGAATTTTTCTTTGCGATTAATTTTTTCATTTTATAGGTGTTAGTTTAGAGTGCTATATGGCACTCGTATTTGGACACCGAAATAATATTTTGTGTAAAAATAGCTCAATTAGGCACGCACTATAACATGGATTAGCACGATATTTGAAATTTGACAGTAAACCGATTAAAGATTTTTCTTTCATCAGACAAGCCATCACGTAAATCATTTTATAACTTGTTTAACCAACCAAATCTCACACAATCCCGTTTTTTTCATGCCCCTCGCGATAAATTTTCATGCCCCTCGCGAAAAAGGTCCGGAAAATTTTGCGAAACATGATAAAAATCAAGAAATTTCTTCTTTTCTACCCCAAAAATCGACGAAGAGATAAAGAAAAAAGGTAGACGATATTGTGCTTTTCACGATAAAGAGATGACTTAGAAGTAATGAAATAGTTAACCCTTTCATATACAATCCCTGGTTTTTACGTACCTGTGATTTTATACTTGAGAAAACATTTTAGGAAAAGAAGAAATTGCTTGTAACAAGCAATTTCTTTTTTTCCCCACAATAGTTTCTACCCTAATGAATGGTTATTTTTCAAATTGAATTCACTTTAGTTTCATGTTTGCAAGACCTTTGAATGTCGACAGATCTAAAATTTTGCAAAGCAGTAAAGGGTTAATTTTAAATGATTAAACAGGAACCTATAAAGGAAATTATTACACAGGGTCGTGATATTTTGTGCTAATCCGGCAGTATGGTTTCAGAAAGTCTTACTAAACAAGACTTTGGAAGCTGTAAAAGCGTCGCCTGTTTAAAGAGGCTTAAACGTTTTTCATGATTGATGGTGATTCCTTAAAGCGGCTCTGCTGTATTTAATGACCGATTAAAGCAAAGGATTCTTATTCGCATTCAAACAGTTTTGATGCGTTTACAACATAACATTGTTATTTGATGTCAGTTATAGCATTTCTACTGTTTTCCTTTCCCGTATTTCAGAATTTTAGTCTCGTCCAATTTGAAAGAAGTTGCATACGACATTTAATGTATGGTGTAATTTGAAAAGTAACCAACCTACGGGGTAGAAAATATTGTGGAAAAGGAAGAAATTGCTTTTTATAAGCTATTTCTTCGTTTCCCTCAATGTTTCAAGTATAAAATCATAGGGACCCAAAAACCTTGGATTGTACAGGACAGGATTATTGACAGGCTTTTCTTTCTTTTTGGTGCAAGTTGAAGTCCATCAGTGTTACCCAGTTTAGAAAATCCATTAGGATATTAACTAGAGTAGAAGAGAAGTAGTGTCCGATTAGGTTCGATTTATTATTTTTCAAAACCTGTCACATCAAAACTAGTGTACAGATTTTTATACTTCATTGTAGTTATTGTTGCGGTAGTTGGTTTTTCTTTGTTTGATCAATGGTACCCATTTGATCTCCATCGTTTATCTACAGTTCAAGTTATTATTTTTGTTCTACTTTTCTTTTGCTGTTGTTGTTGCATTTTCTGTGTAATGGACTAATACCCCCATGTAATTTAATAGCGTTCAATGACAATTCTTCTTCTTATTTATTTCATTCTCTGTCGGAGGCGCAGTTTTGTTGGGAAGTATTTCTGGCATTCTGTAGCCTCAAATAATATATTTATTGACTGTTCTACGCCTAGTTTTAATCGTTCTTTACAATTCTTTACAGTTGCCGTCGTTGTAGCATTTTTCGTATCATGGGCCCCTTTCCACTCTCAACGTTTGTTGACATTGTATAATAGAGATTGGACACCATGGCTCCTAGACGTCCAAAGTTCGCTCTTCTATATATCCGGTAAGTTTTTTTTTGTGATCAAATCTATTAGCATTTTATCCTTTTGATATAAAATCAAAGAAAAGTGAACATCCCTTGATTGTGTGTGATAGTATTTAACAATCACTTTACATGAAGTTCCCCCTCTCTCTCCCTCTCACTGTCTGTCTGTCTCTCTCTCTGTCTCCCTCTCCCTCTATTTGACTTGGAGCCAAAAATTTGCGATACATGAGTAAGTGACCTTAAACTTTTTAAAGAATTTCGAAAGTGGGATGTGGTCAAAACTAGGCCCACTTTCTATTTTTGTCCACTTACAAAATTATTTAATGCAAACTAGTTCGAAGGGAAATTTCCTTTTTTCATAAATGGTTAACTTTTTTAAATTCGATGTAAATATTTCACAATTCATTGCTTAGGTCCACCTTATGTGTCTAAATTTGTAGTTGTCAACAACAATCGAACATATAATTGTCGATCACAATACGGAAACCATGGGTATTTCATAAATGTGCTCAAAGGACAGATTTTTTGAAAAAGTCCCTTTATAGTACTGGAATGGAATAATGGAATGCAATTTCTCTAAACCCATTTCCACACAATGGCGCTTTTAACGCCCCTCAGTATAAAAGTTTTGAAAAAATGGTGAGAATGAAGGAATTGCTTGTTACAAGCAATTTCTTCATTATCTACAATGTTTTCTTCTCTAAAACACAAAGATTTTGAAGACTTCATCAACTCAAAAATTGTCGTCTGCAACTTCTTTGAATTTGGACTGGTCTATAATTCTATCGTGTGGGAATGGGTTAATATACGTACTATCGAAAATATCTCATGCTTTAGGAGATCTCTGAAAAGTATTTGATGTCAAGTAATTTATATCATTCGTGATTGTGTATGTTTTAACGGATACGTTTTACCTTATATCATACAAAATTCGTTATATTCAATTACCCTTTCCACGAACACGGTCACCTTGATACTGAACACTGATGGGTAACCCATTTCCCTGCCATCCCGCTTTTTGACGGTTTTAAAAAAATGGGCTTTGGAAAACATTGTGGAAAATGAAAAAGTTGCATGTGGCAGGAAATTTCTTCTTTATTCACAATATTTTCTTCCTCCCAAAAACAAAGTTTTCAGAAGGTCAGCATCTTAGAATTATCCTCTACAACTTTTTTTAGCTATTGTGATCGATAATTGCCCAGGGTCCGTCTGTCTGTCTGTCCGTCTGTCCGTCCGTAAACAATTATTAAAAATCTTCTCCTCCTAAACCATAAGACCTAGAGCTTTGATACTTGGTACATATCATCCCCAAATGACCCTCTACCAAAATACTTCAAAGAATTACTGTTCTCTGAAAATTAGCCCTTTTCTGTTCGATCCCTGATTTTACGAAGACATTAAGAAGGAAATATTCTTTTCCTAAACCATAAGACCAAAAGCTTTGATATTTGGTATATATCATCATCTATTGACCCTCTACCAAAATACTTCAAAGAATAACCATTCTGTGAATTAGCCCTTTTCTGTGCGACCCCTGATTTTACAAAGGAATAAAGAAGGAATTCTTCGAAAATCTTCTTCTCTTAAACCATTAGGCCTAGGGATTTGATATTTGGTATGTATCATCACCTATTGACCCTATACCATCATACTTCAAATAATAACCGTCCTCTGAAAATTAACCCTTTCTCTGCGATCCCTGATTTTACGAAGGAATAAAGGAGGAAATCTTTGAAAATCTTCTTCACTCAAACCATTAGGCATAGAGCTTTGATATTTGGTACATATCATCACCTATTGACCCTCTACTAAAATACTGCAAAGAATCACCGTATTCTGA
Organism: Fragum fragum; assembly: GCA_946902895.1. Taxonomy (NCBI): domain Eukaryota; kingdom Metazoa; phylum Mollusca; class Bivalvia; order Cardiida; family Cardiidae; genus Fragum; species Fragum fragum. The sequence continues at coordinate 39,539,485 of OX336368.1, read as the reverse complement.
AAATTAGCCCTTTTCTGTGCGATCCCTCTTTTTACAAGGAATAAAGAAGAAAATCTTTTTCTTCCAAACATTAAGGCCAAGAACTTTTATATTTGGTAAGTATCATCACCTAATGACCCTCTACCAAAACGATTCAAAGAATTCCTGTTCTCTGAAAATTAGCCCTTTTCTTTTCGATTCCTGATTTTACAAAGGAAATCTTTGAAAATCTTCTCCTCCTAAACCGTAAGGCCTAGAGCTATATATTTGGTATGTATCATAACCTATTGACCTTCTACCAAAATCTTCAATGAATAACCGTACTCTGAAGATTAGCCCTTTTCTTTGCGATTTCTGATTTACAAAGGAATATAGAAGGATATCTTTGAAAATATTTTCCCAATTGATTAGACATAGAACTTTGATATTTGGTACATATCACTACTATTGACCTGCTACCAAAATACTTCAAAGAATTACCGTATTCTCAAATTAGCCATTTTCTGTGCAATCCATAATTTCAGATAGGCATAAAGAAGGATATCTTTTAAAATCTTCTCCTCCTAAACCATTTGGCCTAGAGATTTGTTATTTGGTACGTATTGATGTCTATTGACCTTCTACCAAAATACTTCAAAGAATTACCGTATTCAGGAAATTAGCGCTATATGCAGGGATCATCAATATACCTAAGATTAAAGAGAAAATCCTTAAACATCTTCTCCTAAATAATAAGACAGAGCTATTTGCTATTTTTGTATTTATCATCAAGTCATGAACCATCATACTCAGGGGAGCGATTTAGGACCATCAATTTTGACAAGTCTAAAATTTTGCATCTGGTAATTGATGTAAGAACCACCAATTTATACTTTCTTCCAGGAGTTTTATACTTCATTGGTTCGACTGTCAACCCTATCCTATACAATGTGATGTCACGTCGCTATAGACTTGCCTTCATGGAGACAATTTGTAACAAACGACCAATACATCACAACGGTTCCTACAGAATGCACACACGAGGGACGTCTATCCTAAACAAGGGAGATAAACATAATCTTCACCAGCAAGATTATGAACCCAGTCCAAAGCTTTGTGTGAAACATTCCGTTTTAAACGGCATCAACCGCTCAGAATTGATCGCCGCAGAACAAAAACACCACGCTCACTGTAAAGAAATATCAGAGATTTAAGTCCAACTACTGTATCAAAGTTAGATTTTAATCACGTAGAAGGCTATAAAATATTTTACTAAGGGGCAGTAAAATCTAGCATTGCCTGTCTGATGTCGACCCTGTCAATAAAAAATTGACATGACATAATAAATTGATGATGCATTTACAATGTATTTAGGTCCAAAAAGCCATTGGCGGGTCACAATTTAAAATGTCGAAACTTCTTTCATGAATTGCAGGCTTGCCGCGTATAGAATTATATCATTTTTGATTTCATAATTTCATTTGCCATATAAACTTATGTTTTTGGGCACAGAGTAAATTTTTTATTTATTTTTTTTGAGGGGGGGGGTATGGCTTTTAAAAACAATGACAAAATGATACATGAACACGAAGTTTCATCGTATATTTATACATGAGTATCCTCGTTAGACTGAAATCGATTACATCTTATATTAATGAACTGCTACTGAGGCATTGTACATATCATTTATTTATTTTAGTGTAACTTTTTTCGAATCAAAATGCTAGCATAATGAGATTTGAATGAGTAGCAACTATAGAAATATATTAAATTATTAAATCGAAGATTGTTTTAACTTGTATATATTTGACTAAGATATGATTTTTACTCTTGACCAGGAATGCATTTAGCTAAGTATTGGATCAGAAGTCTATCGCCTTAATACAATTTTGCTTGACCCATTCCCGCACATTCCCTTTTTTTGACCTTAAGAAAAGATTTCAAGTTATCATTAGTTTGCTTGATTCCTTCTGTCCGTCTGTCTGTTAGTCCGTTCGTCTATCCGTCTGTCTGTCACACTTTTGTCCGGGATATATCTCCTAAACCATAAGTGCTAGCAGCTTCAAACTTTATATACTTATAAATCACAATGTGGAGAATTGTCATGTACAATAACCGTTACTCTGCCATGCCCATTTTTTTGAGTTACTGCCCTTTGTTGTTTTTGCTGTTTCGCTTATTTCCGGACCTTATCTCCTAAACCATAAATGCTATCATCTTCAAACTTTATACACTTATAGATCACAATGTGGAGCACTATCATTAACAAGAACGGTAACTCTGCCACGCCCATTTTTTGAGTTATTTCCAATTGTTGTTTTTAATTTTACTCTTTTGTCAAGAAGATATCCTCTTAACCATTACTGCTATCAACTTCAAACTTAATACACATATAGATCACAATGTGGAGAAATGTCATGTACAATAACCGTTACCCTGTCGTGACTTTTTAGTTACCGCCCTTTGTTGTTTTTACTGTTACTTTTTTATCCAGACTATATCTCCTAAACCATTAGTGATAGCAAACTAAATACGCTTATAGATCACAATGAGGAGAAGTGTCTCGTACAAGAACCGTTTCTCTGCCAGGTCCATTTTTGAGTTATTGCCCTTTGTTGTTTTTGCCTGTACATTTTCGTCCGGAACATATCTCCAAAACCATAAGCGCTAGCAACTCCAAACATTGTTCACTTATATATCACAGTTTAGAGAAGTGTCATGTTTAACAACTGTTACTCTGCCGTGCCCATTTTTTGAGTTATTGCCATTTGTTATTTTCACCTTTATTGTCTTATCAATCTTGTCTATCGTTATACGTCAAAATTTGGTTAAGCCTTACCCAAAAGGCAAAATATTTAGACGATGCCAAATTTGATGCTGCTGAAGACGAATCTTATAGAATAAAGAAATAATGGATATTAAAAGTACAGAAAATATTGAAGAAAACGGAGAAAATTTTAGTTATCAGCATTTTCTACGGTTCTCTCAATGTTGTCCGAATCTTACTCTTAGAGAGGTCAAAACCAGGCCTTGTTTAAGAAAAGATTAATTGTAAGAAGATTTTTTTTAAAATCTAGTGCGGGACTCCCGTATTGCTACGCAATACACATCCACTTGTTTTGACGCAGGAAGACAGTGATAATTCGTCGTTCGACAATTGGTTAAATATAGTGGCTAGGAAAGTATTGTAGCAAAATAAAACTTCTTTTCGCAACATTTCCTCCGAAGATAAGTCTTTCTTCAAGGTTAAAGTCCTCAAGCTTGTAGTAAGTAAAGTCCTTCTTCTTTACACAACGGTTTTGTCAGTCTACAAAAAAGAAGACAAATTATACCGACATCGAATGATGCCCTCCGACATTTATGTCAAGCACATTTGTTGGTTTGGAGACTTAAATGCAGTAATTGCAGCTCAATATGATTAGATCGCCAACTAACAGTTTGCTTTGTGTTTTATGACCCATACAATATAATACATTCAGGGATTTCTTATATACTGCCTTTTTAGGTCATTGGGCTTTATCAGTATTTCGTCTTATGCGTAACCTGCCTTCTGGTAAATTTTATACTGGGAGATCAGGCGTATGCTTTTGCACATCGATCAATTACCACACATCAGCATTGTAGAATGGTCCAAACTGAAGGAAATTGCAGACTACTATTTCAAGTTTCTTGAAACATTAAAAGCTTTGTCTTTCTCGGTTTAACGTCCAGTCCGAAAGACAATCGATAAGCTAGGTTGGTCATCCCGGTATTCGAACCCACAATCTAGTGGTTTGAAGTCGAGTGCTTAGCTAATAGGGAGAGGTTACTAGTTTAAACCAATTTTATATTTTCTCCACATAATTTCTTAGCCAACCTAGTTGGCAAATCAGCATGTTACCTCTACGTTGGATTTTAGGCTGTAGCGAATTCTAAATCTCTGATGGTATCTAAATCTCATACTTTTGTTTCAGTTTCTTGTCTTTAGGTGTTAAATAGTCAATGAGAACGTGAGCAGACAAGTCTCAGATTTCAAAGGGCCTTACCTCTTTGAAAAGTGATTAAATAGTAACGACAATAGAATATGCAAATAAGATTCATACCCGGTCTTTGTGTTCAATTTGATCAAAGTCTTGATGGAAAAATTGATTGATTGATTGAATAGGGTTTAACCCCACTTTCAACAGTATTTCATTCATATCGCTGTGGCTGGAGCGCCTAACAATGGATTCCTATCTCAAGACTATCTTCGAGACTTCGTTGATGTCTGCATGAAATTACTTGAGCACAATCTCGCGTGCGCCAACGCTCGGCTGTATTTGGTGAATACAAAAATCAAAGGACTGAAAGTACTGAGAAGTCGGAATGCGCTGAAAGGGTCATAACTGTGGAATATGGCTCAAATTTATTTATTACTTTCCGAGTAAGCCTTCCTCCTTTAAACTTAAACCAACATTCCCATTCGTGTACATATGTGCGTGAATAACGCACAAAAACATAAATCCACATACAGATATAAAAAAAAAGCTATCATTGTCTTAACCCATTCCCAGACAGTGACGCTTTTAAATGATCCTCATTATGAAAGCTTTTGAAAACTTTGTGGAAAATGAAGAAATTGCAAAAAGACTAGCTAGATGACACTTGTTAAAGGTTTGATGAGTTATTATTGAATTAAACTTGTAAATAACGACATAATAAAGCGTAATTATTTAGTAAATAAGTAAAACCCGGAAGTTGATAAGTTTACATTCTAATTTTCAAACTCTTCTACTTTCGTATTGCATCTATTTGATTTTTATTCAGTAAAATCTGTTAATACCACAATAATAGCCTTTGTTGATGCCTACGATCCCCCTAAATCTGTCTAGAATGTTTTAAAGCACTGGGGCGTGATTATTGCAAAAATGCATTTGCGACCTGAGCCATATTTATAAACATTGCCTATCTATGGTCACATGACTACCACATGTCACTTGAGCTCACGTGATTACCAAACACGGGACGGTGTTTCTCTGGAAAGATTATTATATTATAGTGTCTCTTGTAAAAACATTTTAATTTCGACAGCCCATGAGCTAAGTTGGCACTCGATTTCAAATCGTGGGTGCGAGGCCTTGTGTGACAATGCTTTACAAGTAACAGAACCCATAGGGACTCCTAATAGGTTCGTACTGTATCCATGGACTATCCCCCGAAAGAACTATTCGTCTTCTGATGGTGTCACTCATATGGACAAACGCTACGGTAATGACGGTAAATAAACGAACACACAAACACGTTGTAATCTTATCACCTTCAAACCTTTAAGTAATACATATTTCGGTAGCATCCTATGAAAGCCGTTTTTATGACTATGAAGTCAAGGACTACTGTTAGACGGGATGACAGCTAAACCTTTAATACTGCAGTATGTCTGTAAATTGCTAAGGGTTAAACGTTATTAGTGTTCCCATGTATCTTTCGGAGGATACTGTAGTTTTTGTAGTTGGTGGAAAACCCTTCCCAAGATAACAGAACAAACTTTTTTTTATTAAAGGGGTGTGCTTTTTCCTTAAAGGCCTAGTTTAATCCTTCTTTATTTGACGCTCCCCCCCCCCCCCCCTAAATAACCACCCACTGAAGTGTGGCACAGATTTTCAATTTCTTTGCAACCAATTTGTGTCTTTTGAGATAAATTATGTTTTTTTTGTTGTAATTGTTAATAAATGATAAGTCCTCATTTTTAAGACTTTGTCAACGTGTATAAGACAATGGCAATTAGCTTATCTATATAGGGGTCAAACATACACAACATTCCTTTAACGATGTCTTTAAACAATTGCATAAGTCTAACTTAATTCAGGTGATTGTAAAACATAGCCCCGTAGAAAGGGGTAACAGCAAACAGATACTCATTTTTTCAAATGATTTGTTTCTGTCTACAGCCATCAATAGAAAACAGATGGAGTAATTTTATTGCAAATTGAAAACGTTTTCTTTTACCAGTGATATGAAACGTTCAGCTATTTACATTTGAAAATAACCGTTCTCTCTTAATGATATTTCTGAACTGAGCTATGTACTGACTCTGTTCTGTGTATCATAACCAATATGATGTGCCTTTCTTTATTGAATGAGTCTATAGATGATACGTTTTTGGCTATCGTAATCAAGTAGTCTGCTCTAATATTATGCTAATTTACCAATCGCTAGCCTCGTCCACTTACTTCACTGACCACGCCAACCGTTTCCGACAGGAAGTTCCGCTTCGGTTTTAAACGGCGTTATTTTACAAAATTTATGGAGAGTAGCATGTAACAAAAAAGTAAAATGGTTGGTTGGTGACCTATACGTCGCGACTACAAGTTGAGTTGGCGTTAGTTACGACGTTTAAGTCGTCAAACCAACAAAAATGGTGGCCAACGTAGGAGTTGAAAGCTTAGGTCCGGGCTGAATAAATGATTTGATTGGTCTTTTGATTCCTTGATTGACATCGCCATTGGTCAATACTCTTATAAAAGAGAATACACTTGTGAGATATCTATAACAATACAACATGTCTGTCCTATTCAAAATCATTTTATATCGTAGACAATTATTAATTCCCAGCAAAAAGATAGTCAATTTTGATTCGAAGCATTAGCCAGGAAAACGCAGTATAAGTGTCTGGGTTCAATGCAATTCATCAAATTGTCAGTGTAGCATTTCATCTATACATATCAAATGTAAATCTATTCTAAGATATCGCTTAGTAATCGTTTCTTCGCGTGTCGAAGCAGTTTACGTTTTAACCCTTGTCATGCTGTATGAATTACCTTACTGAAATGCTGTCGAATCAAAGGGCTGAAAGCACTGATAGAACTTGTTGTTAAAAAATCAATATTTCGTTTAGAAATCAACTTCATAAATAATTCTGTCAGGAAAAGTACGAGCAGGAGGTGTAGACTAAGATCAGCCTGCACATTAGTGCAGTCTGATCTTAGTCTACACCTCCTGCCAAAACCGGAATATTCCGGGTTCAGCATGACAAGGGTTAATGATCGGCAAAAACGGAATTCAGCTTTTGCCTCTATAGCTTGCGTAAACTCTCACATTTGCCTGAAATAACCATACTAACTTCAGTGGCATAGTTTGATAAATATTAGTTACGCAGGCGTGAGATCAAATGAAAATTTCTTAGGACATGAATGGTCGATTTAGTATCATTTTCATTAAAACTAGGATGGCTGCAGCTATTTGACCCGTCAGGACAAATGTGACCTCCTTTGAAGGGCGAAAAGTATCCACCTGATGGGACTGAATCGATGGATCGCGAATTCCAATAAAAAAAACAGAGAAGCAATCAAATCATGCATTTAGAACGGAAGAGAACATTGGTCGCCTGCATTGGCCAATAAATATGTGAAGCATTTATATCGGTTTGGTGAATTTAACATCGTAGGTACAATTGCGATGTTTATGTCGCCAACGAATCGTTGTATTTTTTGTTTCACGTTACTGACCAGATATCTTCTAAAATATGGCCGTTCAATGTCGAAGTGGAACTTGCTATCGGAATTAACCAATTACCACTCGAACCAATTTCAGACTGGTCAAAACTGGAAGGAGTTGCAAACGATGATTTAAAGTTTATGGAATGTAAGCTTTTTTCAACTTTCTGGGTAGAAAACATCGTGGAAAATGAAGATATTGCTTGTAACCAGCAATTTCTTCATTTAACACAATTGTTTTTGTACTTTTTTCTTGAGAGGAGTTTAGAAACGTCACTGTGTGGAATGGGTTAAGGGTCGGGTTTGCGATCCGTTATTTGCCAAGACTGGCCTAGCTCGAAACCTTTTTACACTTGATGATTTTCTGATTCCAGGGAGTCATTTTACCATACCTTGCCTGGCGGATCAAGTTGAGCGCATTTCATCGTGTCTTTTGTAAAATATTGTTGTGGATCGGAGTGAAAAGAATTGATTTTAGTTAGTTTATGGTTTATTTTAGTTCGATTGCGACGAAAGCTTTAAGCTTATAGAGTCGCCCTCGAACACTCACAATCAAGATGATTTCACGTCCCCGAAAGAGAGGCAGTGCACGCTGAATCCCACTGCTACCCACTTCTACAGCTGGGTAGACTTGGGCTGGCTATTAAGTGTCTTGCCCATGAACACATTCCGGTGACGTGGGGCTCGAACCCGTGACCTTCAGATCACGAGTCAAGCACCTATAACACTCGGCCATCGAGGAAGTCTGATTTTGGTTGAGACTATCAATATTGTAGATGTTTGAATGTCATTTTCAATCATTTTTCCTTGCTATTTTTTGATATAACACAGCTGGCATAAACTTTCCCTATCTTACATCTGTTTATAGTACACGCCAGGGTATTGCTTAATTAAAAGAGATGAAAATAATTTTTTATTTTTCATCGAGCTAAAAAAAAACTTGATCAGAATTCTGTACGAAACTGCATCACGGCTTTAAACAGTTTAAATTTAAAAATGAATATACTCGTTTCCTAGATAATTTTGCAGTCTTTGTTTTGGGTGACAAAGTGTGGTATTCATTAACACAAGCATCAATAATACTTCTATAGTGTATTCTTTTCATTAGGTTTCTATCATGCGTGATAAATCAAGAAGATTAAATCAAAGAATAATAGAATCCGCCTGTCAATCATAGAGGGAAACAGAAATAATGATACAATGTATAAATAGGTGATGGATATTTCAGTTTGATGTACTATAGTGCATCTGGATGCTAAATGAGGGTGAATATAAATTGCAGATTAATATAACTTGATTCTATAGATGGCAAAGATTTTCTATCTCTTGAAGCAAATAACCTTTCATCAAGCAGTCTTTTATACCCATTGACCAATCGCTGGCCTCGCCCACTGACCAACCACTGAGAGAGAAAAGGAGAGAGAGTGAGAGAGAGAGAAAGAGAAAGAGAGAGAGAGAGAGAGAGAGAGAGAGAGAGAGAGAGAGAGAGAGAGAGAGAGAGAGAGAGAGAGAGAGAGAGAGAGAGAGAGAGAGAGAGAGAGAGAGAGAGAGGGGGTGCTCAACCTGAGGTCATCGCAAAACAATCAATTTTTCATGTTCTCATATCATTGATTTCTGGGATCTCCCTAAAGAAGGCGTGTGATTATTTCTTTTCCTCGGCTATAAGGCGCAAATGAATGACATATTCTATCAAAATGGCAATGTGCACATAATTTATTGTTTGTCTATTAATCTTGTCAATGTCTGTCGTTCTCACGTAGAGATTCGAAGACCCAAACAAACCACAGTTATTTCTAATTCTCACTCTAAATTTCTCCATTCCAGGACAGCAATATTATTCTTGGCTGATCGATTTTATGGGAAATGATAACACTTTCAATAGTTTTTTAGTTGTAGTGCGACATCTGATTCACCTAGACATGGCTTGTTGTCATTTTTCACATCTATACAGTCACGGCATTGATTTCGAGTCAATAGATGCTCATCTAACTAAAGTGCACTACTAATAATTCGCCCAATAATGAGAGTGTCGCGAATTTCAGACAGAGCATTACTCAAGTACAACGTACAACTGCATCCTCGAATACCCCGGGGTCTCCTTATTTGCTACGCTACATCGATGTAGCGTAGCAAATAAGGAGACCCCGGGGTATCCGAGGATGGTACAACTGCATGATTGAGGGTAGGCTCATTGCTGACTGTGCTTACCGGGCTCAATGTTCACTGGGTGGAAACGGGTCCCGGATATTGCTAAGAATTTAATCGAAATCCGCCATTTTTTATCTACAGACTTATCGACACTGGTAAGTGAATGCCTAATTTCTTTTATTCTGTTATTCTTTAGCACTAATTGGACCAATTACAAGAGACACAATATCCATACTTTACATTCAATGTGTGTAATAGTGACTTAAATTCCACGCTCCCTTTAAAAAACGACTGTTTGTAGGGCATGTTCATACAAAAGTTGATACATTCCTCTATCATTTTACATCTATGAGCAATAAAATCATGGTTTTAAAAAATCTGAAGCGAACATTTTCAACTTTTATCATTCAAGTTCATATCTTGAAATTTTCAGCCCCCATCTTCCAAAATTGAAAGAGATATGGTCGTAAACGTGCGGTCTCGTACTTAGGAGTAGGGATACTGGGAATTGAAAAATGTATACTGTGGATTGCATTTTCAAAATATTTGGGTACTGGGAATTGACAATCATTCAAAAACTTTAAACTTGTTTTGAAGCTTTAAAGAACAGATGACTCTACAAAAATACGAACAAGATTGTTAACCAACTTCAATAAAGCGGTACTGTTCATTTTATTGGTATCTTTCATGTCTCATCTAACAACATTTAGTCGTAGAATATTAGTTAAATTTGAATTAAGATGTTTCACATTTTGAAGCAACAAGAATCGATTTCTTCGAAAATCAGTAATTATACTTAATTTTGGCTCCAATGTAGTTTGTATGAGTCATCAAGAAGCATCCAAATGATAAAATTACAAAGCGCTTATACCAACAAAGAGCCACGTTGACATAAAGCACTAGGTCCCGAAATTAAACGTATTTTTTTTATTTTTGCTCAGTATATTTTAGAATCACGATTGAAACGAATCGTCAAATATATTACAAGTGGGCTTTGCTAGCTTCTTTGAAAATCCACAAAGCACTCTGAAATCTAGCGTTCGGTGAAATATCATTTTGTAGAATTAGTTTAAGCCTATTGATATAGTAGTCTTGGTGTAAAATTATCGAGATTTATCCTTAAGGGTTCGGATAGAATGTAAAATCATTTACTATTTGTAAACAAATTTTGCATACATATTTCAATAAAGATACCAATCGCCCTCTAATTTTGTGAGTTATAATATTGCTATAAATCTATAAAGACGTGTTTTTTCGACATGAGCTCTGGTACCATATCCCCTGACAAACAGACGTCCTATTTTACGATTTAGTTTGAAGGAGCTAAGCACGTACAAAAGCTAATCGTTTTTCCAGATTGCATAATGTATTTTTCCATGTATCTGTCTGACAAAAGGAAATATACATTATTTAGTCTTAAACATACAAAATTAGTCAAAACTAAGAAAATTTACATTGCAATTCTCAGTACCCTTTTAAGCAATTCCCAGTATGCCAAAACAGCTAAGATATCAATTCCCAGTACCCGAAAGAATTGCTACAGTCCACCGAAAAATGGCCATATCTTTGTCAAATTTTAATGTTAGTGGCCTATTTTTTCAGCATTGTTTCGTGGATTGTATTTAAATCGATCGCTCGATTCAATTTTTAAATGATATTCCTTACTTTGTATTTTGGTTGAATAAATGCGAGTGGGGTAAGGCTCTTCGTGGAAAACACTTGGTTCATGTGGTGTTTTGACGACAATCCTTCGAGTACAGGACGTAATGAATATGTGAACTTAATTTAAGACACATACTGTCTTTAATGCTAGACTTAATTAGCGTGAGTACATAACTTAATAATGGAAAATAAACAAATACTTAAGCTGGTTACTTAATATTTTGACATGGCGGCCATTTTTAGGAGCAATATCCGGGATCCGTTTCCACCCAGTGATGTTTGTCACTTTGAGACCGAAAATGATCGTACTTGATGCTCCCGTTCGGTAAACCGATTCTGGTCCATACCTTATAAATGAATAAATGCTACTTTAGTATGATTTACACCATATTTCAGGACTAGTATTATAGGTCCCCTTCCTTCAACTATTAGTGTGAATTAAAATGGTGTCTTTCCTATGTAAAAACGCTATGAGTACATATCATTTAAACAAAAATTCATTTCATAAACATGAATATGATTTGAGTTACTAAGTTTAACGAAATACTTTGTATGGACGAAAATATTCTATTGTATTATTGTAGTTACAAGTTAGATAGCTAGATATTGAGTCCTTTAAGTCTGTGGAGGTAGGATTCTCATAGACGAAAACTTTATTGATTTATTTTTCTTTTTTCACTTTTAGTTGATTTGACAATCATTGATCTCCTCCATGCATACTTTTCGATATTTATGGTCACATAAAACAAATACTCTCTTTTCATACATCTTCCTAGATAAGATTAATGATTACATCATACCATGTTTTAGATTTGCCTTACAAATTAAAAGTGGAGGGGAGTCTCTCAAAACCGAAGATTTAAGTCTGATTTTGGTCTGTTGATTTTAAGAAATATAAAACGATATTGCTAATTTATTATGTATATTTTTTCTGTTTGTTTACTTTTGACATAATTTGTAATTGCCTTCCCAACAACACTAAAAACTTTTTTGTCCAAGTACAATCTATTTACATCTCATTTAATGTTTTCAAAATCTATTTGAATCAAGGCAATCGTTGATATGTAAAAAATGTTTTTAATATCAACTCTCCTAGGAAACATCCAATAAAATTGTTACAAAAAGCAAGCCTTAAGGATACAGGCTTCTGGTAAACTGCTCAATTCAAAATTTCTCTGACAATATTACACGTGAACTCAACTAAATACAATTGTAGTTAATTGTCTGGAACTAGGCATCTAATTTCATTCAGTGGTGAGAGAATATAAGTAAATGTGTAAATTCCAATTTAAATTAGGATCAACTTTCTTAGTTCGCTCTTTTTGCCCAAGATTGAGCTTACACTCACAAAATATTTGTTACGACCTAACTTGACACTTTTTATTTTAATTTGATGGTCTGTATAAAAATCGGAGAACTAGTGTCGAAATACATTAAATTGAAACTCAAATTGAAGACCGCTTTCCAATATCGTATAATTATTTTGCGATGATCATACACTCTTTTTGTCTGGTCTTTTACTCGACTGCAATACTATTATTAATGTTTAGGTTGCAGTAACAATATAATCATTCTAATCACGTATCTTATAGCTTTCAGAATCTCGTGCGAGAATGTTTTAATCTTTTCATTTTTCACTTAAATTGAATTGTGTGTTGTGTTGAATGTTAGTTAGGTAACCGTGATCAATTTTTATCTTCTATTTCTGTTTTACGAAACCGCAAGTCGAAATAGATATATACTAGGTCGAACTTCTATTATTTCTAGCTTTTACTCAAAGAAAAACTTAGACTAGATATAAGCTAATTTCGCGGAGACGTTTCATTCAAGGTGTGTATATAAGTATAAGAAGATCTAATAAACCCCTTGTAAATTATCCTTGTTTTGAATTGACCAATCGCCGCTGTCAATCGAGGAATCAACCGACCATCAAATTGTTTATTCAGCCTGGACATGAGCTTTCAACTCCAACATTGGCAGCCATTTTTGTTAACCTTTTTTGTTGGTTTTGCGACTTAAACGTCAAACTGTAGTTACAACGTTTAGGTCGCCAACAAACTATTTTACTATTAGGAACATGCTTCTGGCCATAAATATTTCAAAATGAGCCGTTTAAAATCGAAGCGGGACTTCCTATCGTAATCAATGGGTGGGGCAAGCATCATATTCATCACATATTTTTTCCCCTAACAGATAAGTTTTATTTCCATTGCATGCATGACGACGGACATGCGCGTGCGAAATATAATTGAATCGTTATACAGGACATCCTATCTAATGACGTAACTCTATGACGTGGAAAAATGCTAAGGTTTTAATGACGTCATAATTGTCTTTTTATTGCTTTGCCCCTCAGAAAAATCCTTTACAAAACATTGCTTCTTACGAACGGTTTCTTCATTATCCACATTTTTTCCTTAAATAAAATATACAGATTTCGAAAATTTCACCTAATAAAATTTGTCTTCTGCAACTGCTTTCAATTCGGACCAGTCTTAAAATTCATTGTCTTGTAAAAAAATGTGTTAAGGTGCAAAATCTATGATAACTTAGATTCTTTTTTGAAGATATATACTTTTTTTGTCATTTGGGTTGGTTTTCTTGCTTAACGAATCAATTAAAAGTGATTAAGTCAATTTAGCAGAAATCACACTTTGTGTGCTCATTTCCACCCAATCATATTTTAGACCGTTCAAAATTGAAAAACAGTTACAGACGATAATTTCAAATCATTGAATTTTTTAAAATCTTGTCTCCCGGGGTAGAAAACAATGTGGACAATGCAGTAATCGCTTTCTTTGAGGCATAAAAAAGGGGGGATTGTGTGATTAAGGGTTGAAACATTCTACTAAAATTTTAGAAATCTTCTCTACAAACAAGGAAATATTCAGCGAAAATTACAGAATTTCTGTAACCTTTACAAAACTAGATCACATTATCTATGACATAATCCCCGTGATTGATGACTAGATCTTGTGTTTTAGAATTTGTGTCTACAATTACTGGAGTTAATGATATCACCTCTCTAACTTTGTCTCTAGATGATACACCCTGGATTGATAGTCGGTTCATTTACTTAACTTTGCGAGATGCTGCATTGTAGCGAAATAGGCTGTTAAATTGCATAAATCTTTTCTTTGAAGAAGCTTAGCCAAACAAACGACAACAAAATAAAAACAACAATAACAGCAACAACAAACTTAAAAGAAATATCATTCGCATAAAAGAATAAATGAAAACATTTGTTCAAGTATAGAAAGAAAAGATACCTTTTAGTTGAATAAAAAAAAAGATTTCTTTTGCATTTACGCAAATTGTTAATGTATGTATTAAATCATGTGTGTGCATATGTCGGAACCATTGGTCTAATATAGCATGTCACCTGAATTAATAATCGAGAGCTGTAAAATTTTTAATTGCACATGTTATTGTCTATTCATACGTTCATTATTGACGTATAGACATCGTTCCTAATATCCCTACGCAAATAAAACTTCCAAAATGATATGTTCTTCAGCTTTGTCGCCAGTAGGCATTTTGGCAGATAGGTGATTAATAAAGAAAATGTTCGTCTTAAAATATTTTATCTGGGCTTTTTGATCGAATAGCGTTGGTATGTTTCACGCCTGTACGTCCTTGCGGAATAATGGGTCTTGTGAAATAAATCTCCTAAAATAGAAATTTTAGTATTGGGTAAAAAAGTTTCTTTGGGGGAATCAATTTCGAAATATACGCAATTATACATATATATCTACATACATATAAATATTTATTTTTCGTTTGCAGTTCGTCTGTTTTCAGAGAAAATCCGAAGTATTGCGATACACTTTCCCAACTTTTCTATTTACATCAATTCTAGTCAGTTAAACTTGTGAGTTGATTCCCGCTTGCTTTCGGAACATTATGGGTCCCATTTAGGTCCAATATTGATTTAAATGAACAAGTTTGTATTTTTTATCGGCCGAATTTGAGAAAAAAGCTTCGAAAGAAATGAGGATTGTTTTGCCCATTCTTCCATTTTGCAATTCTTAGAATTTATCATTTGCTTTATGGTCTACCATAGGCTAAACTTTTGATAAGGACCTAAAAGGGTCCCATATGGACATTTTGTCAAAGTTTCTGTCTATTTTTGTCCAATCATTGTTGGATCCCTCCATTCTTTCTATAAAATGATACCAAGGGAAAGTTAAAAACAAATCGCGAGAAGTCGGGAGATATAAATGCTTATTGCAGTACAGAAATATGACCATTCAGGCAAAAGGGGCTCAGAAAAAAGAGAGAAATATATCAATTCAGGCAAGTCTATGCAGACAGCGAAAGCTTGCAATGGTCATATTTTTTATTCTTTGACAATTTTCTGAAAATACAGCGATTATGCTGTCTCACTTTATAATAATAGTTGGAAAACAACCTCTGGTTTTCTTCTGCTTGATCCAATTCCCTTTTAAAGCATTTGTTTTACGGAACCACCGGAGATCCCTTTTCGCTTGGAAGGTCTTTAACCATATGAATGTCTGATTAACCTCTTCCCACACAACCAAATGTTAGACTGGTCCAAATTCTAAAAAAAAAGTTGTAGACGACAATTTAAAGATTGTGGATTTTTTTAAAAAAATCTTTGGCTTTAAGGATATAAAACATTGTGGTTAATGAAGAAATTGCTTGTCACAAGCATTTTCTTCATTTTCCACAATATTTACCGAAGCCTTTCCTTTAGGTGCGATAAAAAGCTTGATTGTATTGCAATGGGTTAAGTTGCGATTTAAGTAACCAACAATATCAAATATTACGGTTCCTAAGGAAATTGGTATGCAAATTGTATCAGTATTGATAATGGAAAAGATCTCGTCTGAATTAATATCCCGGGTCTTAGTGAAGACAAGCATCTTATAACTTTTCCGAAATTAATCGTATATGATGGACATATTCCATTAGATATGGCAAAATGCACTTATTATATGCTTATAATTTATTGTTTGTCCATAAATCAAGTGGAAACCTTGGCGTATAGACGTCGAGAATCATTATTTTTAATGATCGCTGGTTATCTTTCTTACGAGGGGTGATTGAAAACCCCTTGGTCTAAGGAAGGAAGAAGCGGTTGTACCTAAAAATATTCATCTACTTTTCAACGTAGTCATCTTACAATCCAACACACTTTGTCCAATGGCGCTGAATCGTCTGATGCAGAAGGTACCACGTTTGAAAGAAAATGAGTCAACAGCTTGTTTGACGTCATCATCAGTGCGGAAATGGCGGCCGCTGACTGATCAGGCGAATAAAGTGGATTTTAACCCTGAATAGCAACCATGGAAACATTGACATTGTGTGCTGCGGCATTGTCCTGTTGGAAGAACAAATGTAATGATGATTTTTAAACGCCCTCTCCTCTTATTAAGACGCTTTCGCATGGGGTCAGCATCAAACCTCCTAGTTATAGTGTGGCCCCTTTTCAATATAATTCAGTAGCAGTACACCTTTTGTATCCAAGAAAACTGTGGTCATCACCTTGCCAACGGATGATGTTGACTTGACTTTTTTCGGGGGCGATGTAATCCTGAATGTTTCCTCTGTTTTGACCGTATGTTTGCCCTAGGTTCGAAGGTTCCCAGTTTTTTGTCAACATTCTGATCTTTTCGACCCATCTGGCATAAAATATTGTCATTTTCATGATAGATGATTGCATTGACTCGTTTCTGTGAGATACCAATTTGTTAGCATGTACCGCCGTGTTATTAGCCAAACTTACATAATCATGTCGTGACTCTCTTTCGGTGTCATTTGAGTTGACGATTGGTGGCCTGGCAGGAAGAGGTCATCTTCAAAACTCTCTTTACCACGTTTTAATTCAGCGGCCCATTTTTGATCACACTTTAACATTGGTCACGCTCCATTGGTATTTATGTCTTCGTGAATTTCGCGATAAGCCTTTGAGCCCAATGTATTGAATAACTGCACGATGACGATGTCTGTTTATGATTAATTATAGTGAGTAAGGACCATTCATACAAAGAATTATCGAATTATGCCTTATCATTTAGAGGAGGTTGCTTAAAGAAATTGTTGACAGACGAAATATATGGACATTGTCCGGGTATTGTCTGGTCAAAAAATCTCATCTTGAGCACTTGGTGTTCAGGTTAGACATGGACTTTCAATGAAACTCAGGTGCGGATGTTTATTGTATTCAGGCCTTTGTTACAACAGCAGCATTTCCATTGAAATGACTTAATCTTCTTCAACATGCATTTCACAACTTGATTTGTGTAATCTAATCAAGGATTTCCATTAGATTTGAATCGTTGAAGAAAGTTAGCTCTAAAACGAGAGCGTTGAATTGAAAACCAATTAGAGCTTTGAATGCACCATAACGGTTTATCGTTTATCTTGGAGATTTTATTACAATTCTTTTGAAAATGAGGAATAAGACATACACGTAGACTTTGATTTGAACATTTTCTATTTTTAGTTGAAAATCATCAAACCATTATACACCTCTGCGGAAGAAAGTGTAAATGAAATAAATACTTTTATTCTCAAATCCTTATTTTAACTTTTTGATAGTTTAGAAGGTCAAGTGGTATCAGGGTCATGATAATTTTTAAGCGTTAAACTGATCTAGTTTGAAACACTTTGCAGACGGAAATTAGGTGGAGTTTTTTTTCAATACAATAAATTATGCCATTTTACGAATAAGAAGTCGTCTGTGACCTGCAAATGATTCTTTACCCACGTTGTTTTAAATATTATTTCTCATTTCAGGAAATTCAGCTCTTTCAATTTCGACAATATTTCAATTTTTCCCCAAATGACCAATCAGATATCAAAGAATGAGATATTCTTGCGACTAGATTAAATAATGTTGA
The DNA here is from genome assembly GCA_946902895.1 of Fragum fragum. Classification (NCBI taxonomy): domain Eukaryota; kingdom Metazoa; phylum Mollusca; class Bivalvia; order Cardiida; family Cardiidae; genus Fragum; species Fragum fragum. Next base: position 39,521,400 of record OX336368.1, on the reverse strand, counting down.
TGCATTTTTGCGATTTTAACCCTTCTATAAAAGTATTTGAGTTTTTCAGTCGCTAACGAGTTAACATGGATAATTTTCTCCAATTTCGTTTAGGCCTTTCAAACGAATTTTATTCAATATGGCAATCTGGAGGCTTGATGAAAAGTTTTGTAATTTGACATCGTTTTGTGTAGTTTGTTTGTTTGAATGGGGTTTTACGCCGCTTTCAACAATCTTTCAGGTATATCGCGGCGGCTGGAGCACCTAACAATGGATTGCTGGTATTTCTCACACCAGTACCGCCATCATATCCTTTCCTAGCCTCCAGCTGCTATCCCACATAGGTCTACGATTATCGACCCATTGGTGGGGGACAAATAGTCGGAAAGGATGAGTGCCGCCGTCGGGGATCGAACCCGGGACCTCTAGATTGACAGTCCGACGCGCTACCAACTGCGCGATGACGGCGTTTTGTGTAGAGCTGGCATCCTATTCTTCTGTTCTAAGTATACCTGCCTTCTCATTTGAAAAAAATGTTGCTTAAGAGAATGGCCGCTAAAACACTTTTTTGATATTGGAATAATTGGTTCAATCACATGCATAAATTATTACAAAATTCCTCAGTTGGAATCGCCTCACTAAGACGAATCTTATGAGTGCTAACGACATATGATTTAGGCATGATATGTTTTTAGAATCAGACCTTCTGATTTTGAAAGTGGGATTTCGATTGTCGTCGCTTAATGGAAGTGGTTGCTTAACTGAGGTGGTTACTTGCACAAGATCAACTGTATTTTATTTGTGAGAGACACATTCGACAAGAAAATATCCTTTACAACTTGTTTTCTTTATACAGCCTCTAGGAATTACAATAGTGTTATACGCTTGAACCATTGGATTATTACTGCTAAATACAGACTTTGTGAGAATAACACAGTGTAGGAGCACGAATGGTTACCACGAAAGAATTCATTGGAATAGACGGTTCGTTGGCCACGCCCACTGAGCTCAAAAAGTTCCACCTCGATATCAAACGCCGTTATTTTCAAAAATAATGGCAAGTAACAAGTATCAAAAAGTAAAATGGTTGGCGACCTAAACGTAATAACTACAGCTTGAATAAGATGCCAAAACAACAAAATGCTTCACAATAAATTTAACCAAAAGTTGGAGTTAAAAGTTCATTTCCGGTCTAAATGAACGATTTGATTGGTCGATTGATTCTTCTTGACACAATACGTCAATCATTTGAACAGGAATGTCAACGCATATGATCCCAGTTCAACGTAAAAATATAACAAAAAATTCTTCAAGCAATGGAAACATATGGAAAACTCCAGAAGATTAAGTTGATCAATGAAGAAATTATGGAAATTCATTCAAAGTGAAGGCAGTTTGTTTCCATAGCATGGTCTTAAATTTGCATTGCTTCTCGGATTCATTTATGGTATAACTGTCAATTCCCTTTTTATTTTCAGAAAAACATAAATAATCCGGTTTTATGACTTTTTTATTGTAAATGGCAAGCAATAGATTTGAAATAGTTGTGAATATTACCTACATTGACAAAGAGCCGTTTTGTCGGTGGGGTAGCAAAATGTCGAAACTACAGCTTTGATACAGCTGTAGTTATGATATTTTGCTGGCACAACGAAGATATTGTGACTGCGAAATGTGTTGGCTATAGTTATGTAGCGTTGGATATGGAAAGTGATCAGATTTTGCACTATTTCTACATTCCCATAAAGTAAAACTTGGTTTAATTAAGCGACCATTCAATGGATAGCCGAAAAGTGGTCCCCTATAGGAACAGGGGCTTAGTACATTTTTTATGACATATATGGAGGGTCGATTAATTAGCGTACTGTTGGATTCTCGCTTTATTCATGTTGTTGGAACTCACTTGGATCGTCTCATTGAGACAAATCTAATGAGTTCCCAAAACATAGATTTTAGCTACGACAATATTTTATAAATCCGTCAATTTCTCATGAACATTACCTTTTGTAAATGATATTTCGATTGTGCTCGCTATATGAAGGTGGTCACTTTATAAAGATAGTCGCTGGAGAAAGATTTTTTATACTCTCAATCTTTTATAAATCAAACCTGAGAGATCTAAAGCAAACTTATATCTTTCTTTGAATATGTCTACTGGAATTTGTGCACCGACGTCCTCTTTCATGTAACGCCTATCATTGAAACAAACAAACAAACAAACAAACAAACAAACAAACAAACAAACAAACAAACAAACAAACAAACAAACAAACAAACATAACAAAAGAATTTCGAGTTTGTTATACAACAAACTAACCACGTTATAAAGTATAGCTTTTAAATGCCAACAAGTGTGACAAAAGCAGTGAAACTAAGTTATACTTAACCAATCGCGAATTTCAATCAAAGTCTCAATCAACCTATCATATCATTGCTGAAATGCTACAAAAAAGGAATTATGGATGTAAAATAAATCTTGTCCATTTTCACCATATTTACATAATTTCCAAGTATTTTTTATTTATAAGAATTGACCAATCGCTTGTCCCGACCACTTACCCCGTTGGCCCCGCCCACTGACTCCATCAGGAAGTACCGCTTCGATTTAACTAGGCGTTATTTTGCAAATTTCATGGCCAGTAGCATTTTACAAAAAGTAGAATAGTTGGTTGACGAAATAAACGTCGTGAATAAGCTGTAGTTACGTCGTTTAGGTCACAAAAGCAACAAAAAAGGTAAACAAAAATGGTGGAAAATGTTGGAGTTCAAAACTGATTTCCGAGTTAATCGCGGCGGTCATTCAAAGAACTAATCTACTAATCAAATCAATCTTTTTGATTGGAAGTGGCTTTGGACGTGATCTAAGTGAAGCAGTTTTGTTAGTTTGTAATCGAAGTTTGATATCGAACTATCGGAGTCAGTGGGCGTTGCCAGCGGAGTCAGTGGGCCGGGCCAGTGATATTAGATAAGTTTGATAAAATGATGAAATCAATCTGTATTTCTACAAGTATTTTTCCATCTTTACCATTCTGATAAAGTTTATTCGCATCATGACATTATCTGCGAAATGAAAATGACACCATCTTTTATTTACCTTATGTTGACCCTAATTATACCATTTTTTTATGCTTGTAGATTTTTGTCTTAGAGATATGTATATATTCTACTAGAAATATTTAAAGGTGTATAATACCCGGCTTTGCGTTGGTCGATCGATCAATAAAGTCGTTCATGTTGTTGATCTGACCACTTAAACGCTGTAACTGCAGCTTATTCAAGCTGCACTTACGACGTTTAGATCACCAACCAGTCATTTTGCTTTTTATAAAGTGTTACTTGTCATAATTTTTTGCAAAATAACGCCGTTTAATACCGAAGTGTAACTTCCTGTCGGAGCTCAGTGTCCGTAGCCAGCGATCAGTTAATCTATGTCTACATTTTGCATTTTTCTCGAATCTTGGTTAAGATTTTTGTAGCTAAGTGTGATAGGGGGTCATATTTGCCCCTGTGACTAATCTTAAGTAAAACCTTGAATGCACTCGAGAGCCTTCTTTTTTAGGTGAAGCTTATTGAAACTTTGTTAGAATATTAGTACATGTTAAAATGGAATATATCGACAGTTGGCGACCTGGCATTAAATCTAGGTCACTCGGTCAGATCTTGGAAAAACATTGTATGCACACCAAAAGCTTTTTGTTTGTTTCGTTGGTTGGTTGTTTTTTTCCCGAATGTCTTGAAGCTTGGCGCGAGTGTTGGTCTTTTGCGAATTTAATATTTGGCCATCTTGGCTCAACAACATGCACGTTAGCCCTTATATCAGGCGACTATCTGGACTTTCGGTCCCTTGACTCAGTTAATCGTGTAAAACATAAACTGGTCAGCTATAGCGTAACTGACCATTAAAACACCGTAATGTAAAACTATGACAGTTTTATTTCAAACTGTTTCAGATAATCTCTTCTCTGTCTGTCTTGAATTTGAAATCTGTAACAATTTAATTCGTTTCTTGAGACACGGTCTCATAAAGGCAAAGAGCCATAAAACACATGTTATCATTTTGTCAAATAATGTGTCTTGAGAGAGAGAGTTCGCTTTTATCTCACCCTTAAAAATAAAGGTTCATTCCTCAAGTAAAACGGCATCCATCTTCAATGGGTTAATTATTACGTGGCTTAATTTGGACGGCTTATGGACAAATCAATCGTTTGTATTTCTTAAAGATGCTATTCTCGGCTAGATTAATTATATCATTACGGTTACAAACGAATCTCGTATGCCATGTTAGATTACTGCAGAATGCAGTCAGGCTTTCGTTTATTTTTACATTTCCTTTCATAGAAAAGATATATTACTTTTTAAAATGGGGAACCTATGTAGTTCATTTTCCAGTCATCTAATTATAAAGAAAATGTCCTGTTTCCCAAAAATAAGTTAATATCTTATTTTGTCTTAAGAATCTTCGAAAGAACTTCGCAGGAATTGTGCTTGAAAGTTTTTGTAAAAGTTCGTTTATTCTCACCTTTGTTTCTTTAGATATGTTTTTCATACCCAATAGATTAACCCGAAACAATATTGGCGTATGCGTTTAAAGGTTAACTAATATTTAAGAAAACAATATTTATACGGACATGTACTTTGATTTTCCAATGATATTTAAGAAAACAATATTTATACGGACATGTACTTTGATTTTCCAATGACGTAGACCGTGCATTTATACACTGTAATTCTCCTTCATTCAGCCAAAGAGATTTCCTTGAGTGACCCCTCTCAAACAGTGTTCTTGAAATAATGAAAATGAATTGGCAGGGGTTATTTTCACTTTAATTTTATATAATATCTGCTCAGCGCGCTAGTGAAAATTGTATACGTCTCCGAAGGGATACGTCTTTTGTGGCCCTAATCAAACTGAATGAATTTAGACTGGTCGGAATATGTCGCCAAGTCGGGGCGCGGAAAACTATGAAATATTCAATTATCATCTCCTCCGAAATCGCTGGTCTCTTTGAAAAGTTTCTCCTTAAGAATTCTTGTGCAGATGAAGTTCATTTGATTTTTTTGCGATGCATTATGATTGTAACTCTCTATTCAGAGTTCCTTGAACATTTCAAGTGAGCAGCCAAGACTATTCTCGATCTCTGATCTCTTCTTATTACATAAATACCGAAAAAGTTACCCTTTTAATCTACCAATTATCTATCTTATTAAAATATGTAGACAGGCGAATTATTTACGCTTTTCTGATGTATGAAACCAATTTAATTGATTGAATGAAGTTTAACGCCACTTTTAACATTATTTCATATCGCGACAGCTGGAGCACCTAACCATGGATTCCATGTATTTCCCACACCAGTATTACTATTACATCCTTTCTGAGCCTCCAGCTGCTTATCCTAATTAGGGTTGATTATCCACCTATTGGTGGGAGACAAATGTCTGCGCTATGGCCGTGGCTAAATTCATTTGTAAGACCGAATTGAAATCATATAGTTTTGGCTAACATAATTTCACAATAAAAGCTACCGGAACAAAATGAAACTTACAGATTGCTGGCCAGGCCCACTTGGATATCAAATGGCGTAATGTTGAAAAATTCATGGATACTAACATGCAATAAAAAAGAAATTGTTGGTTGAAGATCTAAAAGTCGTTACTACAGCTTGAATTAAGCTATGGTTACGACATCTTAGTCGTCAAACCAACTTAATTGCTTCTCATAGATGTCAGCCAATGTTGGAGCTCAAAAGTTGCTTCCGGTAATAACAAATGATTGAATTGACCGATGGAGTCTTTAATTGTCATTGCGATCCGCCATTTAAACATTCTAACGAAATGTCTACCACCACGTTTTCACGCCCGGTAATCTCGGGCTCCATCTCTTTTTGGAGAACAGTACAAAAAGGAGACAATGTCACTTCCGATATGGAGCCAAGGACCGGAACTGAACAGAAAAGGTAAGAAAAACAGTGCACCTCGCGCACAATATGATCTCCCATTAACCTATTATACATTATCCCAAAACGTCAAGAGTTTCATACCACATAGAAATGATTATATTATCCGTTGGCGGTGATAGATTTTAAAAATAATTCCGTTTGTGAATAGAAACTTGATTCAAAGTTTTGACATCGGACCCGATCAAACACGAAAATGCGTGTTGAAATCGTTAAAAATCTATGTTTTCAACAATATTGAAAGATTTAAGTGGCGATGACTGTGAAATGAATGATAACGTGTTGATATGAAATAATGTTACCATAAAGAACTGCGTTTTTCCTACCCCTTTTACGGATTTTCTTATATGAGATGGAGACCAGGATGCGGTGCGGGAGACAAGATTCAGAGGGAGAGGCGATGCATATAAAAATGTACTGTAAAACTTCTTTTAGAACCCCATACTCTTATGTAACCCCAGTCCATCTTCGAACGTCAAAACCGACCCCTTTTCCATGATTTTCTGAAAACTTATAGCCTGTAATAAACCACAAAACCCTAACAAATCAATGCCACAATGAATTCAATAGAGGCGAAAATAACTGTTCTCAACCAAATGTTCAATGCTTACATAATTGATTTGCTCTAAGTTTTTTCTTTATATTTAGAGGGCGCTGTATCCTAGATTATGTCAAAAGGTAAACAAATTCACTGCTTCATTTAATAACACCTTGAAATTGACAATTTTTGCATGATTTTGAGATGATTTCAGAATGAAATTGAATGAGTGGGAGGAGCGACTTTTGGATGAAATTAAAGGAATGTAATCCAAAATCGCTAATTTCGTCTAAATTTTCTTTCAGAAATCCCTTGACACAGGCACCCTCCCCCAGGTATGGGCAAAGGCAAACGTGACACCATTTTTCAAGAAAGAAAACAAAGAAGATCCTGCAAATTACATACCTATATCCTTAACATGTATACTGTGTAAAGCTCTTAAAAATATTGTAGCATCAAATCTAACTAAACATTTTGACAAAAAAATATTCTTTATGACTTACAGCATGGTTTCAGAACAAAGTGTTCATGTGAAACCAAGCGACTGCAAGTGACCGACCACCTTGCCAGAAACCTTGTTTAAGGAAAACAAACTTATCTAGTTTTGTTAGACTTCAACAATACTTTAGATTAAAGTTAGCCACTTTAAACTTATGTATAACTGCAGGAACACGAATTAAACAATACTACCCTTTTGTGGATTAAATCTTTTCTTATAGGCAGAACACAAAAAGTAGTCTTACAAGTTGGATGCTCATCCGAAGTTCCAGTCACGTCTGGAGTACCTCAGGGATCGGTGCTTGGTCCTCTTCTGTTTTTCTTGAATATTAACGACCCTCCTTATACCATCACCTCCCAAGTTCGTTTGTTTGCAGATGACACTGCCGTTTACTTAGTTATAAACAACAAGCAAGACTGTATCACCATGCAAGAAGATCTAGACAAGTTAATACAGTGGGAGAAAAAGTTGGAAATTGAGTTTAATCCGAGCAAATGCTAAATATTACTAAAAAGAAGAAAAAGATTTCTTTTGATTACAGGCTACATGGGTAAGTGCTAGAGACTGCGGACAATGCTAAATACCTAAGAGTTACAATATCTTGAGATCTTTCATGGAACACGCACATTGACAATATAACATCAAAGGCAAATAAAATCTAAGGTTTTTATTCGCAGAAACATCTAGACCAAAGATTAGAAGATCAGAGAGACATCGTACAAAACATTTGTCAGACCCCAGGTAGAATACGCATCAACTGTATGGAGCCCTTGCACAAAAACCTATATCAACGTGAAAAGTACAACGTAGAGCAGCAAGAAGGGTTCAAAATAATTTTCATGCAGAAGGAGCTCGGCTGGCAAACTCTTTAATATAGACGAGACGTTTCCAGAGTCACCATGTTATATAAAATCGTTAATAGTTTTGTTGCAATGCCCGTACCAGCCTATCTCGAAAGACCAGTTAGGACCACCCGACATATGCACACAGTATCTTTCAAACAGATCCACACGAATACTTTCTTCCCTAAATATTCTTTCTTTCCCTACACAGTGATATTTTGGAACAGCCTACCAGAAACAGCAACCTGAAATTGCAGCGTTCAAAAAGAGTCTCGATTCTTTTCAGATAGTAAGCTGTCCTGAATGACCAGAATATGTTTTATTAGATCTCTTAATCTAACATTCACAATACTTTTAAATATGGCACCCTAACCAATGACTAACAGCACAGACGCGCACCTTCCAGTCATACCCGAAAGGGGAGTAAGGCAGTATATATCGATAGATGGAGATTTATTACCTCCCTTTATTAAAATATACATGCTTTTGTGTTTGTTTGTCTTCACGGACCAATAAGACGCTTTAAAAGCCAAAGCAACCAATAAAAATTGTGGAAAATTGTTATCGATTTGAATGAAATGCTGCTCATTTTGGAAGGTTTTTAAATGTTTTTGAAATAATTTGAGCGTTTTCAATGGTTTGGGTGAGTGTATGGAATGAGTGATTGGAGCGCTGTGTGAGTGATTTTGAATGGTCATTTCACTTAATGTGTGATCTCAAAGTTAACACAAGTCAGCAGAAAATAAACCAGCGTGTAGCAGAATTGTGACTGAAAGTAATGAGCTCAAAGCATGGGTTCTGTATTAATTTATTGGTGAGTTGTGTCACTCGATTCTTGCGACATTGATATAAATATGTCAGTTCTAGAGAGTCTGACAGACACATTTACTGTGTAAAAGGGAAAGAAACAGTGTCCTGTAATATTCATAAAGTTACAGTCCTAGAAAATTATTCACTGTACTCTTTCATATGCATCGCCTCTCCCTCTGAATCTTGTCTCCCGCTCCGCATCCTGGTCTCCTTCTCATCTAAGAAAATCCGTTAAAGGGGTAGGAAAAACGCAGTTCTTTATGGTAACATTATTTCATACCAACACGTTATCATTCATTTAACAGTCATCGCCACTTAAATCTTTCAATATTGTTGATAACATGGACTTAACGATTTCAACACGCATTTTCGTGTTTGATCGGGTCCGATGTCAAAACTTTGATTCAAGTTTCTATTCACAAACGGAATTATTTTTGAAATATATCACCGCCAACGGATAATATAATCATTTCTATGTGGTATGAAACTCTTGACGTCTTGGGAAAATGCATAATAGGTCAATAGCAGATCAAATTGTACGCGAGGTGAACTGTTTTATTTACCTTTTCTGTTCAGTTCCGGTCCTTGGCTCCATATCGGAAGTATCATTGTCTCATTTTTGTACTGTTCTCCAAAAAGAGATGGAGCCCGAGATTACCGGGCGTGTTGTAGTTAAGAAAGGATTGAAACAGTTACGATATCGATGCTAAAAATGTCATTATTGTCGCCAATTATCTAAACACGTTAACAAATCAAAAACGAGTCATTGATTGAATGTATAGCTTGAAATTATTGACCTGACTTGACCTTTATGCAATGAATGAATTAGCTATGAACAAATTTGATCTCGACAAAAGTCGTGCTTTTACGAATTATTTCGCCCATACCCGGAGAAATTCGATGTACATTTTGAAATTTTGAAAACATAATGTTTATATACCAAAATAATTCCTCAATAGATAAGTGGTGGAGTGGTAAAGTACGCAAATGCAGAAGCAGTCCACACGGGTTCGAAACTGCCAAGAAACCAAAGTTGATCGCTTTTAACGTTATTTTTTCTCTTTTAAATCAAATGCGTGTTAGAAAATGCATTCTAGAGAAAGTGCATCACATTACAGTGATAAAATATATCTGTCAGCGGATAAACAGTTACAATAGTATCATTCAGTTGTCATATCTTCCAATAACTGCTGAAGAGGATTTGGAGAACAACGGTACAGTATCAAAAATACACGAAGAAACAAAAGAATGACAAAGCTATTTTATGTACCGAGTGCCGAGTATTAATAAGCATGTTATTCTCAGACGTTTTGAAGTAAACTGATTAAAAATTAGACGAGTAAAATCAAACATAAAAGGAAAAGATCGCTCTCGCCTCGAACTCCCGACTTTAAGTGCACTGATTAAAAAGTAGACGAGTAAAATCAAACATAAAAGGAAAAGATCGCTCTCGCCTCGAACTCCCGACTTTAAGTGCAGTGTGACTTCGTTCTATCCCATTCGTAGACAATTCGGTTTATCAATTGGTGTAATTAACAAATATTTAAATGTTATTTTCGACTAGCGGAATGAAACGCGGAATACCGAAAACAATAGGTCAAGTGCATAATTATGCAAATAGAGGTCGCGGTCCGTCAGGTCAATAAAACTTGCACATTTTTAGTGGTTTTGTAGGACAAAACCGGTATTTCACATCGATCAATCGGAAACAAGTTTTCACGAATTTTCTACTCACTTCCACGCATGCTCATAAACTTGAAGTGAAAATCTATGTGATTGCCTCCACCTTGTTTCATCGCTGATGAAGAAAATAACTTACTTGCTGAATGCCAACATCCTCATTTATAGTCATGAATATCAAGGAAAATGGTTTAAAATTTTGACCTAATATATCCATAGTAAATTATCCAAATGAACTGTCTAAATGAGAGAAATGATCTCCTCGCGTTTCAAGATAGAATCTAGGTCAGTTGTTAGTGGAGTAAACGAACTCCTGTCTGTTAGTTTTGACCTTAGGACTGAGCAAATTTACACCCCGTGTACGCAGTGTATGCTACAAGTTACAACCCTGTTATAGTCGCGATTCAAGCGCATATATAACCCCACCGAATAAAACACCCTTTTACCTCTCGAATTTGACTATATCTTTGAACAAACATGTAGTACGTAATAATATTATGCCCAAAGCAAAGAGAATGGAATGTTAGCTTTGATTGCTTTACCTTTTATCATTTAACCTTTTACCACACAACCACAAATTTTTACGCACTGTTGAAATAATATTGAAGAAAACGTGATTAAATCAAAATAGCTATTTCGGTAAACAGTAAAAGGGTCATGATTAATTTAATGGGGTTTTAACGCAACTTTTAATAGTATTTCAGTTATATCGGGGCAGCTGGAGCTCCTAACCATGGATTCCTGGTAGTTCTCATAGTAGTATTACCACTACATCCTTATCGAGCATCAAGCTGCTCATCCCTCTTAGGTGTACGATTTATTTTTACTCATCTTGATGATACATGTTGGCATTATTGAGCGCGGTTACTGATAAGCCAGCAAAACCGCTCTCAGGATTTTCAGTCCTTTGATTCTTATCTTTATCGATGTATCCATTCTTTTTCATTTTATCTTGGAGCTAAACACTTTTGAGTGGGTCTGATTTTAGACAAGTTTCGCGAGATTTTTTTTTATCGTGTATGGCCAAAGTTCGTTCGTATATAATAAATAGAGTGCAATAATGTAGCAGTAATACAATTCTCGCCGCGTAACTTGAGAAAATTGTCCTTAAACATCAAGTTCTTCCGATGGACATTTTTGAATATCGGCTATACTCACAAATTGCCTCGGCATGTAGTGAAGAAAAGAAATACGGTGCGTAGATATGAATATCTTAGACCCATTCCTTTGTAATAGTGTTGGGAAATTGAGATGATATATCAACCGAAATGACCGAAATGTTCCTTCAGACAAATAAAAAACATTATTGAATTATTTTCGACTCGGTATACGTCTTGTGGTAAGCCGTTATTCTTTATCAATTCATTTTCTAAAGTGGGTTTCCTCTCACGACCAAATTGAATAACACAGAAAATGAATAAGTAAATATAAAAGAACTAAATAACGCTTATTAATACAATTAATCTTTTGTTCTGCTCATAAAGTATGTAGGGAAACACCGAAACATATGGGTATGTATTCCTCATAGGCTACCGTAGGTTAGTTTAGATTAAAGCAAACAACAACATAAAAAAATTTGTTTGTGAAACACAATGCTTCCGTACCAGCTTTTTTTTCGGAAATGTGACCTTGTCACATGACCTCGACCTAGGTATCTGCATGTGCGTACCGATGAGATGTATCATCGTGCCAAATATGAGAAATGTATCGTGAATATAGCCTTAAAGGCCTAGTTTAATCCTTCTTTATTTGACCCCCCCCCCCCCCCAAATGTTACATTTTCTGGATTAGCTTAGCAGACAGACAGATCGACCGACAGACAGACATACGAACAACTTTAAAACAATATGCCACCGATCTGTCGATTCAGGAGCATAAAAATGAAGCCAAATTTCAGATTTGCCCAATCTGCAGAGAGAAAGTTATTCCAGTCAGAGATCGATACAAAGTTAATTTGCGTTTCTAATCAACCATCTGATTTTGAAAATCTGATTGACAACGATTAGTTCTAGGAGCGATTTTAAATTGGTGATCTGCATGCTACTAGGAGACAATGAAATATTGTTCCGCGTCCTTTACCAGTGCGTCTTTTGGCCGTAAATGACGTGTATAAGTTTTAAAATGGAATCGAGAAAGAGGTTAAAATGTCCAATGGGATATATAGGGAATGTTATGTTACGATAGTGATACAACATCTTGTATTTGCTTTAGGCTGTGAGGAAAAGTTTTGAAATTTCATGAGACCGGAGTTCAATTTTTCGTCCGCAGCGAGGATCAAATACAAGATGATCACTATCGTAATGTAATATTCCATTTATCATATACCCATTTTTTTAAAAAATAAATTCGATGTATAAATTTGTACACCATTCTCCTTTACCATTATGATAACATTTATTCGCATTATGACGTAATCTAGATTATAACAAGAGCACCGCCCTTGAGTGGCAACGCTCGACTGCAGGTGCTGGATAATGCGAAAATTCTAAGTCGAAAAAGGGGCATTACTCTTACAAAAACGCCTTTATAGTTATCCCCTTTGATAGTCTAGATAGCTCTTGTAATGGTCAATACACATGCCAAGTTTCATGAGGACATCTTCAATAACAACAGAAATATGACTTAGGTTAAAGTTTGTCATGCCAACGCCAACGCCGACGCGTACACGACGCCAAGGTGATCACAATACCTCGGTTTTTTTCCGAAAACAGCCGAGCTAAAAATGATGTCATCTTCGACTACCTTCTCTGTCAGATACGGATTTTTTTCTGGTGTGTCCGATTTCGTCTATGCTTCTTATCGGTATTTTCCACTTTTCTGGATTTTCCTCCAATCCTTTCAAGTTTTGATTACAAAAATTTAATTAGGTACCTGCTAAGAGTAAAATATTATTGACTTAGACTCAACCTTGTTTCGATTTTATGAGGAGTCTAGTCTTCAATGTGATAATTATTGTATTTGGATAAATGATCATTGCATTTGGATTGATTAACTCATTCTCACACGATCCCGCTTTTCACGACCCTAAAATAAAAAGCTTGATTAATCAATATGGAAAATAAATAAATTGCCTGTCATAAGCAATCCCTTCATTGTCAACAATGATTTTTATCCGAAAAACATAGAACTTCTAAATCTCGCCAACTGAAAAAAACATCCGCATCTTTTTTTTTCAATTGAAATTAGTTTACAATTTTGTCATCTGGTCAGCGGTTCAATACTTGACAGATCGCGCTTGTCAGTCAAATACTTAATCGACCAATTAAATCATTCATCTAGACAGGATTAAAACTTTGAACTCCAACATTGCCCACATTATGTGAAGCATTTTTGCTGGTGTGGCTCTTAAATGTCGTAACTACGCCAATATGACACCTAATGCAATATATGTATATGAAACCTTCAAGCTTTATGACTTCTAAGAATATTTTGAAAGAGTTTCTTTGTATGTAAAAAGTGCTCGAGCGGATCCAATATTCCATCCAAGCAGCATCACATTAACAAAATTAGAAGAGATTCACAAGGAGATGCTACAAACAAAATATCAATGTTCCGCGTTTTCTGCTGAGGAAAAATATTTAGAGATTTCCTTCTTAATTCCTTTGTTAAGTAGGTTGCATCGAAGCAGTACCTAATTTGAACCCATAGGTATCACATGAACACAGTTGGAAGAGATCCACTCAGCGATGCTAAATATTAAATATCAGTTCAACAGGCTTTTTCTGAAGAAGAAGGTTTCAAAGGTTTCCTTCTTGGTTTCAATGTTAAAAAGGTGCGCCCTGGTGTTGCAGAAATATCACCCTAGAGACATCATGAAGAAACCTCGTAGTGGTTTGCTAAAGGTTCTACATACAAAAATACATCAATTCTCATGCTTTTCTGGTTTTAGAGAAGATTTTTAAAGGCTATCTCCTAAAAAAATTTAAAAAGAGTGCACTAGGTTAGTGCAAAAATTATAACCTTGGCGACATACTATGGAAAACTTGGTAAGAGTACACTAGACAATGTAAAGTACAAAATATCCGTGTTATAGTTTTTTTTCTGAGAAGATTTCAAAAAGATTTTCTCTTTCATTTTATTGTGAAATAGGGTCCGTCCAGACAGGGCCAACATTTGATACCTGAAGTATCTTATGAACACAACTAGTAAATATTCACTAGGTGATGCTACATACCAAATACTATAACGCTTTGACTTCGGACTAGAAGAATTTTAAAGATTTTGTTATTCCCACCATTTTTTTGCCAAGAAGAGTTCTGGATTCCTTTGAATTATTTGAACAATTTTGTAATACTTCCCACAAAGAATGGCTTTGCCAAGTCTAGTCAAGATTTGATAGATATTTAACCATCCACGCAGTAACGCTTTTTGAAGCCCATTAAGGAAAATGGATTTAGGAAACATCGTGAAAAGTAGAAATTGCTTGTTACAAGCGATTTCTTCATTATTCATAATGTTTCTACCCAAAAATCTCAAATATTCTTTTAAAATTCATCAACTAAAAATTGTTGGCTGCAACACCTTTCAATTTGGACCAGCCTAATATTTTGTTGTCTTGAAATGGGTTAAAGATATAGTTAACAGGCGTACAATGAAGCTGCCAGGCAGAGGGGTATCACAATACCTCACCGAAATTGGATTTCATGATCAAGTGAACTAGAAAGAAATAGCAAATCTGACAATATGCTCAGCTTGAAACATACTTATAGTAACCACTTAAAGGTTACAGCTATGTGTGTCCAGCTGATGCCCCATTCTATTTGACTGTATAATTTGGATTTGGTTTTATAATGAAACATTAATGATCTGGTGGCAAAGGCTTCAAATAGAACACAATAAGAATAAATAACTATCAAAAAGGAATGTAATTTGCTGATATTTTACATCTAAAGCAGAGAACACAATGAAACAGACCTAGTTGGTGATGAGTGCTAGATGTACAAGGGGTTGAAACATCCCGTAACTAATACATGGATGGATTTCTTTTTGAAAAATTTCTGTATACATGTACTTGTATGAATATTTTAGACCATTCCTGTCTTTTCACATCCCTCAAGGAAAATGCTTGGAAAACATTTTGGAAAAAGAAGAAATTGCTCGTAACAGTTTCTTCATTATCCACAATGTTTATTTACCCTAAAAGCCAAAATCAACAAACTAAAATTTCATCAACAAAAAATTGTCGTTTGCAACTTAATTGATTTTAGTCAAGTCTGAAGTTTTGTTGTATAAGATAGAGTTTATGTAATTGTACGATTGCAGCTGTCAATTAAAGAATAAATTGATCAATCAAATAATTCATCCCATTCCCACACAGTGATGCTTTTGGATGCTTCTCAAGAAAAATAAGTGGGAAAACAATATGTCAAATGATGAAATTGTTTGTAAAAAGCAATTTCTTCATTCTTACACTATGTTTTCTACCCAGAAGGTTGCTGAAGTCTAAAATTTCATCAGCTATAAATTGTAATCTGCAACTCCTTTGGATTTGGACCAGTCTAAAATTTTGAACTTTGAAGTCTGCATTGGTTTGGTGTCCTTAACATCGTAATTACAACTTATTCAAGGTGTAATTATAATGTTTATGTCATCAACCAACCATTTTATTTTTTGTTACTCTTTACTGGCTATAAATTTTGCAAAATTAAGAAGTTTAATGTTGAAGTAGAACTTCCTGTTTGGGTCATTGGGCATTGTCAGCGGAGTCAGTGGGCCGGGTCAGCAATACATCAATTCTAAGAACTGTAGATAACAGATAGTGATGACAAATAAGAGTCGTAGTTTGGCATTTACGAAAACTTTACATGAGCAGTGAGTAAAGATACAGATCAGCCTGTGTAGCCACACAGTATTATTTGAGTCCTTCCTACATTCTTTGTGAGTAGGAACTCATGATCGGTCAAAGACTGTTATAAAAAACAATTGACAAATCAAATAAATCATTTCGACGGAAAGGGATATTTGAATTCAGATATTGCTTGATATTCACGTCAAATATTTTGTTGAACATTGTAACTACAGCTTGCTTAAGCTGTTGTTATGATGTCTAGGTCACCAATCAATCATTTCACTTTATTGTTACATGTTACAACTTCCTGTCAAAGCTTAGTTGGCGTGGTAAGCAATCTGTCAACTACTGATGTAATTTAGTTACAATGTTTTAAAAGCCAAACAGTAATGTAATACAATGAAATAAATAAAACGCTCAGAAATTTTTGGCAGAAATACATGTATTTTTCCCCATAATGGTTTATGTAAGCATGACTTCTAATTCAACAAAAGAATAAAATAAAGATCTTAAAATATATATGAATATATAATAAATTTACAGCTAAAATGCTGAACCTAGAATTGCATGCGTTGAATTTGTTTAGCTTCCCAAAGAATATACCCTTAGGATCAGCATCTTCAGAAGCAATTCAGTGACATGACAGTGATACATGGATGGAATCCAAGACGGTAAGTCTTTTCTTCTTTTCCAACACTGTTTTTCAACATAATATTCTTATAGCTTATGAAAATAGTGATAGAACAGGATAATGTTTACGTCCAACCAGTCAAAATGTTTAGACTTGTAGAGAGGGCTCTGGTTGAATAACAAATTGAAGCTCATAGAAAATACATATATAACTTATTATAATATGTACTTGGTTGAAATCGTTGTGAGAAGAGTGGAATGACCTTTTAAAAGCAATTTCTCCCTTTTCTTTATTGCTTTCATTCATATTTTATCCAAAGTTGTGAAAACAGGGAATTCTATCATTGAGGATTAAATGGTAAAAGACAAATGTGTACGCGGAAAAATAATGCATTTAAACAGTAATTTTTTGTTACAGACCACAATTTAAAAAATTTTTAAATACCTCTGTCCCTCTGGGTAGAAAACATTGTGGTCAATCAAGAAATTGCTTGTAAAAAGCAATTTCTTCACTATCCATAATGTTTTCCAAAACTTCCTTCTTGATGAGGCATAAAAAAGCAGGGTTATGTCGGAACGGGTTAAACAGACAGACTACATTATAAAACAATATATGCTCCCAGTCTAATTGATGAGGGGCAGTAAAAGCAAGTAAATGAAATAATGAATTAAAGAAGATTAAGCAATAAAAAGGACTTAAAGTTGAAATGATTTGTCAAACAATTTAACGACTCAATTAACGAAAACTTAAATGACACATAAAAAGGGACCATCTTGGATTCTATATAAGCACAATAATCTTGCAGAAATTGAAGCTCTGAAAATACATGGCTAAAGAAAATGTTGTATAACAAAAGTGATACTGGCAAGTTTTGTCTTTTTTCAATGACAGTTTACCCATTACCAAATGGCAAAATTTTAGACTGGTCTAAATTGAAAGGAGTTGCAGACGACAATTTAAAGGTTATGAAATTTTAGATTTTTTTGTACTTTCTTGGTAGAAAATATTGTGTAAAATGAATAAATTCTTCATTTCACACAATATTTTCCAGATTGTTTTACTTGAGGGGCGTCCAAAAGCGTCACTATTTGGGAATGGGTTAAACTTGTATTAAGTGACCGCACAAGGGACAGCCAGAAAGAGATTGTTTCAAAGATCAGTTGCTTAACCCATTTCCACACAGAGATGCTTTTGGACGCCCCTCAATAAAAATAATTGGAAAACATTGCATAAAAGGAAGAAATTGCTTGTAACAACCCTGAAAGTTGAAAAAAATCTAAAAGTTTATAAACTTTTAATTATTGTCTGCAACTCCTTTCAATTTGAACCAGTCTAGAATTTTGTCTTCTGGTAATGGGTTAATAAGCTTTTTTGTGACTTGATAGCATACATAAATTATTACAGGATTCTGACTTATCTTATGGAATCACCAACATAGGATTTAGTTTTGATAATTTCATAAGCAAAAGCATCCCATTATGAAGCTCCTTTGTTTAACCCACTCTCACTCAGTGACGCCTTAAATCACCCCTAAGGTAAAAAGCTTTGAAAAACATTGTGAAAAAAGAAGAAATTGCTTGTAACAAGCAATTTCTTCATTTTCCACAATGTTTTCTACCCAGAGAGTTGAAAAATTCCAAAATTTCATCAACTTTAAATTGAAGTCTGTAATTTCTTTCAATTTCGACCAGTCTAAAATTCTGCCATCTGGTAATGGGTTAAGCAAACAGGATTTTTGATGCTGGTTGCTTAATGAAAGTGGTCCCCTAATAAAGGTGGTCGCTCTTGCAAGATTGATTGTATAACTTTACTGATCACACCATAACACATCTAGTTTTATAGTTGGCAATAAAGGCCAGAGTTTAAACGAAACAGAAAAATATTAGCTTCAGGGCCCGAGAATAAAACTTTCTCAAGCCCATTCTCAGACTCAAATTGAGAATTTTACTCAAAGTTGAGAATTTCTTAAAAAATGGAGATTATAAAAATCTATGAACTCGGGCCCAGATATTAGTGATCAGTGATCAGATATCCAGCTGCTGGAGCACCTAACAATGGAATCTTGGTATTTCTCACACCAGTACTAACATTACATCCTTTCCAAACCTCCAGCTGCTATCCCACATAGGTCTACGATTATCTATCCATTGGTGAGAGATAAATAGTCGGAAAGGATAAGTGCCGCCATCGGGGATTGAACTCGAGACCTCTAGATTGACAGTCTGACGCAGTACCAACTGTGCTATGACGGCGGCTCGATATTAGTGAAAAAATAAGGTATACATAATAACTCAAAACAATTGTCATAAACATTAATTAACTTTACAAGAAAGACAACAAATTTGAGCTTGATTGTGGAGGAAAATTTAACATTTTTAATCTTTTACTGGTAAAACCAACATTGTACTAAAATGAACTTATGTTCACAATATATTTTCACTATATATATTCACTCTCTATTCCAGAGAGAAATACCAAAGAAAACACACACAAAAAGGAAAAAAAAGTAGAACTGTTTATGGGTTGGTTTTTTTTATTGATTGTGATTTTCTCTAGTTTGTAACATTTTGAATTTAACAGCATTAGGCTCTTTAAAAGAATATATTTCAAAACAAAAAACTCAAAAATATGGCTCAAGACTCAGACATGAAGGAAGCTGTTGATCCTTTGATTTAACTAGGATCAAAAACCAACTCTAATGAACCAACCATTATGCAAATATGGTGGCATAATATATGTGAGGGTGTAATTTGAGGAAATTATTATATATGCTATGCATAATTTGAATGGTGGATGAATTCTGAGAAGTTTATCATTTTTCACCAAAAGTTAGGCCATGTTTTAAAATTTGGAATACTGCATTTATTGAAATTTTCATATAAAACAGAATAAAGTGGGCATTAAGAATCATTTCGATTGCTTCATAAATGACCCGTTAAAAAAGTCTAGTATTTCATAAAAATAAAATAAATAACTTCCATTTTTTATTTTACATATACCAATCTTAAAAAAGAAACCCTGTATCATGTTATTCAAGAATAACAAAAATATAGACAAATTCTTATTGTATGACATTTTTACCCTAAAATGCTATTACTGTGAGTCACAGATTTCCTAACATTCTCTTAAATAAAAGGTGCAAAACATAACCACTTAGTACATTTATGATTAAGACAAAATTCTGAAACATGATAAATATAAATATATATACATATGTAAATTGCAGATAACACATAAAAGAAATCTTGATGCACCATTTAACCCTTTACTGTACAATCACTGGTTTTTACGTCCTTGTGATTTTAAACTTGAGAAAAAATTGTGGGAAAAGAAGAAATTGCTTGTAACAAGCAATTTCTTCTTTTTCCACAATATTTTCTACCCTACTGAATGGTTATTTTTCAAATTCAATCCACTTCAAATTTTCGTCTGCAAAACCTTTGAATTTGGACAGGTCTAAAATTCTGCAAAACAGGAAAGGGTTAATCTGTGTCATGCTGAGTAAACCTTTTTTTTCCAAATTGTAAAAAGATAAAAGGGATAACGGCACTAGAAGGCCATATTGTGGGTTACATTTCTAATCAAAATTAATGTTATAAACAATTTAGGCTTAAAAGGAACAAAAAGGTGGTGAAGATTGAGATCATACTGCATGTATGTGCAGGCTGATCTTTGTCTATATCTCCTGCAACAACAGGAATATTCTGGGTTCAAGATGAAAAGGGTTAATCCACATAGAGTTAGTTGTTTAATCAAGAAAGACTTTACTGTAACCTCGATTTATGTCTTGTACTATCAGGTCATCCTTTATGCCAAGAAATTGATTAATTCCACACAGTTGCTCCAGTTTAGTCAATTTTTTTTATCTTTAAATATCTGTCTCAATAAATATGGTTTTGCATGACAAATGAACCTTTAGCATTGTGAGACTCATTATTAATTGAAATAATAAAAACAATTCTATTATAAGCGCTAAATATTTCGTACCAGAAAAGCATGTGCAGATTACACAAGTTGAAGCATTACCATAGGTAGAATATTTAATGTAAAATAATAATTCTACCTCACTAAATAGGTAATTTTTGTACATAAACTTTGATTAAGATTTGCAGAATGCAATCTACATATCAAATAATGATTTTCTAGAATACTGGATAGTCCCTTAAAGGGAGGTATTTATGTTTCTCAAACCTTGTCTAGAAAAAATTGCCAAGTGTCGAAAGATACAATCCAACAAACATTAAATACTTAAATTTGAGTCAGATATTGTCTTGGCGATAATCGTATAGGTTTAAAGTGGCTTTTTGTGGTTTTACAGGAAAGATTCAGCAGAATTCCAGGTTATTTATAGATATCATGGAATTCAGTTGTTGTCATTCCATGACCTTGTTTGCATATGACTAAAAGTCAACAGAAGATAACCAATTGACTAGTGAAACAATCAACGTCCTAAATCATATCACATCAAATGGTTAGCGCTAAACTACCGTAAGTGTTTATTTTCATAATAAAGCTTACGACAGTTTTGAACTGATCTTTATAGAAATTAAGCCCGGCTAGCGAACATAACTCCCCATGACATAACGATGACGTTGGTTTGATGTAATTAAAACTAAATGCGATTTTCAAACAGTTATTTGCACCACATGAATGACCCTTATATTGTTTGCAGCTGTCTCTGGTTAATCTAAACATAGATTAATAGTCTACATAGGCTATTAGGGAAATACCCTGTTTTTCTCTTTTAAGCAACCTCTGATTTTCACAAAACTACTTTTCAGAATACTGTGTTCAAATAGTGTATGAAAGGGAATAAGAATAATTAAAATTTGTGACATGAAAAAAACGTCCATACCTACCTTTTGAAAAGTCGCGGCTATTATTCATTTGTGTCATTTCGATGAATCATGCTTTGCAAAGAGGGTTTCATCACCAAATTTGCTGGATAAATATGATCACCCAATTATTCTACCTAATTCTACCTTGCAATTCTGTCTTCCTCAAAATCTAGTTATTATATGATTGTTTAGCATCAGATTGCAGATTTCCTTTATATCACTGATTACAAACACTGATTTATTAACAAATGAATGAATAAAAATAAAATTATGAAAAATGATTGCCTATTATTCAAAAATAAAAACTCTATATTACATATCACATGATTTACTTACACAAAACAGCAACAATTATTTTAAAAATAGACAATTTACACACTGATGTATATGCACTTATTTTACATTTTTATCTACCGATGAAATACTGACAGTTTAACAATCTATACAAAGTTTGTAAGCTCATGACATGGCAACCACTTGTTGCATGGAATGGAACTTTGCATCATGGGTATGGTCATCATAGAAAACATCTCTAGCTTTAATACTCCTGAAAAATGACAAAATAATATAATGACATGCTTGCATAGTACATGTATTAGATTAACATGTGATGATTAAATTTCAATACATTCAATCTTGCTTAAGCCATTTCCACACCATGATGCTTTTTGACACACCTTAGAAACAAAGCTTTAGAAAACATAGTGGAAAAAGAAGATATTGCTTGTTACAAGCAATTTCTTCATTATCAACCATGTTTTCTACCCAAAAAAGTAAAAGAAATAAAAATTGCATCATCATATATTTGTTGTCTGCAACATCTTTGAATGTAGACCAGTCTGAAAATATGTCATCTGGGAATGGTTAACCCATTCCCACACAGCAAAATTTTAGACTAGTCCAAATTGAAAGAAGCTGCAGACGACAATTTCAAGTTGATGGAATTTTAATTTTTTTCATCTTTTTGGATAGAAAACATTGTGGATAATGAAGAAATTGCTTGATACAAGCAATTTCTTCATTTTCCACAATGTTTTCCAAAGCTTTTTTCTAGAGGAGCGTAAAAAGGAGGGCTTCTGTGGGAATGGGTTAAGTGGTTGCTTAATACAAGTTAAACTGTATTGTTTAAATTTGTTTCATGCTGAAAAAATATTGGTAGAGAAAATATAAGCAATTTTCCTTTTCCAACAAAGTTTTCCATAAGAGCTTTCTATATTTCTTCAGGGCATCAGGGTAATCAAACTGCAGAAAGAATTGAAATGCAATAATTGTTGATAAATCTGTCCATTTCTGCAATACATTTATTCCATCCTGTATGATAAATATCTGTATGACTCTTGGCTATATGTTAAGAAAACCAGAGTTAGAAAACAGGAAACTTTCACTCTTTCCTACAACGTTTTTATACTGTTTCCTTTTTTTTCAAGTAACATTCACTTTGTGTTGTCTTAAACTTTAGCAAATAAGTATGATTTGAAATATTTGGAAAAAACTAACATCCCAAACCCCAAATAAAAAAGGTATTTATAAAACATTGAAGTCATTACCTAGAAACATAAGGTTCCAATCTACGGATAGTTTGTGTTGTGTTAATTTCAGGTCCATAAGAGTGAACAGCAGTGCTCTTCGTAAAACCGTCTGGCTTCTGATCTTGTAAGCCCCCTCGACAGTGTCCCTCACGATCTGTACCCTTCTCTGTTCTGTCCATAAACCTGTGTGAAAGTCGAAATTAGGATTAAGATTATTTAGTTCCAACACTTATTGTTAAGAACAGAACAGAAATTCTAAATTGTGCCAAATTTGAAGAAGTAGAAGCCATCATTTCAAATTGCATTTCAATTGAGGAATAAGTGTCAAGGACGGAGGAAAACATTGTAAAGCAAGAAATTACTTGTTGAAAGCGATTTCCAGCTTTCTCACAACATTTTCAAATATACATTTTTTCCTTAGCCTTTATAAATGCAGGACTGTGCTGTAGCTAGTTAAGTGAAAAACTGCAGTTCCTCTGTTACAATTAAAATCAAAACCAGGAGATTTATCTAATAATGTCAGTGTCAAAATTACAAAAATCTATGGGCCTTTTGAAAAACTAAACTCATACAGTGCTTGATTATTTTGCCTTCACATGATGCTTCCAACGATTGACGGATTAATGCTTCCAATAAAAAAAAAAAAAAAAAAATCACCAATCAAATAATTTGTTCAGACCAGAAATGATCTCTGACATTTCTTGAAACATTTTTGTTGGTTTGGCAACTTAAACATTGTAACTACAGCTTATTAAAGCAGAAATTATGACTTTTAAATCTCTAACCAACAATTTCATTATTTCATTCCATATTGCTGACCATCAATTTTGCAAAATAACAATGTTCAGAATCTAAGTTGAACTTCCTGTAGGAACTTCCTGACAGAAATCTGTCAATTTCACTCTGAACAACCTTGACATGTTAGCAATAACAGTTATAGGAAATCAGATGGTAGATATCTGCACAGTATGTAGTAAAGACCTTTATCAGACTGCACAGAGGAGCAGGCTATTCAGTTTCTCTACATACTGCACATGTTTGATCATGCTCAAGTTTAACTTATCCCCACACAATTCTATCTTTTTATGGCTCCTAAAACATTGTGATAAATGAAGAAATTGCCTTTAACAAGCAATTTCTTCATTTTCCACAATATTTTCTTCCCAGTAAGACAAAATTGTTTAAGATTTCATGAACTTTACATTGTTGTCTGAATCTTCGTTCAGTTTGGACCGGTCTTAAATCTTTTCATAGGGCCATTGGTTAAAAAATTAAGGTTATACCTGGTCATATAGTGTGTAATAAACCTGTTTGGATTATCATCTGTGGCCACAAATCTATCATTATTCTCACTGTAACCTGACAACTGTTTGGTGCCAGTTGAAGTACGAGCAAGTAGATCTGACTCTGTCATTCCAGGTCTCTGTTGACCCTTAAAGGTATCCATAGTAATCCTACAAATAAAAAATATCCAATCTAGAGAATAGTGAATACATACTCAGTATTTCTGTTTGCTATGACTCAAGTTAGTTAAGAAGTTCCTGAGTTGACCATTGGTCAATATAGTTCTAGTTTTGTCAATAAAATTTGCAGAAACAAATATAAATAAAAAAAGATTATAAGACTATTTTGTTTCCATGCATAAATTGTTGTTCCATAAAATTTGTCATATAGTTTTAATTTTTATCTGTCAGTGAAGAAGATAACTTACCATTCCCCATTTCCAATACAGATGAAGGTTTAAAGTTTATTTGTAAATTAATTTCAAGTGCATAGCTGAAAGTTTACTTTCACTTGACTTAGTAATAACAATAAATTTTCATTTAACTCAAATTTCATTTTGAGATAGCTGACTATTCTTTTATACACTAAAACATTACATAAAAGCTTTTTTTTTTCAAATTAAATAATAATCTACTGTGGCCGGTAAGCCTTGATCTTTCCTTAACGAATGAATTTAAATACCATCATATCAGAGCACATTTATCATTAAAAAATTAGAGAGTGAAACATCACACAAAAAGGGTTTTCTTTATGTAAACTAGCCATTCTACTTTTACTCATATTATATTCAATTTTGATGCAATCTTTAATGACATGTCTCATATAATTTCCATTTGTTTTACTGTTTTCCAAGAAGGTCCTGTTTGCTTGGCAGGTCTCAAATATGTGATATATACAATTTTTAAGTTTGACTGATAGAATGGGATTTAAAACCACTTTCAAAAGAATTATACCTTGTAGTTATATCATAACTGCTTGTGCACCTAACCTGTAATCGCTTCCTGTCAATTCACATCCCAGTGAATCCACAACATTTGATACTTGCCTTAAGCTGTTCATCTCACCTAGGGGCAATACTTATCATTCAACCATTGAAGAGAGCCAAGGACAAGTTTCGGTGACTTTTGTCAAATGTCGGACAGAATATAGATCGAGCCAGGGTTAAATTCACTACCCCAGGATTGAGAGCCAGCAGATTTCTGACAGATCTAACCGGGTTCGGCCTTGAATTTTTAGTTAGAAGGTAGGCACAGATAGACGGATGGACCAAGATAAAATATTTAACCCATTCCCATACAACAGCACTTTTTGATGTCCCTCAAAAAAGCTTTGGAAAACATTGTAGACATTGAAGAAAGTGTTTGTCACAAGCAATTTCTTCACTGTTCACATTTTTTCTACCCTAAAAGGTGTAGGATTTTCTGAATAGCATCAATTTTTAAGTTGCCATCCACAACTTCTTTCAACTTGGACCAGTCTATATTTTGTTGAGTGGTAATGGGTTAACCCATTACAAGACAAAAAAATCTAGACTGGACCAAATTGAAAGAGTTGGCAAACAACACTTCGAAGTACATATTGACTGAAAAATATGTGCCCATTGAGATAGGGAACATTGTGAAATAATGAGAAATTGCTTGTTAAAGGCAATGTCTCATTTTCTAATTTTTGCCAGGAACGTAGAAACATGGGGTCAAGTGAACCTTCAGTTTTTGATATATCATATTGTCATTTACTAGAATTTCTAGGTATCTAACTTACGTAGAATAATTGTTTGGATGCTGCATGTTGAAATATTCTGTAGGGTCTGCCTTTTTAGTGTGTTCTAGTCGTAGATTGGGGATATCTTGTGCCTTATCATAGGCATCACCCATTACTCTGTGTACGTAGAGTGGTTTAGATTTCTCCCTAACAAACCCTGAACCACGATCTGAACCATGAGAGATTGTACTGAATGGCTCACTACCCTGTATAACAAACATATAAAAAGGTTACCAAATGAATGATAGAATACCAGTGTGGGAGTGAAAAATACATATAGATTTGATATTACATAAACCAGTAATACTCTACAGTAATACCAACAACTATAACAAAGAACAAATCTTAAACTCATCATCCCACACAGTGACGCTTTTGGACACCCCTCAATAAAAATGATTGGTAAAAAATTGTGTAAAATGAAGAATTTCTTCATTTTACACAATGTTTTCTACCTAGAAAGTTGAAAAAATCTAAAGTTTCATAAAATATTAATTGCCCTCTGCAATTCCTTTCAATTTGGACCAGTCTAAAATTTTGCCATCTGGTAATGGGTTAAACCAATAATAACTTGGCAAAGTTTTGTATGTAACTGTTTATTGATGATTCATTTAATTATTTGATGACTATAAACTTATATTTATATTCTCTATAAACACAATATGCTTCCGTCGTTTAATTGGGTTTAAAGCCACTTTTAACAGAATTTCAAGCATATTGTGGCAGCTTGAGCACCTAACTACAGTATTTCTCACACCAGTATTGCCACTACATCCTTTCAAAGTCTCCAGGTACTCATCAAACTTAGGTTTATGCTTATCCGCTGATTGGTTAAGAAACTTTTGTTTGGTAAAAACCTTCTCAATTCCAAATGATGTATTTCTGTTTCAATACCTTAACTGATACCTTAAAATCAATATTAAAAATCTGTGAACCTACCCTTGGAAACTGAGAAGGTCTAAAACTTGTCATCATGATGCTTGTGCCTGTTGGTCTATAGGTTACCCAACCCTAGAAAAAGGAAGAATTATATTTATGTTGCAGCATGTATATAGTGCTATAAATATGATGAAAAAAGCATAAATTTTAAAACTGTAAGTTTTGAAATAAATTATTTGGTTTTAGGCTTCACTTAAATAACATATCAAGACAGCCTATGATAATTATGAAGTGTATGTAAATTTTCGGGCTAATAGCTTTTCTGAACATTTATGAAATTACTGTGTTAACTTTGAATCACATATACTTATGGCTAGTAGGATAATTCCCCTTTATCATAAAATTAGATAAATGATATCAATCCTGTAATATATGACGTAATCATTAGGTACAGCTCCATTCTAAATTGATCATGGTATGCAATTATTCTTGGGATAAATATCTTGTGTAGTTATATACATTTGACTTAAACTTACATAACTCTTTCATAAAATAATGGGTTCTTCCAAAATCTAAGAATTATTCAAGTATTTGTATCACTATGGTTCTAAAGGCAAGTGCCAATTTTCCAAGTGCCAATTTTCAATGTGGTATTCCAAAACTTTAAAAGACAGATAAGATGGTGTTTCCATATATGATCATTATATCTAATGGCTTGCAACTTACAGGTCTATCATTTTTATGTGGGTTTCCAGGCTGGAATGTGATAGGTTCATCATTGTAGGCGTGTGTAAAACCAGAATCTTCTTTGGGTCCAACTGTCTTTCCTGATACATCCACTGTAAAAAGATCACAGGTATACAAACTGTTAATTATGAAGGCCTATAAATCCAAAATTTTAGAAAGAGGGGATGATTTTGAATTTTGTTTCAAATACTAAGCTTTTCTTCTGTAGATGGATTTTAATTGACTCACTAAGATAATTGACCAATCAAGCCTATCAATCAAACAGAAAAAAACAGCAAATCAAATCTTTCATTTAATATCGAAGAAGAGTTTGAACTCCAACACTGGCCAACATTTATTTGAAGCAACTGTTTTGGTTTGGTGACTTTAAAACTATTATCAAAGTTGTAGTTAGAACATTTGGGTCACCAATCAACTGTTTGTCATTTTGGTTACTTGATACTGGCCATGAATTTGCAAAATGACACTGTTTAAAAAAAAGTGGGAACTTCCTGTTTGAGTCAATGGGTCAGGCTAGCAGAGTAAGTGGGCTGGGCAGCAATTGGTCAATTCTGATAAGCAGACATTGGGTATTTAAGAATCTAGACCTCTGAAATCCATAACACGGTGAAAAAGACTAACAATTTGAACTTGGGGGCACAGACTGTAAAAATGCAATATTTAACATCAGAGGTATTGGTATTTTCTCCCAAAATTTAGGGGGCCCAGTCCTAAATTTAGGGGCCATGGGTGACTGGGCCCTTGTTAGTCTAACACCCATTATCTTAAGAAATCTTTAAATAAATTTTAAGTATTATTATTTATCTGTAGCAAAAAGAATTTGGTGTTGTACTATTATCCCTGACGAATAGTTTTATACAAACATCAATTCAAGAATTCAATAGTAATATGAAACAAGAGGGCCATTGGTCCTAGAGCGCTTGTCTGAGACAAATCTCACAAATGTTAAAATAAAAATTATATAGTCACCAGTTTATACCCCATACAATATATGTAACCTTTAAGCTTCATGATCTGTCATAAGAAGACTTTGATTAAGATTTTCAACTTTGTTTCTATACAAGTAACAAATTTGAAAGAGATATGTTAAATGATGATAATGTTCTAGGCTTTCTAGTTTTGGAAAAGATTTTCAAAAATTTCCTTCATAGTTTCTGTGTGTACAGGGAGGACCCAGCTGTAGCCTAAATGCATAACATAAACCAACTTTGTAGAAGTTAACTAGGAGATTCTAAATACAAATTACCAATTAGTTAAACCTTGCTGTTTTTGCAAAATATTTTATTCTTTGTTTCTATGTTGAAATAAGATGTATCCAGGTGGAGCCAAAATATTACCCAAGGAACATCACATGAATAAACTTTGAAGCTGTCCACCAGAAGACTATTAATGCATAATGCTTTTTGCTTTCAGTGGAGAAGATTTTAAGAATTTTCCTTTTATGTGTAAGTGGGTTGTGTCTATACTAAGGGTCATCATGAACAATACCCAGATTCTACATACCAAATATCAAGTTCCATCTTTATTTCAATGTAAAACTTAGGATGCTCTGGGCCTAGCTTAATAATGACCTAACAATCTCACAAGAGATCCACTAGATGCTGCATACCAAATAATAGTACTCTAGTCTTCCTGGTTCCAGAGAGGAAGATTTTTAAAGATTTCTGTCTCAATTCCATGTTAATGAAGAAAGCACTCTAGAAGAGCTCAAATACATCCAAAGGAGCATCACATAGATACACTTTGTACAGGTTCACTAGGAGATTAAACATACCAAATATTAAATCTCTAAGCTTCTGGTTGCAGAGAAGAAGATTTTTGAAGATTTTCTTCCTTGTTTCTGTGTTAAAATAGGTTGTAACACAAAAGACCCAAAATATGCCCATAGAGGTACCAGACATTTAGAGCTTTTTAAGGTTCACTTAGAGATTCTAGCGCAGTTATAGGGCGTAGGACTTTTAGCCATGGCTCTGAAAGGATACAGTGGTACTACTGATACAAGAAATACCAGAAATCCATGGTAAGATGCTCCAGCATCCGTGATATGACCTAAATACTGTTTAAACTAGCATTAAACCCCATTCAATCAATAAATTCTGTTTCTATGTAAAATAAGTTGCGCAAATGGGGGCCCAAAAATGAACCAAAGGGCACCATATTTATGAACAAACTTGATGGAAGTGTTCTTGAAGGTTCTGCATACCAAATATCAAAGCATCCTTCTGGTTTTTCTGAGAAGGATTTTTTTTAAAGAATCCATGCTTTCTATCCTTTTAGTTTCTATAGCAACTATAGGTGTATTTTGGAAGAGCTTCACTCTATTCCAGAAACATTTTGAATCATATACCATATATGATGAATGTGAAAGTTATTAAGAATATTTCAAGATGAGACTTTAAATGATCTATTGACATAAAAACATTATAAGCCATTAAGCAGATGACACATTAAAAGTGGTGCAACAAATATATTCGATGTAGCATCACAAAAGGAATTTTCCAGGACTATTATAAAAGAGACATAAGTTAGATTTTAACAATAAAAAAGATCTAAAGCAATCTAAGTATTATATACATGTACAAGGGCTGACCACAAAGTTTATGAAATTTTCTCATAACTTCTGTATTCTGGATATGATTGTTTTCAAATACTCTTTGGAGTAAACAGTACCTAGCATTATCCTATTTCCACCCAATCACTCTTTTTAACGACCTCTCAAGATAAAAGCTTTGGGAAAACATTATGGAAAATGAAGAAATTGTAAAAAGCCATTTCTTCATTATACCCAATGTTTTCTGCCCAAAAAAGACAAAGACTTTTTAAGTCCCATTAACTAACTATTGTTGTCTGCAGCTTCGTTTAATCAGGACAAGTCTTAAATTTTGTAGTCTGGTAATGTAGTAATAACTAATTTCCCATCTAACTATCACTTTTGAACTCCATGTCCATGGTGACTCAAATATGAAAAGGTTGTCTTCGAGGTAGATATCATAATAACTGATTGAAAGAAGAAAATCCCAACTCTGTGGCTATTGGTTCTGTGACACCTATGAATGGCAGTCTCCACAATCATAACAGATAACAATGAGATCTAGTTTCAATATCTACTCTACTGATGGATTGCTTATCGTGGGAAAAGGGTGAGATAAAAAGGCAAAGAAATTAAACAAAAGGCCCAATCCAACTGCCGGTTCATGATGTGAAGACTTTTAAAGATGTACCCCTTTTTGCATCTTTTTTACCCCTTAAGGGGTGTACAAATCTGAAGCGCCTTCCAATGAGGATGTTTCCTACCAAGTTTGGTAAAATCTGTTCAAGGGCTCTTAAGAAGAAGTTGAAAATGTAAAACAGTTTATGCAAAACACATGGCAACTGACAATACCCATTGGCCAGTTTGACCTTTGGTCAGGTGATCTAAAAAACAAGTAAGACGAATTAGAAAAGTCTTTGATACTACCAAAATAAGATTCGTCAAATTACACAAACTTTTTGCTCAACCCTTGTATAGAAGATGAAATAAATGAAAAATAAATATAAGTGATAGATGTAAAAGATAAACTTTTCTAAAAGAATGAAAACTACATGGAGGAAAAAGCTAAAAGTCTTGATAATCTCTATGTATGAGTTTGCTTAAAAGGTCCCTGCTGTCATTTCATGGAATTATAAATTCATAGATTTCTAGTGACAGTTAAACAAATAATATTGGACTAACATTAGACCATACATCACCATTTAAAGAGCTAATAAAGTTTCATTCTGACATACAATGATATTAAAAGAACGACAATTAAGGCCCCTTTGTACTATTAACCCATTCCAAAAAATCCCTCTTTTTGATGCCCCTCAAGATAAAAAATGGGAAAAATAGTGAAAAATTAAGAATTTGCTAAACAAGTGATTTCTTCAATACTACCACAAAAGGCAATTCCTTAACCCTTGTTCTGCTGAATATTTATTCTTTCATCACAAAATTCTGATCTTTTGTTAAACTTAGGTATACTTTGTATTCAAATATTTTCTCAACACTGAAAGAACAAGCAGGTAGTGTAGACTAAGATCAGACTGCACGTCTTTGAAGGCTGATCTTAGTCTATGCACCTGCAACAGCTATTGTCAAATTAGGAATATTCCAGGGTCAGCATGACAAGGGTTAATTGAAGGATCATCTGTCAAAAAAAATAAATGACCAATCAAATCATTCATTTTGATTAGGAGTGAGCAATGACCAATGAAATCTCAGTAAAACTGTCCTAGTGAGTGGGCCTTGTCAGTATTCAGTCAACATTATTTAGAAATAGACTCTGAAAGACTTGTTCGTTTTATGAATGGGGTTTAACACTACTTTGAACCCTTTTCTCTTTTTTTTCAAAATTTTTGACTTGTAAAGTTTCAAAGGGGTTGCAAATGACATTCTAAAGTAAGTACAATTCAAAAAGTAACCATACTATATGATAGGAAATATTGCGGGAAAAGAAGAACGTGCTTGTTAAAAGCAATTTTTTCTTCTTCCACAATGTTACCTCTAGTTTAATATCAAAGGAATCAGGGAATGTACAGGAGAGGGTTAACAGTGTATCAGTCATATCTCTGCACCTGAAGCACCTAAATATGGATTACTGGTATTTCTCATATGAGTCTACCATTTCGGGACCTTTTCAAGCCTACAGCTGCTCATCCCATCTAGGTATATGATTAACCAGCCATTAGTGGGAGACAAATATTGAAAAGCATATTTTCTGTGAGAGATATAGTTAAAAGACATAAAAGTATACTATGATACTATAGAGCAGAATTGCAGATATCCAGGAAGATACTTCTCTTTCCTTATAGGTATTTTAATTCTGTTAAACCCATTACAACACAGCAAAAATTTTTGACTAATCCAAATTAGACAAAGTTGCAGATGACATTTCAAATGGATTTGAAATTAAAAAATAAGGGCTAAATAGTACAAGGGCCAATCAGGTGGAAAACATTGTTAAAAAGGAAGAGATTGTTAGCTTCAAGCAATTTCTCCTTTCTCACTGTTTTCTTAATGACGCTTTGTGATGCCCCTAGGAAAAAAAGCTTTTGAAAATTGGAAAACATTTTGGAAAATGAAGAAATATCCACAATGTTTCCTACCATAAAAGTAAGAAAGAATTCCAAAATTTCATCTACTAGAAACTGTCATCTGCAACTTCTTAGAACAAGAGGGCCAGTGGTTCTGGCACTCACCTGAGATAAAGCTTCTTTTCCACAAGGCCTAATACTATCTTGGTCTGGAGAAGATCTCCCTTAAAGTTTAACTAAAATCAAATTATGCTGCCATGGCAACCAATACTTTCAACAGATTTCAAACCTTTTAGTAACTATTAAAAGGGGGCAACCTAATTGACATCTTAAACTTTGCTGGAATTAGCCACATTGTTTTGGAAGACTTGCCTTTTTTTTTTATTTCTATATAGGCCCCATGAACAGGAAATTTAAGCAATTTTGAAAGAGGTCAATACACTGATGCTTCATGCAAAATATCAAGACTCTACGCCTTCTGGGTCAGGAGGAGATTTTTTTAATAGTTTTTTTCCCTTTAAATTCTACCCTTGTTGTTGTGGAAGAGCTTTCAATTCTTTGGTTGACATGGGACTAGTGGTTTGGGAGAGGATGTTGTTTAAAAATCCTGCTCTGTTTCTATATAGAACCACCGCCATCCTCCAAGGGCTCTGCCCTCCAGGGTTCCAAAAGGAATGATTTTAGTTATTTTGAAAATGGTCCATGTACTGATGTTTCATGCAAAATATGAACACTCTAGGCCTTCAGGGTCAGGAGGAGATGTTTAAAATCTCACATTTGTTGCCATAGCATCTGGAGTTTTCAACAGATTTCAATTCATCTAGCTATTTTTAAAGGGGACCACCTAAGGAACATGTCTGCTAAGATTGTTTGAAAATGGGCCTGTGGTTTGGGAGGAGATTTTGTTTAAAATCCTTCTTTGTTTCAATATTGAACCAGCACCCCAAGGGCTCTGCCCCCGAGGATTCAAGGGTTATGATTGTAGCTATTTTGAAAAAAGGTCCATGTACTAATGTTTCATGCAAAATATCAAGTCTCTAGGCTTTCTTGGTCAGGAGGAGAAGATGTTTAAAGTTTTTTTTAATGTCATTGTTGTTGCCATGGCAACCAGAGTTTTCTACAGTTTTCAATTCTTTTAGCTATTTTAAAAGAAGACCACCTAAGGAACATTTCTGCCAAGTTTGGTTGAAATTGGCCCAGTGGTTTTGGATGAGATGTTGTTTAAAGAAATTGTTGACGGATGGACACCGGATGAAGGGTGATCACAAAAGCTCATGAGCACTTTATTCTCAGATAAGCTAATAACACCCAGTCTAGAATTTTGTAGTTTGGTAATGGGTTAGGTCTGCAAACCTGCTCTAAAAGAATGCAATAACTGTCTGTAACTATTCTAAAGGATATAAAATAAGTATGGATGAACAAAAAACATATTTTACCATGATAGTAACTAACACCATCTGAAGTTGATAATAATTCAAAATGATTAAATATACCTATACCAGACAACTATGAAACAAGATACAAATATGACAAATCAAAATGCATTAAAACACATAAGCAAAGCTTTTTTAACCCTTTCCTGTCCAATCCCTTGTTTTTATGACCCTGTGATTTTATAATTGAGAAAACATTGTAAAAGAAGAAATTGCTTTTAAAGTGGCTATGAGTTAAAGGATTAGTGTGACTTTAGGTAGAAATCATTGTGAGAAAAGGAGAAACTTGTAGTAAAAATACCAGTTTTTCCTTTTCCCACAATTAAACTTAATATCCCTTTTCCAAGGGCACAAAAATAAGGGTTTGTGCGATTATTGGTTATTGAATGTATCACATTGTCGTCTGCAGCTCCTTTAGATTTAGACCAGTCTAAAATTTTGCCATCTAGTAAGGGGTTAAGTCTAAAAGATTTTGAAAATAAGACGACTGAACAAAATGGGAATGTAACAGAATTGTGACATCCAATCGTGACAAAAGATTACGTTAAGCCCTAACATCAGAGTTTTATGTAAAGTCATTCTTATAATAGAATATGAAAAAGCCTTTATCCGTTTATAAAAAAACAAAATTTAGACTGTTCCAAAATGAAAAAGGCTACAGACAACAAAGCAAAGTTGGTTTAAAATGAAAAATAAGGGCCATATGAGGTAGAAACTATTGTGAGAAAAGAAGAAATTGCTTGCTACAAGCATTTCTTGTTTTCACAATGTTTTCCACAGTTTTATTTCTTTTGTGCGTAAAAATGCGTGATTGTGTGGTAATGGGTTAATCTTTTATAAATGACAAAATTTTAGACTTGTCCATAGTGAAAAAGTTTACAGTTGACCAAACAAAGATTGGTTTAATTGAACAATTAGGGCCATATGAGGTAGAAAAGATTGAGATAGGAAAAAAATTGCTTGTAACAAGCAACTTCTTCTCACCTTGTTTTCCAAAGCTATATTTCTTTCACATGTAAAAATGTGGGATTATGTGGTCACAGGTTAATCAATTTATGTAATTTACCGTCTTTTGTGATGGTGAATAAAAATAAACAATGTCTTACTTCTGTCAGGCTGAGCCCCTAAGAACCTGGTTTTTGTTTCCGACACATTAGAGGTTGGGCCCTGAAATTATATAAGAGTGATCAGTTAAAAGTATTTCCTCCCTTAGTTTTCAACCTTTCACATTTTATTCACGCTAAAGTTCATCTAGAAGTCTAAATCATTGAATCTATAGTACAAATATTTTTGAGCCGTCGTCATAGCGCAGTTAGTAGTGCACCAGACTCCTATTCTGAACCACAATCTTCAATCTTGGGATGTCATGGTTTCGATCCCTTGGGGTGTGGGGGAGGGGGTTGTGGCACATATCCTTTCCAACATTTGTCTCTCACCAATGGATGGATAATCATAAACAAAAGTGGGATAGCAGCTGGAGGCTAGGAAAGGATGAAGTGGTAGTACTGGTGTAAGAAATACCAGGAATCCATTGTTAGGTGCTCCAGCAACCGTGATGTGACTGAAATACTTTTAAAGTGGTGTTAAACCCCATTCAACCAACCAGCCAACAAACATTTTTGATCTGAAGAGATACGATAAAGGACAACAAATTGGGGGGTCAGTGCAACACTGTTTAACCAATTCCCAAACAGAAAAAAATTAGACTGGTCAAAATTCAGAGAAGTTGCAGATATCAAATTTCAGTTTATGAAATTTTAAAAATCTTAGTCTTTTGGGGAAGAAAACATTGTGGATAATGTAGAAATTGCTTGTAACAAGTAATTTCTTCATTTTACACAATGTTTTTTAAGCTTTTTTCTTAGGGGCATCAAAAAGCATCATTGTGTGGGAATGGGTTGAGTGCCTTTATTTAATGGTGTCACATTAATCCCTTGAAATGGGGATGTGGGTTGGATATAACAATATCTAGAGAACTTAAGTATGAATGTATATAAAATTATAATTAATTAGCAGTTTTTAGATAGAATATTTCTAAAGTTTCGAAAATTTTCTTAGCATTAAGTTTTAGATAGCATATCAGAAGTGCTATGGATAGAGGAAGTTTTTCAATTTCAAAATATAAAACTTTGGTATCTAGGCATGAAATCATATGTTGTAGATACTCTTAGCAACCATCTAAGCAAGAAGTTTCATCACTTCATCTTATCTGAATTGTTTGATTTGTTGAATGTGTGCTAAAACCACTTTAACCCATTACCAAACGGCAAACTTTTAGACTGGCCAAAATTGAAAGAAGTTGCAGAAGAAAATTTGAAGTTAATCAAATTTTGAATTTTTTTAAATTTCTGGGAGGAAACCTTGTGGTAAATGAAGAAATTGCTTGTGACAAGCAATTTCTTCATTTTCCACAATGTTTTCCAAAGCTCTTTTTCTTGGGGGCGTCTAAAAGCGTCACTGAGCGGGAATTGGTTAAACAGTTTTTCAGTCAAATCACTGTGGCTGGAGCACCTAACCATGGATTCCTGGTATTTCTCACACAAGTACTACCACTACATCCTCTCCGAGCCTCCAGCCGATCATCCCACATAGGATTATGATTATCCACCCATTGGTAGGATACAAATATCGGAGAGGATATTCACTGTGGCCTGATATCAAACCTAGGACTACATGACTGGGAGTCCTACACGATACTACTATGCTCCTCTTGTCTTGAAGCCTGTGTAAGGAAGTAAAAATACCCCTAAGTTTCATTGTATGGTGTCACAATATGACCATCAGTTTCAGTGACTTATTTACCTCTAACAAGACACTTGATTGAGACATCAATTAATGTTACTTGGCAAAATATAAAGCATATGACAGAGCAAAACAAAGTAACTTTGTGGTAATTGATGTAAACATCTTAACCAATTACCAGACAATTTTTTTAGACTGGTACACTTTGAAAGGAGATGCAAACGACAACTAAAGGTTTATGAGGTTTTAGATTTTTTTCTACTTTCTGGAAAGAAAACATTATGTAAAATGAAGGAATTGCTTGTTACAAGCAATTTCTTCATTTTTCACAAGGATTTCACAATTGCTTTTCTTGAAGGGTGTCCAAAACCGTCAATGTAGGTGTTCGTTAACTAGAGCTTGAGTAGTTACAATGTCTAAGACACCAAATGTTTGAGTTCAAAGTTCACTTTCTGTCCAAAAGAATGTTTTGATACATCAACCAATCAATTATTACTTTGAAAATAAGGTACAAAATAAGAGCTACCTTTCTGTGTTTTACACACATTCTGTGAGAGTTTTATATGATAATTATGAAATGTATAAGTCTACTTCCTACGTACATATCCAGCATTTTCCAGTTCGACTGGATCCTTGGCTCTCAAACTGTGTAAGAGGGGCTTAGACTTCGGTAAGATACTGGCTGGTGCTGAGGCAGCCCTTGTATCTATGAATACACCTTTTACCTGTAAAAATAAAGCAATGAGAAAGTTATCAATCTGATTTCCAACATAAAAAATTCTCTGAAATTTAGAACAAACTGACTATTCAAGAGCAAGTTCAAAAACAAATTCAATCTAATCCATTACCAGAAGGCAATATTTTGACTAGTCCAAATTGAAAGGGGTTGCAGATGATAATTTAAAGTTCAGGAAATCTTAGATTTTTTTTAACTTTCTGGGTAGAAAACATGGTATAAAAGACAAAATTGCTTCTTTTTACACAATGTTATCCCAATTTTTTTTTTTTTTTTTGAGGGGCGTCCTAAAGCCTTATTGTGTGGGAAGGGGCTAAAGGAATAAGAACACTTAATGCTGGCTCATTTACAATGTGAAAATCTACTTCTAAGAAATAGAATAGAAATTGTATGCTACTACGGTAAATGAATAGAATGAAGACCATGTCATTTCTGTGACTTGGGCTCCATTGAAGAAGAGTTTCATTTTCTCATTAGTTTTATACACATGTATACCATGACTTTCAAGAAACCAAATTTTACATGAGGACAAAATGACTGAAATAAGCAATGTGAAATGATAATGTATCCACAGCAAGTTGCAAAATTTATTACCCAAAGTCAATTTCACTGAAACTGATGTACAGATGCATGAATATCAAGGACATGAGTAGTATTAGTCTTATGCTCTATACAGAACATGCTTAACTCAATTTAAGTCTTCTTCAATTAATATCCCATCTAACCCTTTCCTGTTCAATTCCTGGTTTTTACATCCCTATGATATTATACTCGAGAAAACATTGTAAAAAAAGCAAGCACAAGCAATTTCTACTTTTCCAAACATTTTCTACTCTACTGAATGGTTATTTTTTAATTAAATCAACTTTAAATTTTCATCTGCAAAACCTTTGAATTTAAATAGGTCTAAAATTTTGTAAAACAGGGAAGGGTTAAGTACACTAAATTCTATCAATCATATTACTCTTTCTGTAATTCAGATTTAAATTCAAATTAATTTCTATTTTAACTTCATTCAACCAAAAAGTGGACAAACGGAATTATCTTCTTATTGATGAGTTGTGAAGATCAACATAAACATACGCGTATGTAATAATCTTCAATTTTATTAGACACTGAAATTGTCTCAGCTCATTATCTGTCAGTAGGTTGGTACTTACATTAGCCTCTGTGGGTGTGGTTATGGGTTTCTGCCTCACAAATCCTGACCCAACTTGATGTGTATTGAATGGCAGTGGTTCATTTCCACGGTTCTCTTTATAACCTTGAAAATCTAGACTTGTAACACTTCGGTAGTTTTGGGAACATATATTTCTGAAAGGAAAAATTCTAATACTCCTAAATATTCTATAATTTCCTCAATCCATTATCAGACAACTAAAATTTGACCTCAATACTTGACCCTGACCTTTATATAATTAGACTGATGTATCAATGAGAGCTATCACCATTACCAAATACATGTATTAGCATTATACATAATGATATTCTAATAGTAACTGGAAATATTACGCTTTTTTTTGGTTAAGTTTAGATGGGAAATTAATGGTTAATGGTTAAAATCTCAACATTGACCTTGGACATATGACCCTCATTAGATAGCTATCATTGACAGTACGAAATATGAAACAGGAATCTTAAGTACCACAGAAGAAGCCTAAAATGTTAAGTTTTTCAGATGAGTTGGCAGACAGACAGATGGTCAAGAGTAAAACAATATGCCACCAGTCTTTAGACCTTGATTTATAAAAAGTCTTTTCAGCACTAACACTTAAGTCCTCATAAATGAGAATAAGTGACCCAGTGGGTGTTGGCAAACAACCCAATGTAACACTAGTAAAAATCAAAGGAATAAAATGACTGTGCCAGTTACTATAAAAATTCATCCATAAAAAGGGTGATATGCAACATGCCCCGGGTAAGGTCATTCAGGCAAATTGCCTTAATATTTGGTGCATCTGAACTAATTTCTTTTGTTACACTAGAAATCCCAACAGAAAAGTTGTGTAATACAGAAATACTTGAAAAATAGAAGTTATAATTTAGTTCAGAATTTGACACTCCACCAAAAATGAACATGTATGCACAATGTTTAGTGCAAGACAAAACCTAGTAACTACAGAGCTTTTGCTAATTGATGATAACAATTAAGCAGTTCATTTCAACCCTTGTCATGCTGTATAAATTACCTTACTGAAATGTTGTCAAATCAAAGGGCTGAAAGCACTGATAGAAATTGTTGTTCAAAAATCAATATTTCTTGTAAAAATCAACTTCATAAACAACTCTGGCAGGAAAAGTACAAGCAGGAGGTGTAGACTAAGATCAGCCTGCACATAAGTGCAGTCTGATCTTAGTCTACACCTCCTGCCAAAACCGGAATATTCCAGGTTCAGCATGACAAGGGTTAAGATGGAGATATTTCAATATAGGATATTGCAGAAAGCTATAGTTGTTTCTCTTGTTTCAATGTGCCATAATGCTTCCTTTCATGTTTCAGGCATTCAACCCTCTTATCAACAATGAAATAACTGTTTTGTTTGTTTGTTTGTATGGGGTTTTACGCCGCTTTCAACAATCTTTCAGTTATATTGCGGCGGCTGGAGCACCTAACAGTGGATTCCTGGTATTTCTCACGCCAGTACTACCATTACATCCCTTCCTAGCCTCCAGCTGCTATCCCACATGGGTCTACGATTATCGACCCATTGGTGAGAGACAAATAGTCTGAAAGAATGAGTGCCACCATTGCGGATCGAACCCGGGACCTATGAAATAACTGTACCAAGTAACCAGAAGCATGATTATAGCTTGACATTATTCATACTGCTAATTGTTTACATCAGCTCTTTGCATTAGTAACAAAATTTCATTAAACAGTTTCAAAACATGTTTTCCATTTTTAGAAGAATTTATCAGTAATCAAGAATATTTAAGTTTATTGAAACATTTTTGAAGATGCAAATTACATATTAACAGTAGCCTTTTCTTTAGTATCAGCCTGTAAAGAATACACAGCAATTTTCCATTGCAATACATATATTTTTTAAAGAAAGAAATGTAAACTCTGACATTGAGGTAAAAGCTTAAACTTGATAGAT
Source organism: Fragum fragum (assembly GCA_946902895.1). Taxonomy (NCBI): domain Eukaryota; kingdom Metazoa; phylum Mollusca; class Bivalvia; order Cardiida; family Cardiidae; genus Fragum; species Fragum fragum. The sequence continues at coordinate 39,480,574 of OX336368.1, read as the reverse complement.
TATCTTGACTATGGATTGATTGATTGGTATTTTGGGATGCATCAACAGCAATGGTCATTTATGGCACAAGAAATTGAAGGATAGTATAGAATAAAACATATAGAACAGTATCAAGACAATCACAAGACATATAAATGATAGAATGAGGAATAAAAAAAAATAGATGAAAACTCTAAAATCTAAGTTGTCTTTAATGACATGCAAGTTATTGTTTGTTATGCCAGATGAAATGGCAGATGTCACAGGGGAAGGCCTGCAGTGGTTTATTGTTATTCCCCATTTAATCTCACACACAGGCTAGTGCTTTTCATTACATCGAGATAAAAAAAAGTAAGCTTTTGAATAAAAACAACCAACCTACTGCAATCCAGGATTTATGAAAACCAGTAATTAGGTTCTGATTTTAGGCGCCTCCTACGGAAGGCCACGGAGAAAAGCTGAGCTACTATTCTGGAAATATGCCCGGCACCGCACTTTGCCTACATATTTAGCCATAAAACTTGATGATAGGTCTCACCAGAAACCATGACAATCACATGAAATATTTCAGTCTTGATATCAAGAAATTGAGCACATGTCATATGTATAAAAGGTTATAAAAGATTTACTAAAGCTTCATGTAAGAATGTAAGATCGGATATTCCTTTTAGAAATTATAATACAAATAGTTATTCCATATAAATAAGTTACAGATATCAGTTTTATTTATGTCTAAATAAATAGACAGACAAACACAAATGGTAAGACCAATTGATTTGGTTTGCTCCATTTAGAAAAAAAGGAGTAATGTAGCAAGAATAGTTTGGACACATACTGACAAAGAAAAGTCAATCAATTTTTTTTTATAACTTTATTCAAACTCAAAACCAGTAAACAGAACAAATACAAACAAAACAGAGAAATCAAATTGTTTTACTATCAAATTAAGAACATTGCTAAAATTCAATGTACCAGCACAATACAAAAAGAGTATATTTATTATTTTGTTTCTGTGCATTTTAGATATTACTCTGAACAACCATAAAGTTAACCCTTGTCATGCAAAATAACAACCTCTACATAATTACATAAATAGAAAAGGGCTGACAGCACTGGAAGCATTTAAAAGAGTATTTAGTCTGAAATTCTATCTTGTAATCATATCTAGCTCTAAGGGACAAACAGATAGGTTAAGACAAAAATCAGATAGCACATAATATATTATGTGCAGGCTAATTTTTGTCTACACCTCTAATAAAAATTGGAGTATTCCGGGTTCAATATGACAAGGGGTTAATTATAATTTCATTCTATATTCATGTGTTTCCTGGTTATTATGAATACTAGGCAAGCTCTCAAATGGCCATTGTTCAAAACTTGAGCCATTTACTAGAATTCCTCTCCAGTCATTGGTTTGCTGCAATCCACTGAGCCTTACTGGAACTGCATAATTAATATATTCCCAGATCATCCCCTTTTTTACATTACTAAAGAAAGAGGTATAGAAAAACAGTGTTGAAAATGAAAAATTGCTTGTTTATTAGTTTTCTGTACCAAAAGACAAAAAATTTATAAATTTGTACGACATAAAATTGTTTTCTGCAAGTTCTGAAAATTTAGACCAGTCTTAAATATTGTTGTCTGGTACTGGATTAAAGACTAGCTATCTTAACCATACTCTCAACAACTCTAAACCCACCCCTCACAACAAAATTTTAGACCAGTCTAAACTGAAGGAGTTTCAGACTGCAATTTGAAGTTTATGACATTTTAGACTTTTTCAGCTGTCTAGGTTAAAAACATTGTGAAAAAGTGGAGAAACTGCTTGTATCAACTTTTATAGACTGACCTCAAGAAAAAGCTTTGAGAAACATTGTCGAAAACGAAGGAATTGCTTGTTCCAAGCAATTTCTTCATTATCAAGAATGTTCTCTGTCCTAAATGAAAAAGATTTTAATAATTTCATCAACTATAAATTGTTCTCTGAATGTTCTTTGAATATAGATCAATCTACCTTTTCTGCCACAAATTTAACAATTTGACATAATCATTTACATGTATTTCAAATATTCAGTACTTTAATTTTGAAAAAATGTCTTCTGAATTAAAAAGTACACAACAAACAAAACTGATTGTTAATTTTCTTCTCATTCTTTAATGCATTATTTCCTGAAGTCTGGATGTTTTCTGAAAGATAGAAAGAAACAAATAAATAAATCAGCAATTCAATCTAAACATCATGATTGCAATTAGAAAATTATAACAAAATACTATGGAAAGACTTACAGTGACTATACTAAATATATTATCCTTTTGGCTTTTAACCCTTTCCTATTTTTTGAAATTTTAGACTGGTCCAAATTGAAAGGTTTTTAAGACGACAATTTAAAGTCCAACTTATTTGAAATACAATCATACAGTAGTGTAGAAAATATTGTGGAAAAAGAAGAAATTGCTTGTTACAAGCAATTTCTTCTTTTTCCACAATGTCTTCTCAATCATAAAATCACAGGGACGTAAAAATCAGGGATTAACCAGGAAAGGGTTAAATGACTCAGAAAGGTTGAAATTGAAGATTTGGTGCTTAGGTACAGATCAATGTCAAAATTTTGCCATATGTTTATCAACAGTCTCTATCATTCTCTCATTTTTTCAAAATAGCTTTAACTCTATATGTCTAAAAAAGATTTTTTTTTCTTATTGGTAGAGGTTACACTTTCATTCATTTTTGAATGTCAAAAAACAGGGGAAATGATTGATGCAAAGCATATGTAACAAAGTTTTATATGCAACTTATCTAACAATCCAATAGACTTTGAATCAATGTTAGTTTTTCTGTTATTACTTCTAATCTAATGTGCACACACACAAATGTTTCCAAAGATTATAGATTTGGGATACAATGTGATTGGTTATCAAAATTACATACAGGTATCATTTTTAGTCTCTTGATTAGACAAGAAAAGTCAAATCATCTGCTGACACAGTAGTAATGAAATATGTATAAAATGGTGACAGAGATATTCATCTTAATTTGATAAAAGAATTCATACAAAGAAAAGATGTTTGCTGTTAATATTTCCTCCTTTCTGCTCCATAATACTACATGTATATAAGGAAATTGTTCATTTCAATGTACCAGGGTAGTATGACAAAAATATCATCAGATTATACAATACAGTGTGTATAATTTCCATCTCCCTACCTCCTTTTTTAAATAAAAAAGTCTTATCATCACAATTAAAAAACAAACAAATACAATGACTAGCAAATAATACAAACTTCAACATACCTGCTAACTGTTCCATTTTAACATTGAGGGAAATATCCGATGCAAACTTGACCATCACCAAATTCTCGTTTTTAACATCAAACTTTGTGTTATGCAATGTTAGTGGAAATAAACATAGGACAATTATAATATTTCAACAAAAATTTGTGAGACCTTCTGATGAATTTGAATAAGGTAAAGAGAAAGAGAGAAAATAATCATAAAACTTGTCAAGTTGAACCTAGATTTTTTGTTTTTTGCAGGATATATAGACAAAGATCAAAATGGTTATACCATATAATTATGCAGTATATCCTAAGTCTACATCACTTATTTAATCCCTTTTAAGCTAGAGATGTGTATAAAACTGATTTTAGGAAAAGATAATGAACCTTTATGATGCTTTTCAGTGCTTTCATCCCTTAGATTTTAATGCAATTAAAGTATTTTATTCTGCATGAGGAGGGTTAAAAAGACTGTGTTTATCCCATTACTATATACAACCCCACATTTTGACACACTAAAGAAAACATCTTGAACAAGGTGCCAAATTGTCACAAGATAAGCCCGTAACACTGCTTATTATTAACTGGGGGTTTGAATATAATTGAGGTTATTTTGAATGAATATTTTTTGTCAAACAAAGAATGAAAAACAACAAAGGACAATAACTCAAAATATAGGCTAGGTAGAGTTATGGTTCTTGTACACTGCACTCCCACTTGGTGAGATCTATCCATCTATAAAGATTCATTATTCTAGCTATCATACTTCTAGAGATATACTCCGGACAAGATTTAAGTTTGAAAAACAACAAAGGGCAATAACTCAAAAATAGGCTAGGTAGAGTTATAGTTCTTGTACACTGCACTCCCACTTGATGAGCTCTATCCATCCATGAAATTTAATGATTCTAGCTATTATACTTTTAGAGATATACTCCGGACAAGATACAAGTATGAAAAACAACAAAGGGCAATAACTCAAAAAATAGGCCAGGTAGAGTTATGGTTCTTGTGCACGACTCTCCCCCTTGGTGAGATCTATACACCCATGAAGTTTCATGATCCTAGCTATAATACTTTTAGAGATATACTCCGAACAAGATTCAAGTTTGAAAAACAACAAAGGGCAATAACTCAAAAAATAGGCTAGGTAGAGTTATGGTTCTTGTACACTGCACTCTCACTTGGTAAGTTCTATCCATCCATGAAATTTAATGATTCTAGCTATTATACTTTTAGAGATACACTCCGGACAAGATTCAAGTATGAAAAACAACAAAGGGCAATAACTCAAAAAATAGGCTAGGTAGAGTTATGGTTCTTGTACACTCACTCCCACTTGGTGAGCTCTATCCATCCATGAAGTTTCATCATTCTAGCTATTATACTTTTAGAGATATACTCGGGACAAGATTTAAGTTTGAAAAACAACAAAGGACAATAACTCAAAAATAGGCTAGGTAGAGTTATGGTTCTTGTACACTGCACTCCCACTTGATGAGCTCTATCCATCCATGAAATTTAATGATTCTAGCTATTATACTTTTAGAGATATACTCCGGACAAGATACAAGTATGAAAAACAACAGAAAAAAATAACTCAAAAATAGGCTAGGTAGAGTTATGGTTCTTGTGCACTGCACTCCCCCTTGGCGCTATCTATACACCCATGAAGTTTCATGATCCTAGCTATTACACTTTTAGAGATATACTCCGGACAAGATTCAAGTATGAAAAACAACAAAGGGCAATAACTCAAAAAATAGGCCAGGTAGAGTTATGGTTATTGTGCACTGCACTCCCCCTTGGTGAGATCTATTCACCCATGAAATTTCATGATCCTTGCTATTATACTTTTAGAGATATACTCCGGACAAGATTCAAGTTTGAAAAACAACAAAGGGCAATAACTCAAAAAATAGGCTAGGTAGAGTTATGGTTCTTGTGCACTGCACTCCCCCTTGGTAAGTTCTATCCATCCATGAAATTTAATGATTCTAGCTATAATACTTTTAGAGATACACTCCGGACAAGATTCAAGTATGAAAAACAACAAAGGGCAATAACTCAAAAAATAGGCTAGGTAGAGTTATGGTTCTTGTACACTCACTCCCACTTGGTGAGCTCTATCCATCCATGAAGTTTCATCATTCTAGCTATTATACTTTTAGAGATATACTCGGGACAAGGTTAAAGTTTGAAAAACAACAAAGGACATTAACTCAAAAAATAGGCTAGGTAGAGTTATGGTTCTTGTACACTGCACTCCCACTTGATGAGCTCTATCCATCCATGAAGTTTCATGATTCTAGCTATTATACTTTTAGAGATATACTCCGGACAAGATACAAGTATGAAAAACAACAAAGGACAATAACTCAAAAATAGGCTAGGTAGAGTTATGGTTCTTGTGCACTGCACTCCCCCTTGGTGAGATCTATTCACCCATAAAATTTTATGATTCTAGCTATTATACTTTTAGAGATACACTCCGGACAAGATTCAAGTATGAAAAACAACAAAGGGCAATAACTCAAAAAATAGGCCAGGTAGAGTTATGGTTATTTTACACTGCACTCCGTAATGGTGAGAAGAATATAACTGCCAAGTTTAAAGTCAATTGGACCTAAAGTGACAGAGTTTTGCTCGGGACAAAGAAGTGGACACCGTCGGACAACCGGACGCCCGGACACCACAGGTGATCCCATAATACGTCCCATCTTCGACGGGCGTATAAAAACCATAATGAGAAAGGAAGAATTGCTTGTCAAATATAATTTTTCCTTGTTTCACAATGCTTATTCTCTAAATGCTTACTATTTCAGCCTACATCACTTGTTTGTTTTCTAATTTGAACAAGTCTAAATGGAGTTGTCTGGTATTATAACGAGTTAAAATGTGATATTAGATACAGATAAGACCATTACTGGATTCTAATGAGAAATTTTAGATTAGTCAAACACACAAGTGCTTGCAGATATCAAATACACTTATGGTTAAACTCCAAACAAAATGAAAATAATGCTTGTAATGTTGTAAACAGCATTTTCTTATTGTAACTACAGAGTTTTCTAGACCTATCTTTCCGCTTTTAACACTTATTGGTAAGAATATCTTGAGAATTATCATAATGATACCTTGCAACCTGCTTACTATAATGGTTTATAAACTCTTTCTTTTTAAAATTTGCCACTAAATTAACAAACTTTAACCAATTCCTTCACCACAAAATTTTAGCCCGGTCAAAGTTGAAAGCAGTTACAGAAAACAATTCTAAGTTGATGAAATTCAAAAATTCTTTGTCTATAAGGGTAGGAAACATTGTGGATAACGAAAAAATTGCTTGTTGCAAGAAGTTTTTTCATTGTCAAGATTTACTTGAGGGTTGTAAATGTGATAAAAACCATCAAATGAAATTAAAGACAGACAGATTAAGAATTAAATTCTTACGCTAATGTAGGATTATCCAGAGCATCTAGTCTGTTATTGTAGTAGACAGCTGGGCGAAAATTAGATAAATAACCTGTCCCAGTGTGACGGCCTGGTCTTGGTATGTACTTTTCAAAATATTTTCCATATGTTGTTGAGTTTTGTGTGACATAAAATTTCATCATGTTTGAATCTGGTCCATTACTAGCTTGTATATGGGCAGTCCTGGTACCTTGTGGTAAAGGACCCATTCTGATGGCTGAAATGACAAAACCTGTCTTACAAAGAGGATAATCAACTGGTTAATTCTGATATGAAAAAATATTTCAAGAGGATGCGTTGTTAGGCATTAAAAAACGAGTGCGCAACACGAGTTTTTTAATGCCTAACAAGGCATCAGGGTGAAATATTTTTTTCATACCTGGAACAACCAGTTGATTATTCTATATATCATATACCTTATTATTTTATTAAAACATCGTAACATATCTTTTTGATAGAGAGAAGGTCTATTGAAAAAAGTGCGGATGAATACATGATTAAAGATTTATTACAGAGAGTGAAACTGAAAAGTGTTATCGTCACTCAAGTGACAATATCAAAATTTATTACACTGAGAAATCCCAAGATTTCACAGCAGGTATATATAAAAACTCATTACCCTTCACTTAACCTCTTCCCGCACAAATTTTGCAATCAAGTTTTTCGAAAACAATGTTGAAGAAATTGTTTGTGCACATAATAAGCAATTTCTTCATTTTCCATGTTTTCTTCACTCAACTGACAAGAACTAAAAAAGAAATTAAATTTGATGGACTTAAAATTGTCATCTGCAACTTCTTTCATTTGGTACCTGTCTAGAAAACATGTTTGGCAATATCATGTGATAAATTTTAAAGGATTTAAGGTAGAATATCAGCAGCGATTTTGTCAAAAATACAGATTAATGAGTTTCCTGTCATAGGCATTTTTATGCCCCCGTATTGATAGATCAGGGGCATATTGCTTTACCGGTGTCCGTCTGTCTGTCTGTCTGCAAAACTTAACCTGCCAACTAAACATTTTCCTATAACTTCAACCCTGATTAAGTTACAATGCTAATATTTGGTATGTAGATAGGTCTCAACAAGGCACAACTGAGGAAGGTCATTTCATCAAGGTCAAGGTCAAAATTTTAACCCTTTACTCTAAAAACAAAGAAAAAAAAACAAACAATAAAAATCACCTGTTTCTAAATAATTCCTGTTTTGGAGGCATGGTGTTTCAAAAACACATCTTGTTTTTTAAAGAAACATTGTCCCAGGGTAAATCCAAAGAGTAAAAAAAAAATATCTTCAAATCTTTTATATAATTGGTCTTAAATATTTTACAAATCCAAATTTTGTATTATAATTACTTTAACACTAAGATTAATTGATATAAACCTGAATATTATTTTCATTTTTATTCAGTCCCCTACCGGCAAAACCGAAAGACTTTATAAATGCACTCTGTCCATAATGTCGATCCGCTGGCAGCAATTGAGCGCATTTTTTGTATATGAGTCCGCATTAATAAGCTACAGAACAAGTTCAAGTTTCGTTCTGGTCCAGAGATTTGAGGAAGATACAGATGCTGCACTTAGAAAAATACTGGAAAATTACAGTTTTCAGGACTTTTTTCTAAATGTTGACAGGTATTGAGCTGAATTTTGGTATGTGAATCAGAATTAATGAGTTACAGTGCAAGTTCGAGCTTCGTTCATGCACACCTTCTTTCTTTTATCTTCACAGTCTTTACTTAAGAAGTATAATTTCATAAACAACAAAAAGAGATGTGTTTCTAGATATATATATAGATATATATATATAAAGCCAATGGGGGACTTGGTATTACTATGCAATACGTCAGAATGCTTGTTCATCTATCATTATTAAAAAATTGTTTTTTCTTATTACTAGATATATTAACACAACACAGGGTGCTTAAGTGTGAACTGCAAGACCCTGGATATACTGAAAGACATTAATATGTCATGAGTAATGCTCATCTGTGTTTTGATCTGTCAGTAGAGCACTTGTCTTTAAATGTCAAGATTAAAATTTGATCGATTTGATGACCAAACTAACAAACTAATTGTCTTTCAGGTGAGATGTTTAAAGGAGCCTCATGTGACACAATATCCATCAAGCATGTTAAAGAACTAGGCAAGGCTCTAAGCAGTATCATCCTGAATCCTTGCAAGATCCCCTGCAACACCTTACTACCTTTGGAATTACTCATACTGTCATGTGTGCTATGGTAGCAATGAAAAATAAACAATCTATGCAAAGTCATAGTTCATGAATCCTGATACATCTCTGTTGACATGTATTTAAGTGAGTTCATTTTTAATGCATTCTCATTATTTCTTCATTGAAGGTTGTTACCAAAGTGCATGTGCTAGTTTCCTAAAATAAAGAGTCAAACTGACTCTTAAACTGTAAAATTCTGGGGTCAAACTGATTTGAATGGGTTTAAATGTTTGTACAATTATTCTTGTATAATTGCATTTATAATATCATTACATGCAACATCACCCTGGTGTTTAGGATTTGATGACAACAATGACATATTAGGTTGCACAATAACTGAGATTTTGAGATAAACCTGTTGACTACCTGTTGACTAGCTGCTTAGGACCTTTTTAACCTCTTATTGATTGATAACCCCTTCTAATGAATGTTTTCACGTATTTGGTACCAATCAAGTTAATACACATTAGAAAGGTCAAATTGCTTATACATCTTTCAGTTTCAGAGAAGCTTCACTAAAAAGCATCTCACTATACCTTCCTACCTGGTTTGCAGGGAAACTTTGTAGATCCCTAAGGTCTGTTATCCCCCCCCCATTCAAGTTTTTTTCAAACTCTCCTCACCACTTCTATTTCCTAAACCCTGATTATTGACTTTTCTTCCATACAATCATGGTAGGAAACTAATGTTTGGTATATAAATATCATGAACTACTTCAACATGCATGGACTGCAAGATAAAGTTCTGAGAAAAGTTAACTTTCTAAATAATATTCTTATTCTGTCTGCAAGCAACTTTCTTCCATGTGTTCCACTTTCTCAGATAAACCGTAAGTTTCACGAAGTGTATCAAAGCTATAATATGACTTCATTGAATTAATTATCGTGCGAAGTAATACAAACGCTGCTTACCAGTCTTTCTATTCTTCTTTGGAAATGATCATAAAAAAATAAATATTGTGCCTGAGCTTTAATTTGTTGTCACTAGCAACATTAATAAGACAACGGTGATGTCAAAACATTTCCGAATTACCGAAATTTGACAAGGGAGGTTACTCTCTCAACTTCCGTTGATGGTTTGACAACATGTGTCTGTGTTTATTAATCACGATCGCAGTCTGTGTTGAATAATAAGAGTTTTGAAGAAAGAAAGTAATGGAGAACGATATTTTCACAAACAATCCGGTAAAGTATATGTTTCACGGCCAACAGGATTGGCAGAATTACGGATGTTTCGTACCATAACCATTTCGTACCAGTCATTTCGTACCATGGCAGGGCTCCCCCTGGGAAATTTTATTCTTGCGCCAATGAAATCGCCAATTGCAAAAATTTGGGACCACTTGGTGCCAATTGGGGACAAAAGTGGAGCCAGTATGAATAAGTGAATGAAAGAAAACTACTATATTGAAAACAAATAACCTATTATCTATAATATATTATATTGAATAAATTGGGAAAGGGTGAATAGGTAAAAAATGAGAGGATTGTCATTTGATAATAAAATTCAAAGAATACCTAGAGCTATGCTGGACGACAGATCAAATTTTTGGTAACCCAAGGTACTTTGATTACTAATGTCCGCGGTACTTTGATTACTAACGTCCGATATTTCTCATTTCTCGGAAATTCACTTGACTTTGATACTAAAATCATTAATAGATAAGCAAAATGTTGTCTTTAGTTTTTATTCAGCACGCTAATGAATCTCAAAAAGTGATCGAGGAATAAATATCGTCAATTTTTTAGCCCAAGCGATGTGAATTTCCGCCATTTTGGTTTACATGATGGTTCCCGGCGGGCTTCGATAACTCGAGTGATGTTAGAATCAATTAGGTCAGCGATGCGTAACTAATCTGTCTTGATTGACACAGATATGCAGTGGATATTGATGGTCGCGTGTCTCCCAAACAAATTAGCGGATGTGTGAATGATAAAGTTGCGCGTCGGCAATCGTTTAAATGGACTCAACATCCCTTTGCCTTATTTTGAAAGTTGTCGCCAGTAAAATCGCCAATTCGCCGAATTTGGGGCCAGAATTTTTATTTTGTCGCATTTGGCCCCATTGGCGATCGGCAGCGGGAGCCCTGCATGGTATTGGTCATTTCGTACCATGGTATTGGTTATTTCGTACCATGCTGTGACCATTTCGTACCACGCTGTAGTCATTTCGTATCAACTATTGTACACAGGGCTCTCACTAGGATTTTGAAAGTAGGATTCAAGGAATCCAATTTAGGAAAAAGTTGGATTCCAAGCAGTGAAGTTGGATTCAAGCCTGATTGGGCAGGGTTTTCATACTAAATGTGATTTCCACCAAATCCTTTTTTTTTTTACAGCACTTTCTTTGTTGGAAATAGTGTGGAAAAGGGAGATTGATTTTGGTTTTAAGAATTATTATATTTTCTAGCCCATATTATGTTATTTACGTCATGTCTGATCATGTTCATTTGATCTTCAGCAAATTCTCTTCACTCATTACAAGGTGGCAAAATTTTAGACTGGTCCAAATTGAAAGGAGTTGCAGATGACAGTGTTAAATTAATGACATTTTGGATTTTTTCAACATCCTTTTTTTTTTTTTTTTTTTTTTTGAAATTTGGACAAAATAATGGCATGTATTGACAGTCAAATTGACAAATTTTTAAACCAAAAAAATGACAGTTAATTTATGATTCATGCCCAGCTTTGGAAGTCTAAGAGCCCAAAAATTTTATCTAATAAATTGCATTTTCAATTGAATTGTTGTACCCCCGAAAACCCATGACAATTTAATTTTGCAATATAAGTTGACTTCTTTATTATGTTTTGGTTACTTTTTCACTAAACTGATCAATAATAATTTGATTTCAGTGAGATAAGATTGCTAGTAAAATAATTTTACTCAAGTTTCACAGGTTCCTAACACCTGTCATTTACGATCGTCGATGCATTACTGGTCACCGCGAAGTGGTAAATGTCAATCAAGCTGGGTGTTATCAATGAGTGTGGTGTATGTTAGGATAATCAATTAACATTTTCCAATAATCTACCTACTATTTTAATGACCCTTGAACCATTACAGAGTCACTTTGACATAAAGACTGCTAACGTCGGACGCATGTCATTGAAAAAATTGTCGTCCGTCGGAATCCTTTGATAGGATTTTATGTCGTCCCCTGCGGAAAATTGTCGTCTCAGACGACAGTACTGTCGTTTCCGAGAGCCCTGGTACACCCTTCCACACGTAGATGTAAACTGAATTAACCTACCACTTCGCAAACAGTGACAAACAATCTAGTTATCATATTCTTTGAACTTGATCAAGTCATTTATTTGTGGTACGAAATGACTTATTCTTTGGTACGAAATGACCAACGCATGGTGCGAAATAACCATCGTATGGTACGAATTAACCATAGAATTTATGGTAGGAATTGGTTATGGTACGAAATGACTGTATACCGATTGGCAAATACAAAATGAACCGCCTAGCACGAAATGGGGCGAAATGGACATTCTCACGGCGAAATGGACTTTTATCTACCCCCGGGTCAAAAACGAGATATTCTGTTGTTAACAGTCTGTTATTTTTTTAAATGTTTAGTAATAGCTTAGACAAATTTTAAATGGTTTTTAGGGTATTATACGCTAAAATTGTTATTAATTGAAGCTGAAAGAGTGGGCGAAATGGACTTGCCGCTGACGAAATGGACCCCTATATGCACAATAAGTCAGTAAGTTTTCATAATTTCGTTTCATGAGGACCTTAGGGGTTTCGATAATAAAAACTAATAGTTGTACACCAAAAATAATATTAGGACTATAAGATCTTTCCCTGACGCCTATAACCAATTATATAAGACAATCAGGTAGCACAAAATGGACATACCGGATAATGAAATGGAGTCTACTAGCTGAAAAAAATCGATATTGTGAATCTCATTTATCGGATTTAAACTTGTACAGGCAAAAAGACTAACAGGGGCCCCTAGATTTTGGGCTGGGCCACTAGATTTACTCCTAATGTTAAATGTTGAATTTTGGCAGTGTGGGTCTCTAAGTTGAAATAGACCTTTTCATGCTGTCACAGCGCATGCGTCAAGTAGAATCTCGTTAAATGCGATTTTTACCCGAGACCAAGTCACATGGTCAATTGAAGGGAGTTTATAAATGATCACTATATAATCCTATATAAATTGGCTATTTTGAACAAGCTTAAATAAAGGTTAAAAATCAAAATTTTATTGAAGAAAGAGTTTTGACCTGTGAGCAGATATATGCAGAGTAGTTGTAGTGACTTATATTGATGGTATTATTGTGTATTAGTGACCGAATTGTGTTTGAAACGACCTGGTACCCAGGGCAAATGAATTATTAAAGTGCCTCAATAACAATGATATTTCCCCCCCCACCCCCACACACACATACAAGTAAGGAAAAAATATAGAGTTACAGTAAAACTCTCGGTACAAACACTGGATGATCACTTTGATGAATTATAATATACAACAAAGGACTAGAAGTCATTGTGCCGGAAATCAATGTTTTTTTTTTAATATTAACAAAAATCGACACTGCAAAAAAGATATAAGCCATCCGAATTTTTCCGGCGAATTGATTGGTTAAATTTGCAAATACACGTCAATCATAGGCACGTCATTCATTTCAAACCCAGCCCTTCACACGGTAGGCCTGATCACAAGTGACAATAATCATGATTGACATGATTGAATAAATTTATTTGTTTAATTTTAAAGCATTTATTTACAGTACTGACCACATTTTGGACGATACAGATAAACGTTGCTTTAGATATGCCATTTTGATACTAAAGTCTTCGCCAAAATTCATATATTTTTTTTCAAAGTTTAACCATATAAACCTAAACATTGTGAAAACAAAGAACAAAGCAGGAATGCTTTTTCTGAAATATTTGTTTCTGTCTGTGAGTCCACCAATGTAGATCTGTCTCTCTCTCTCTCTCTCTCATTCACGTTCTCTCTCTCTCTCTCTCTCTCTCATTTCTTAATATCAAACACGCCCGCACTACAACATGTCAGTTTTTTTTAAACATTCGCGTCATTGTAACAATAGAAATGTGGAAGAAAAGGAGGAAACATTTTTCTGATATAAATAATCCACTTTTCGTAAAAAAAAGTGCCATGCATTGAATTAAAAAGGACATATAGTAATGCCAAAACTGGGGCCATTTTTCGACACTGAATGAATGACATAGATTGCATTGAGGATGACGATTTTAATAGTGCGAAGAAAAGTATGAAAAATAAAAATGATTAACCCATTACCACACAAGAAAATTTTAGACTGGTCCAAATTGAAAGAAGTTGCAGACAACAATTCAAACTGTATGAAATTTCAGATTTTTTTTGTCTTTTTTTAAAGAAAACATGGTGGAAATGAGGAAATTGCTTGTGACAAGCAATTTCTTCATTTTCCACTATGTTTTCCAAACCTATTTTTTTCGTAGGGGCAACTAAAAGCGTCACTGAGTGGGAATGGGTTAAATGTAAAGATAATGATAAGAGAGCTGATCAGAAGAATGATCTGTTGACAGCCTTGATGTAAAGGGTTTCCTTTGGTAGATTACGTCACATATGGGGTTATTATGTAACCGACAACATGTCACAAAGAATCCAATAAACACTCTTACATTTAATAAGTCAAATTTATGATTTGATGAGACAATTATTATCTTTTGATGTTTCAATCAATATGCCGCCAAATACTTATTCCTTGTCGATTGATCAAAGGATGCGCCCGGGCGTCGTTTCAACAGTTATATGACTCGGTGTTTATCTTTAAAGCTTTTTTCCACAATCAATTTAAGTAAATAGTCTTATTTTCATTGAATGGTTTTAAAATTGTTCGCTTGTTGATATTTTACGAGGTAGGCTTTCATTTTAAATAATAGATCTTTAATATTAGAAATTAAGCCTTACTAGTAAATCTGGGGGCCAATGTGTTAATTATACCAAGAATATCATCTATAGGCTACAATTTGAGATAATGTGTAGAACAACATTTTGATCACCCAACGACGATACAATGTCTAAACTATATTGATCTTTAATTTCATCTTTCCTCTCGGACAAACTTTCATAACTTCAATATTCATGGAGTCGAAGATTATGAGTTTTGGGTATTCTTGTAGTTGCCGGATACAAAACGAGTTAATGACCTTTCAATGGTGCATTCACCTTCATACATTTCAGGCATTTGTTTCAACTTATACAATATATCAGGTAATCATACAATTTATTGTATAAGGTGAAAATAGATCATGAAACAAAACAATCGTCATTTATCCCTTAAGGCCGTTAAAAAAAAAAAGATTATTTTGTTGCTTTTGTAACAAACAGATGCTTCATTTCCCTTAATACTATCTACATCATTTAGCCCGATGCTTTCATTGTAAAAACTCAAAAAAAGAGGTCAATAAGAATGCACGCAATTGTACGGCTTTCGAAAAACAAAACTGGAAGTAAATCCTCCCCGCAGTGGAAAATTGTTGTTTTTCTTTGAAAGCGCCTAACAGATATAGACTTTTTAGTCATCTGACGCTTTGTGTGAAAAGGTCTATTGTCAGCCATTTTCCCAGTTGTATACGTTTATGGTTCACAGACATGTGTGCTTGTTTGGCAATCAAAATATCGTAATCACAGCTTGAAGTACTGTGTGTAAAGGAACAAAAGTAGTTAAGGTTGTCATGCAGAATAATGTAACTACAGACTTGTTCAATCTTAAGTTACGAGATCACTCTGGACAGTATCGTGGTAGGAATCAGGGACATTAACCATTTATAATTATTAGCGGCAAGGGCTTTGATCAAAGGTCAGTAATCTTGTATAAAGGGCTGTTGTAATTCAATCAATCGGTAGTCGAGTGGTCATTATCAAGGTGTGATACACATTTGCATTAACATAGCAAAAAAGCGAATTAAATCAAATTAGTAAAGCGTGGACATTCCTTCCTGAAATGATATTATAAATCATTTTAGTTTTGTTATTTTAGTAAACAAAGTCTGTATCTTCCTCATGGTTCTTCTTGAAAAACCGGTTTAACTGATCAAATATTAAATCAGTAATCACCGTGGCGTCTATCTGTTAAGGCATACCTAATCATAAGCAATTTATAAGAATCATTAAGAATGTTCCGTGCTTATTCTACCAACATTTTTAGCTCACCTGAGCACGTAGTGCTCAAGTGAGCTATTGTGATCGCCTTTTGTCCGGCGTCCGTCCAGCATCCGTCGTGCGTCGTCCGTCAACAATTTCTTTAAACGACATCTCCTCCTAAACCACTGGGCCGATTTGAACCAAATTTGGCAGAAATGTTCCTTAGGTGGTCCCCTTCAAAAATAGCTAAAAGAATTGAAATCTGTTAAAAACTCTGGTTGCTGTGGCAACAAAAGTGAAATTTTAAAATAATCTTTAAAAATCTTCTCCTCCTGACCCAGAAGTTGTAGAGCCTGGTTATTTTGCATGAAGCATCAGTATATTGACCTCTTTCAAGATAGCTAAAATCATGATCCCCGGGTCCCCAGGGGCGGAGCCCCAGGGGGGTGGGGTTTATATAGAAATAAAGAACGATTTTTTAAATTACATCTCCTCTCAAACCACTGGGCCGATTTGAACCAAATTTGGCAGAAATGTTCCTTAGGTGGTCCCCTACATAAATAGCTAAAAGAATTGAAATCCGTTAAAAACTCTGGTTGCCATGGCAACAAAAGTGAATTTTTAGAATAATCTTTAAAAATCTTCTCCTCCTGACCCAGAAGGCGTAGAGCCTGGTTATTTCGCATGAAGCATCAGTGTATTAACCTCTTACAAAATAGCTAAAATCATGATCCTCGGGTCCCCAGGGGCGGAGCCCCAGGGGGGTGGGGTTTATATAGAAATAAAGAACGATTTTTTAAATGACATCTCCTCTCAAACCACTGGGCCGATTTGAACCAAATTTGGCAGAAATGTTCCTTAGGTGGTCCCCTTCAAAAATAGCTAAAAGAATTGAAATCCGTTAAAAACTCTGGTTGCCATGGCAACAAAAGTGTTATTTCAAAATAATCTTTAAGAATCTTCTCCTCCTGACCCAGAAGGCATAGAGCCTTGATATTTTGCATGAAACATCAGTATATTGACCTCTTACAAAATAGCTAAAATCATGATCCTCGGGTCTCCAGGGACAGACCCAGGGGGGGGGGGGGTATAGGCATGAAGCATCAGTTCACAGACTTCTTTCTTATTTCTGAAATTATAACCCATGGAAAATGTTTTTTCCTTCTTTCAAATCGGCACTAAAGCCTTGGAATTTGTAATTTGGACTTTTGGATTCCCAGGTTCATAGTCTTTATATGTAATTGTGGCCCACTTGTTTCATAATCCTAACCTTAACATGAAATTAGACTGTTAAAAGAAAAAGAGCCTTTATCTCAGGTGAGCGCCCCAGGGCCAACGGCCCTCTTGTTAGCTCTACTGGCCAAAGGCCACTAGAGCTATTGCCATGGCCTTTTTCCGTCTGAGTCCGTCTGTCCGTCCGTTCGTCATCCATTAAACTTTTCCTTGTTTACGCGATAGAGTCCACAGTTTTCATCAGATTCTCTTCAAACTTTCACAGAATGATTGTACCATCATAAGGATCATTTCTTTCTAAATTGGGTCAGATCCATCAAGAAACACGGGAAAAGGGGCCTTATTAAAATTTAATTAAAAAAATCCTCGTTAACACTCTTAGAGTCCACAGTTTTCATCTGATTGACTTCAAACTTTCACAGAATGATTGTACCATCATAAGAAATGTTCCTTTCAAGATTTGGTATGATCAGTCAAGGACCACGGGAAAAGGGGGCTCGTTAAAAATTGGATTGAAAAAGTCCTCATCAACACAAATGAGTCCATAGTTTTCAACAAATTCTCTTCAAACATTCACAGAATGATTATTTCATTAAATGGATTGTTCCTTTCAAGAGTAGGTTTGATCCGTCAAGTTTCATGGGAAAAGGGACCCTATGAAAATTTAATAAAAAATCTAAGTTAACACATCATGGCCATAGATTTCACCTGATCGACTTCAAACTTTCACATAATGATTGTACCATCATAAGGATTTTTCCTTTCAAATTGGGTCTGATCCATTGAGAAACATAGGAAAAGGGGCCTTAGGAAAATTCAATTAAAAAAATCTTAATTAATGCTTGTAAGTCATAAGATGAGATGGGGTTGTCTTTAAAGTCAACAGCTTTCATCAGATTCTAATTAAACTTTCACAGAATGATTATTCCATCATGAGGATCTTTCTTTTCAAATTAGGCGTGATCTGTCTAGTATCATTGGAAAAGGGGCCTTTTGAGAATTTTATCTATAATCCTCGTAACCAAGTCCAGAGCTTTCATTGGATTTTATTCAAACCTTCACAGAATCATTGTACAATAATCACGATTGTTGATGCTGACATGAGACCTGATCCTTCAAGTATCACAGGAAAAGGAGCCTTATGAAAATTTTATTTTAAAAATTTTACACCAAGATAAAGTCTGCAGTTTTCGTCAGATTCTGTTCAAACATTCACAGAATGTTTGTACCATCATAAGGATTGTTTTTTTTCCAA
The DNA here is from genome assembly GCA_946902895.1 of Fragum fragum. Taxonomy (NCBI): domain Eukaryota; kingdom Metazoa; phylum Mollusca; class Bivalvia; order Cardiida; family Cardiidae; genus Fragum; species Fragum fragum. The sequence goes on along the minus strand of OX336368.1, from coordinate 39,462,012 downwards.
TTTGGGCCTGATTTGTCTAGTATCATAGGAAAAGGGGCTGTATGAAAAATTATTACCAAATCCTCATAAACACAACAATGCCCTCAGTCTTTATCAGAATCTCTTCAAACTTTAATAGAATGATTGTACCATCATTTGGATTGTTCCTTTGTAAATTAGGTCTGATTGGTTAAGTGACACAAGAAAAGGGACCTTATAAAAATTTTATTACAAAACATCATTATTACAATAAAGTCCTCAGTCTTTATCATTTTGTTCAAACTATCCTTAGGATTGTTCCTTTGTACATTGGGTCTGATTTGTTAAGTTTCACAGAAAAAGGGGCCGTATGAAAAATTTGTTACAAAAATTCTTGACACAATTCAGTCCACTGTTTTCATTGATTCTCTTTAACTTTTAAAGAATGATTGTACCTTCATTAGAATTGTTCCTTTTGAAATTTGGTTTGTTCTGTAAAGTATCATGAGAAAAGGGGCCCTCTGAAGATTTCACTATAAACTCATTAACACAATAAATTCCACAGATTAAACAGATTGATTGTACCATCATTCCAATTGTTGATTTTGACAGTGGATCTGACTATGGCAAGTGCCACATAAAAAGGGGCCTTATGAAAAACTCTTTTAAATATTCTGGTTAACACAATGATGTCTCTTGATTTCACCGGATTCACTTCAAAATTTCACAGAATGATTGTACAAATACTTAAATGGCTCTTTTCAGAACTGGGTACAATCCATCAAGTATCATGTAAAAAGGGGCCATATGATTTTTTTTTAAATATTCTAGTAAACATAATGAATTCCAAATATTTCATCGGATTCACTTTAAACTTTCACAGAATGATAAAACCAACAGTATAATATCACTGGAAAAGGGGCCTATGAGAACTTGAATTTAATATCTTTGTTAACACAATAAAGTCAACAATTTTATTGGATTCTCTTCAAAGATGCATGGAATACTTGTGGCATTGGAAACACAGGAAAAGGGGCCTTACAGATTATCTTTCAAAACATTCTTGTGTATGTGATGAAGATCACAATCATTATCAAATTGTCTTTTAAATTTCACAAGACTATGTTAGGTTGTAAGGAAAGTTCCTTTTGGAGTGAAGTTGATCCATCAGAAAACATAGGAAAAGGGGCCTTATTGATTTTCATTCAAAATAATCCTGTTTATGTGATAAAGTCCACAATTATTGTCAGATTCTGATGAAATATTCACAGAATGATTGTAGGGTCATAAGGTAACTTTCTTTTGGAAATGGAGTGAATGCGTCATGAAACATGAGAAAAGGGGATTCTGAGGATTGTTGCTTAAAATGATAAAGGGGATAAAGCCCTTTTTTTCTTTATGCATTCTTCTTTGAGCAATTAACTTCCTTAAATATCAGATTTCTTTAACGGAAGACTTGATAACCAGTAAAGTGTCTCAGGCCCTCATGGGCCTCTTGTTCTGGATTCTCTTCAAAGATGCATGGAATACTTGTGGCATTCAAAACACAGGAAAAGGGGCCTTATAGATTATCATTCAAAACATTCTTGTGTATGTGATGAAGATCACAATCATTATCAAATTGTCTTTTAAATTTCACAAGACTATGTTAGGTTGTAAGGAAATTTCCTTTTGGAATGAAGTTGATCCATCAGAAAACACAGGAAAGGGGGCCTTATTGATTTTCATTAAAAAAAATCCTGTTTATGTGATAAAGTCCACAATTATTGTCAGATTCTGATGAAATATTCACAGAATGATTCTAGGGTCATAAGTTAATTTTCTTTTGGAAATGGAGTGGATACGTCATGAAACATGGGAAAAGGGGCTCTGAGGATTGTTGCTTAAAATGATAAAGGGGATAAAGCCCTTTTTTTTTCTTTATGCATTCTTCCTTGAGCAATTAACTTCCTTAAATATCAGATTTCTTTAACGGAAAACTTGATAACCAGTAGAGCGTCTCAGGCCCTCATGGGCCTCTTGCTTATTGATCTTCTACCTGAAAATAAAAAGAATATGTGTCCATTTTGTGCAGACTTTTGGACATTTCACAAGGTAATTGAATGGAGAAGACAGCTTAATTCTTGAAAAGAAAAAGCAAAATTGATCATTCATACTATTATTTTAGAGAAGGGTTATTAAAAGTCTCTTTTCATAGAAAGTGCGAAATGATTTTGAATATAATAAGTCCATTTTGTGAGCAAGCCGCCATCATAGCGCAGTTGGTAGCGCGTCGGGCTGTCAATCTAGAGGTCCCGGGCTCTATCCCCGATGGCGGCACTCATCCTTTCCGACTATTTGTCTCTCACCAATGGGTCAATAATCGTAGAAATATGTGGGATAGCAGCTGGAGGCTAGGGAAGGATGTAATGGTAGTACTGGTGTGATAATTACCAGGATTCCATTGTTAGGTGCTCCAGCCGCCCCTATATAACTGAAAGATTGTAAAACCCCATTCAAACAAACCATTTCGTGAGCAAACTTGGTCTTCTGATATAAGCAAACAAAACCAAACTTATGATTGTTTTATTAACTTATTTCAAAATAAAAAGTCCATTTCGCCGTGAGAATGTCCATTTCGCCCAATTTCGTGCTAGGCGGTCTATTTCATATTTTAAGCCATCTGTTAAAAGTATTGTATTTTATTGGCCTTAAGGAATGAATGAAGGTTGTTTTGTTTTTATCACTATAAACAATAAAATGTATGATAACTTGGTATATTGTTTATGTTGAAACAAATGCCTGTAATGAATGAAGGGGAATGCACCATGGAAAGGTCAAAAACTAGTTAGCTCCACTAGCTGAAAGCCAGAGAGCTATTGTCATGGCTTTGTGTCCATTGTTCTTGAGTCCAACCTCCGTCCGTCCATAACCTTGTACTTTGAAAAACATCTCCTCAGAAAGTCCTAAATAGATTTCAACCAAATTTCACAGAAATGATCCTCTGGTGACCCCCTATCAGACTCCTTCAAAGAATTTTGATCAGATGAAAAACATGGCTTTGATGGGCGGGACTACTTTCCATGTATGGTGAAAGCTTTGAAAATCTTCTCCTCAGAGACCAGTAGATGGATTTCAACCAAATTTCACAAAAATGATCCTTTGGTGAACCTTTATCAGATTCCTTGCTATAATTTTGATCAGATGAAAATATGGCTTTAATGAGCGGGGCTTTTTCAATATATGGTTAAATCTTTGAAATTCTTCTCAGAAACCAGTGGATGGATTTCAACCAAATTTTACAGAAATGATCCTTTGTTGAACCTTTATCAGATTCCTTCAAAGAACTTTAAACAGATGAAAAACGTGGCTTTAATGGGTGGGGCTTATTTCCATATATGGTAAAAGCTTTGAAAATCTTCTCCTCAGAGACCTGTGGATGGATTTCAACAAAATTTCACAGAAATGATCCTTTGGTGAACCTTTATCGGATTTCTTCCTATAATTTTGATCAGATTAAAAACATGGCTTTAATGAGCGGGGCTTTTTCCATATATGGTTAAATCTTTGAAATTCTTCTCAGAAACCTGAGGATGGATTTCAACCAAATTTTACAGAAATGATCCTTTGTTGAACCTTTATCAGATTCCTTCAAAGAACTTTAAACAGATGAAAAACATGGCTTTAATGGTTTGGGCTTATTTCCATATATGGTAAAAGCTTTGAAAATCTTCTCCTCAGAGACCGGTGGATGGATTTCAACCAAATTTTACAGAAATGATCCTTTGGTGAACCTTTATCAGATTCCTTTCTATAATTTGATCAGATTAAAAACATGGCTTTTATGAGCGGGGCTTTTTCCATATATGGTAAAATCTTTGAAATTCTTCTCAGAAACCTGAGGATGGATTTCAACCAAATTCAACTGGATTGATCCTTGGGTGACCTTTTGACAGATAAGGAAAAGAATTTTGATTGAATGAAAAATATGGCTTTAATGGGCAGAGCTAATTTCAATATATGGTTTAAACTAAAAACTTAATAAATTTCTCAGAAACCTGTTGATGGATTTCGACCAAATTTCACAGAAATGATCCTCTGGTGACCCCCTATCAGACTCCTTCAAAGAATTTTAATCAGATGAAAAACATGGCTTTGATGGGCGGGACTAATTTCCATGTATGGTGAAAGCTTTGAAAATCTTCTCCTCAGAGACCAGTAGATGGATTTCAACCAAATTTTACAGAAATGATCCTTTGGTGAACCTTTATCGGATTTCTTCCTATAATTTTGATCAGATTAAAAACATGGCTTTAATGACTGGGGCTTTTTCAATATATGGTTTAATCTTTGAAATTCTTCTCAGAAACCTGAGGATGGATTTCAACCAAATTTTACAGAAATGATCCTCTGGTGACCCCCTATCAGACTCCTTCAAAGAATTTTAAACAGATGAAAAACATGGCTTTAATGGGTGGGGCTTATTTCCATATATGGTAAAAGCTTTGAAAATCTTCTCCTCAGAGACCGGTGGATGGATTTCAACCAAATTTTACGGAAATGATCCTTTGGTGAACCTTTATCAGATTCCTTGCTATAATTTGATCAGATTAAAAACATGGCTTTTATGAGCGGGGCTTTTTCCATATATGGTAAAATCTTTGAAATTCTTCTCAGAAACCTGAGGATAGATTTTAACCAAATTCGACTGGATTGATCCTTGGGTGACCTTTTGACAGATTATGAAAAAGAATTTTGATTGAATGAAAAATATGGCTTTAATGGGCAGAGCTAATTTCAATATATGGTTTAAACTAAAAACTTTGTAAATTTCTCAGAAACCTGTTGATGGATTTCAACCAAATTTCAAGAGAATGATAACCAGATGACTGTTTGTCAGATTCCTTCATATAATTTTGATTGGTTGAAAAACAGGCTATTATTGCAGTGGGTTATGTCCATATATGGTATACAGTGAAAATTTTACATAACTTGACTTTACTTTTGTAAAAACAATGAAAAGTTTGAAATGGTTCTGTAGAACTATTCCAAAGATTTCAATGATTTAGATTTATTTTCATTATATTCATTTTATTTTAAATTAATGAAAAAATTTGCTTAATTAGTGCATTCATGCCTATGGAGTGATACAGGCGCTCAAGCGCCTCTAGTTTTTTCACCCACCAGAATCACCAGATCTCCAGTTCTTTGTCTCTTGAAACATTGAAATTATGATAGTTTGTGTGAGAAAAGATGAAATTGAATATCAATATGGTTGAGACATTATATTGTTGGTGGGTGACCAAAATGTCTTAACTACTTATTATCTCAAAATGTATTTACAACCATTTGTTAGCCTATCTATGTTATTCTGGTTATAGTATGCATATTTGCACCTTTATTTGTACTATTAAGGCTAGATTCTCGAATATTAAAGCTAGATTTTTTAAAATGAAAGTGTCACAATATATCCTGCAGTGGAAAACACTTTTAAATCCATTTAATGAAAAAAGCGTATTCACCTTATTTGGTTGTGGAAAAAGATTATCACCATGTCATGATATTACTGTGCTGATTGAAATAATACCCGGTTGCATCCTTTGATCAATCGACAAGACATTAGTATTTTGCGGCATATTGGTAGAAACATAAAAGATAAAATTTGTCTCATCAAATAAAAAATTTTACCAATAAAATGTAAGAGTGTTTATTGGATTCTTATGACATGTTGCCAGTTTCATAATAACCCCATATGTACCGTGTTATATGGAAGGGAACCCTTTAATCATTTTTATATCTATTGTGATCGGTAAGTGTCCGGCGTCCATCCGTCCGTAAACAATCATTAAAAAATCTCCTCCTAAACTTTAAAGCCTCATGTTCTGCTCTTATCACTGGTCCACATTAAAAGAAGACGGTAAATACAAAGAATTTTTAGGGAAGAAAACATTGTGAAAAAGGAGAAATTGCTTGTAACTACTTAGTTCTTCCTTTTTAAACCTATTTTCCTTGAAGGCATTAAAATGTGGAATAGTTTGGTAATGGATAAAAATATAAAGTCATAGGTATTCATATTTTTGTAGAGCATTACGCTTAAGTTTTGTTCTATGCCCAAAATCTTATACATGTATTTGTTTATTTATTTTGCTCAAGCTGTGCCTCTTTTTATGCAAAAAAGTACATGTACTGAAATTTGCAGATGCCTCAGGTGAGCAATTTAGGACCATTATGGTCCTCTTGTTATGATTAGATGTGCAATTTGAAAAAAAAATAAAATTGAATAACAGTTAAACTTAAATGTCAGTTTTGGTGAGGGATGTCTATAACTTGTTAAACCTGTTCTGAATTTCAGGACATTGAGGATGAGAAGAAGCATAACCAGCTTCTAGATGCAATTGCTGCTCTTGATGGACAACAACGGCAAGCTATTACGTTTTTATGTCATTCTTAACCCACTTCCACACAAAAAAGCTTTTTGAAGCCACAAGAAAAAAATTGGACAATGAAGAGATTCTTGTTAAAAACAATTTCTTCTCTTTTCACAATGTTTTCTACTCTGAAAGGCAAAGGTTTTCTAAATTCTACAAACTTGAAATTGTTATCTGCAATTGCTTTCAATGTGGAACACAAGAACAGTCTAAAAAACTTTTTTGTGGTAATAGGTTAAAACTTTGAAAACAACATCAGATTAACCCATTACCAGTAGAAAAGTTTTTGGAGTGGTCGAAATGACAAGAAGTTGCAGGCAATGATTTTAATTTGATGATTTTTTTTTCTGTCTTTCAGGTGAGGAAACATTTTTATATTTAGTACCCTTTGAGATGTTCTCTACAACCCTTTTCAATTTGGACTAGTCTTGAAGTTGTTTTTCTGGCATTGGGTTAGTTCCTAGTTTAAGATTAGCCCATTACTGAATTACAAAATTTTTGACTGGTCCAAATTCTAAGATGTTGCTGACATTAATTTTTTGTCTATTGGGGTTGAAAACATAGTGAATGATAACAAGCAATTTCTCCACTTTCCACATTTTTCTTCAGGGGCATCAAAAAAGTGAGATTGTATGGGAATGGGTTAAGAATTGCAACTGTGTTGTAAGATTACTTTGGCAATTCACTTTGTATAGGAATTACCTATTAGTAGTAAAGTTCAATTTAAAGTTATTGGTCTCTGCCCTTGCATACTTTAACAAACTAAACTCTGAAACTCCAAATTGTTTAATTCCAACTTGGTTGTGTAAAGCTGTTTAACCATTTACCAGACAAAGAAAAAATTATATTGGTCTAAAATGAAAGAAGTTGCAGACTACAGTTATAATGTTATAGAAATTTAAAAATCTTTGTTATATATTTCTTCATTTTCCACAATCTTTTTAAAACTTTCTATTTTGGGGTGTAAAATTAGGGATTGTCTAGGAATATGTTAAATACAGTGTACCTTGCAGAAATGGCACATTGGCTTACAGCCATTACAGGTACCCATTTATCCCATTCCCATACAACAAGATTTTGGACTGGTCCTAACTGATAGAAGCTGCAGACAACAATTTCAAGTTGATGGAATTTCAAATTCTTTTTTCTTCTTGGATAGAAAACCTTGTGGATAATGAAGGAATTTCTTAATGCAAGCAATTTCTTCATTTTCAGAAGTGTTTTCCAAAGTTTTAACTTGAGGGGCCAAAAAAGTGGGGCTTGTGTGGGAATGGGTTATACACCTGAGTGAGAGAAGAGGATCAATTAGTTTTTTTTTGCACAGGAAAATTGCTAGGACCTAGGCTGGATTCGAATTTGTGACCCTCTGACCCAGAGGCCTGCATCTTATTCCTGTACCTGCAATGTGTAATGAAAGAAGCAGACATATTTTAAAAATATTTCCTTTTCAAAAATATTTCCTTTTCATTCAGATTTGAATAAATTTTTCTTTAAAATACCAGTGATACCAGAATGTTGACAGATAACTCATATTTTTGTTAAAAAAATGTCAAAAGTCTGACCAATGTCATTTCTTTGTTGTAACTAAATGACAGTTTTAATAAAGCTGTTGTTATGAGTTTTTTGAAGAACACTGATGATTTATTTGACTGTTTTTCCAGAAAAATTTGCTTTTGCCTGATCTTAGTTGTATGGGGGTGCTAGCAACAATTGAATGTTGGTACATTTGTATGAATTAGAAAAGAAGCATATAAAAAGGGTTGTAGTGTTGAAGGAGAGAGAGATGTTGCTTGTTGGAAGCAATGTCTCTTTTTTTCTAATATTTTCCATAATTTTATATTTTGGGTTGTGAAAACCTTTGCCAACACTATTATAGGAATAGTTAAAGAACTTGGCCTGAGATCATTTCTTACCAGCCCCATGCTGATTGAATTTTTTTGTTTCTTGCATATTTAATTGTTACAATTTAATAGGTAAAAAAAATTTTGTTTCAGCAGAAAGCCAAACCAGAGGTCTGTAATTTCCAAAAGCATTTCCGAGTTCAATTTTGGGGCAACTCAAGGTAATTAATTGGTGCAGCTCTCATTCACCCTTTGCCACACAGCAAAATTTTAGAAAAGCCCAAATTGAAAGATCTTAAATTTAAAAAGTCTTAAGCCTTTTATGGGATAAAATATTGTGGATATTGAAGAAATTGCTTGTTAATAGCAATTTCTTCGATGTCCACAATCTTTTTCTAAAATGTTTTTCCTGAAAGATGTGAAAAATTGAGGCTGTGTGGAAATTGGTTAAAACCATTGGTAACATTCAAGTATGTTGAAGGCACATTTCTCATATTAGTTAGGATGAAGCCTGTTATCAATCTTTATCTGCTGATGAAAAGATCAAGCTTGTCATTAATGGTTCAATGTGATATTCATTTAAGAAAATATTAATTTGTTATACTAGTAGTGTGAGCCATTGTGAGCTTAAACTAGAACCTTTTCCTGGAGTTATCCAAGTGAGTACCAGTGATGAATTAGAAATATTATCCTTCGTTAATATTAGAGAAATCTGCGTAATCTTGTAACCTATTCCATCGCAGTGACGCTTTTTGATGCCCCCCCTTAGAAAAACATTTGGGATAAAAATGTGTGAAAGGAAAATTGTCTAGAAAATTGAAAAAATCTAAAATTTCATAAACTTTAAATTGTTGTCTGCAACTCATTTCAAATTGGATCAGTCTAAAATTTTGCTGTTAGGTAATGGGTTAAGCCAACAAAATTTTAGACTGTTCCAAACTGCAGGAGACTGCAAAAAACAAATCAAAGCTTGTTCAAATTGAAAAATAAGTGCCATGTGAGGTAAGAAATATTGTGAGAAAAAGATTTTTCTCCTTTTGTCAAATATCTTCCTTAAACCACTACCACTCAATAACGCCCTTTGATGCATCTGTAAAAAGCATTGTATGCAAAATAGAAATGGCCTGTAATAAGCCACTTTTCCTTTGCCTACAATGTTATTTTAGTGGTGGTTTTTCAAACTACACACACTTTGAATTGCTGTGTAAAAAGTTGGACTGAGTAAACTGGTTATCAGCTGTGATAGAAAATTTATCTGAAAAAAACTGCAAAAAAGGAAGGTATTAAATAATATACATTTTATTTGTGACTATGTTTCATTTGAGTTAACCCATTCCCAAACAGTGATGCCTTTGGACGCCCCTAAGGAAAATTAATTGGGAAAACATTGTGTAAAATGAAGAAATTGCTTGTTACAAGCAATTTCTTCATTTTACACAAGGTTTTCTACCCAGAAAGTTGAAAAAAATCTAAAATTTCATCATAAACTTTAAATTGTCGTCTGCAACTTCTTTGAATTTGGGCCAGTCTAAAATTTTGCCATCTGGTAATGGGTTAAATCATATATATATTTCTTAACTTTTTGCACACCATAATTAAATGGCAAATTTTTAGACTTGTCCAAATTAAAAGGAGGTGCAGACAAAAATTTAAAGTTAATGAAATATCAGATATTTTTAACTTTCTGGATAGAAACCATTCTGGAAGATGAAGAAATTGCTTGTTGCATGAAATTTTTTCATTTTACACAATATTTTCCAATTGTTTTCTCAAGGGTTGTCTAAGAGTCATTGTGTGGGAATGGGTAAAAGTTTAATCTGACTGATCAAAACATTTACCATTTGATTTTGTAAACATGTGTCTTTGAATAGCTCTGACTGAATGATGCACTCCCAAATATTGATATACTGATGAAATAAAGCCACAGAAAAAATAGTTGCAGGCAATTATTCCTTTTTTTTCAATGTTTTCTATCCTATACTTATTTAACTAGACCCCCTTTGAATTGTCATCTGCAGTCTTTTTCCGTTTAGTCCAGCCGTAATATTTGTTGCCTAGAAACAAAATAATCTCTTATCCTTTATGCTACAGAGAGCCATGGAAAGGTGAAGCTGGATGAATTGGTCTACTCACTACAAGACAAAGCACTTGATAAAACCTTGAGAAAGAATATCAAAGACATACAGCACAAAAATGTTGTCCCAGTCCCTACACCTAAACATGAGAAAGAAAAGGTAGGTTCTTAATCCATTCCCACACAGTGATGCCTTCTGACGCCTCTCGAGAAAATGGCTTTGGAAAACATTGTGGAAAACATTGTGGAAAATGAAGAAATTGCTTGTAATAAGCAATTTCTTCATTGTCCATAATGATTTCTACCCAAAAAGACAAAGATACTTTAAATTCCATCAACTAAAAATTATTGTCTGCAGCTTCTTTCAATTTGAACTAGTCTAAAATTTTGACGTCTGGTAATGGGTGAATCTTACTATCATATTAATCCATTACAACTTAATCAAGCATCAAGAAAAAAGCTTTGAAAACATTGAGGAGAAAAAATAAATTGCTTGTGACAAATAAGACGTCAAATGCACCATAATTTGTTAGTTTACAAAAACATTAGTCCAAGAGCATGTTACATATAATAATTAGACATACTTGCAATCTATTCTTTATTTATGTCAGTGAAGTTACGGATGATGTTTGAGCAGAATTTATATCTTTACAGATTCAGAGGACTGTTGCTTATGAAAAAACTGCCAAAGATATCAGTAAATGGGATCCAATTGTGAATCAAAATAGACTGGTATTGTATAGTTCATCTGAAGTCTTTTAAGGTTGTTTTTGACTAAAATGTTTACTCATTTAACAACACAGTGCTCCAGATAATTTCAAGAGGCATCAGTACTGTACTGATCCAAATAATTTTAAATCAGTACTAGATATGAGGATCAGTACCAGCTTACTTTTAGTATCAAATGAACAGAAGGAATATCAAATTTCGTTTCTTTCGTTTATTAAGTAACCTTTTAATCAAAACTGAGCTCTTTAACCCAACACAGAGATGGTCAACATTTACACCATAATGTTAGAATATAGTAAGAACGTTAGAACTTTTCTATGTAGCCAATTGAACGCTATCAAAAGAAATTGTCCTGATTATATATTATACTAAAAGTAATTTATATAAACAGGTCTATTGCTCATCAAACATTGAATTACAGTCAGTAACTGCAAATCAAAATCTGAGCTATAGCTCTGTTTGAAGAAAATTAGACAATATGATATTTTATAAATACGAGTATCTACCGTAGTAGATACCCGAACTCTACCTTAACTTCTATGAATCGTCCGGAATCGATTTTACATTCTACTCAGCAACAAAACTTTTAATTTATTTTCATTTCGTTTTTGTATCACAAATTCCATTTAATTAAACAAGAAACCATTTCTATTCAGAATTGTCACTAATTTCTCGTTTCAAACAGATGTCCAAACTGGCGAGAACGAAACTGCTGTGAGTGAATCAATATATACGTATTACGCCCTAAACTTACCATGCCTTAGAAAATGTTTCTCTGCAATGGAGCAAACACTTTCCACTATAATTGGTCTTATGATTTCTTCTTGCTTTGAGAGGGATTTGTCCGTAGACGACTGAAAAAAACTCTGTCTCGACATATTGCGATTTAGTCAGTCGGAACGCCTGGTTTCACATCGCTCACGACATTAGATTAGAAAGAGGTTTAATACCGGGTACCGTCCTTGTTGACAAGAATTTTCCCACGGTCTGCATTCAAATGTCACGGAAAGAGACGGAAAATCGATAGGTAAATAGGGTAGGCAATAACAAAGTAACGGGGATTTTCGGCAATATCGGAAATAGCCGAGTAATTACATGAAATGCTACAAGAGTGAGTTCCCTTTTGTTTACGCGTTCGTACCTAATAATGTCCGTACAAATGATCAACGGTCCGTAACTCATACGGCAATTCGCTGAAAAATATGCGTAACCAGCCAATTTACGTCCGTAAATTACGGAAAAACGGACCTTAACTGGAGCACTGACATATAATGCTTTCTGTTATTCTTATTGTGAACCTATTGTAGGTTTTTAAAACTATTTAATGGACTTAGCATAGAAAATTTCTTAGTTTGGGTTTTCAGAAATTTTAGTAAAGACATCATTCTAGATATATATATTTATGTAAGAAAAGGAGTAAGCGAGACTTCTCAAATTTCCAATCAATCCAGCTTTGTTATTTCCACAAATTATTTTTTTTTTAGAAAAATACAGTGGAAAATGCAAGCAATTTCTTCATATTCTGCAATATTTTCTAGCTAAACAATAAAGATTTTTGAATATTTGTCATCTACAACTACATTGAATTTGGACCAGTGTAGCATTTTGCCATCATAATTGGTTGATGGCAATTTATGATTATAGTGCAAATTTTGTATCCAGATCAAATTTTACATTTTATTTACCAAATGATTAACTTCTATTGTTTTCCCCAAAATGATACGATATTGAGACACATTTTCTATATCTATTATGTTTGTATCTTGTACAAGATGTTTTCAGGCACAAGAGATAGAGGCATTAGACTCTAACCAGTGCTACCCTATTATGCTGTAGGGTAAATAGGAGCTCTGTTTGTACAGTATTAACTACCCACACTTGAATCCACAACCATCTAATTTTGAAATGAGCATGCTTACCATTCTACCAACAAGTCTGACTGGATTAGATGGGAATACTGCACTGTGTAGTTAACCCATTCACACACAATACCATTTTTGCTGTCCCTCAAGAAAAAAAGCTTGGAAAAACATTGTGTAGAAAGATGAAGATATTGCTTATAATAAGCAATTTCTTCATATTCTACTATGGTTTCTACCCATAAAGACAAAGTTTTTCAAAGTTTTATGCACTTGCAATTGTTGTCAGCAACTTCTGTTAATTAGAACAAGTCTGAAATTTTGTTATCTAGTAATGCGTTAAGAGGAAAAAAATATGAATATCTCACAGACATACATGATTTTCAATTTACAGGCAGATCAAATAGTATTTCCCTTAGACAAATCTGAAGTAAAAGTATTGACCACAGGGGAACTTGTTAAAACTTTTAAGGTAAAAGAAAATTGTATTTTTGATGGTGTTCGGTTTGAGCTATTAAATATTGAAATGCTCCCTTACTTCTTAATTACAAAACAAAAAAAACAGTTGTAACAATACTCAAGGAACTAAGTTAAAGATCTTGATATTTCCAAACATTTCATAACTGACGACTATTCTTACAAAATGACTCTTTCTTCAACATGAAATGAACTTCATCCTTAGTGATATATCATACTAAGCAATACCATTATGTATATAGACAAGAAATGCTGTGAACATGTCAGAAAACAGGTTCTGGTGTGAGTAATACCAGAAAACGATCCTTGTGTGCTTAAGGTACCACAACATGTCTGAAATGATTTTGTAAGTTGTATTAACCCTTTCCTATACAAATCTGGGATTTTACATCTCTGTGAATTTATACTTGAGAAAATATTGTGGAAAAAGAAAAAAATTGCTTGAAACAAGCTATTTCTTCTTTTCCCATTATATTTTCTACCATATAGGGCAGTTTCATTCCAAGTTGAACCCAACTTTTAATGTCATCTGCAACTTCTTTTTATTAGGGCCAATCTTAAACTTCAAAAAAATGGGAAAATGTTAAAACCTGTTCAATATTTTTTGTTAAATTTTTAGTTGTCCAGTAGGTAAACAGCAGGGAGTTTCCACTTTATATCAAAGTAAATATTGATGGGTCATAGAGGCAAATGCAGAGCTTTCATTTTATACCAGAAGAAAACTCAGTTAACCCTTTCCCACACAGTTCCTCAGTCTTATGTCCCTTAAGAAAACAGCTTTCAAGTATGATGTGGAAATGATGGAATTGCTAGTAACAAGCAAAATCATCATTATCCACATTGTTTCTTTCCAAAAGACTAAAGAATTCTAAAATTTCAAAAACTAAAATCCGCAACTTCTTAGAATTAAGACTGGTCTAAACTTTTAAGTTACGGTCATGAGTTTTATAGCAAAGAGTTTGAAGCATAGAGCAAAACTGTGCTGAATTTTACTGTTAAGATCCTTGTCAAATAATAAGCTGAGATTCAAGAACAACTTGTTATATTTGTTATTGACTTCTATAAATGAATGCGATATTTGTTATTGACTTCTAGAAATGATTGCGATATTTGTTATTGACTTCTATAAATGATTGCGATATTTGTTATGGACTTCTATAAATGATTGCAATATTTGCTATGGACTTCTATAAATGATTGCGATACTTGTTATGGACTTCTATAAATGATTGCGATATTTGTTACAGACTTCTATAAATGATTGCGATATATTTGTTATTGACTTCTATAAATGATTGCGATATTTGTTATTGACTTCTATAAATGATTGCGATATTTATTATTGACTTCTATAAATGACTGCGATATATTGATATTGACTTCTATAAATGAGTGTGATATTTGTTATTGACTTCTATAAATGACTGCGATATTTGTTATTGACTTCTATAAATGATTGCGATATTTGTTATTGACTTCTATAAATGACTGCGATATTTGTTATTGACTTCTATAAATGACTGCGATATTTGTTATTGACTTCTATAAATGACTGCGATATTTGTTATTGACTTCTATAAATGATTGCGATATTTGTTATTGACTTCTATAAATGATTGGGATGTTTGTTATTGACTTTTATAAATGATTGCCTCCCTTTCTAATTTGTAGCCACGAACACCATTAGAAATCCAAGTAGCAGCAATGTTGGGTAAAAGTGATCATGTGATCAAGAATGAGAATGATGACCTCA
The DNA here is from genome assembly GCA_946902895.1 of Fragum fragum. NCBI lineage: Eukaryota > Metazoa > Mollusca > Bivalvia > Cardiida > Cardiidae > Fragum > Fragum fragum. The sequence goes on along the minus strand of OX336368.1, from coordinate 39,446,914 downwards.
CTCCGGCAGAGAAGAGGGCGCTTGAGGCCATGGATGTAGAGGAGGTGTGTCCATGAGAAATACTATGCTGTAGTTGTAATACAAAACCTTTGACCAATTACCACATAACATATTTCATCACATTGAAGAAAAAAAGCTATAGAAAATATGTGTTGGAAAAGGAGAAATTGTTCGTGACTGGAAAAGAAAACATCTTTGATCACAACATGTCACTTCTGTTTTAACTGAATGATCAGATATGTCAATTTAGTTTTTCATTTACAGTGGCAATCCATCAATTGGAATAATCACCTACATCAAATAGTGAAATAAATTGTTCTAATTGTTCTGTTCTAAATAGTGAAATAAAAGATTCTGAATCTGGTTAAGCCATTACCACACAACAAAAATTTAGACTTGTCCAAAGTAAAAAGAAGTTACAGAAGATAATTTCAAGCTGATAGAAATTTAGACTTCTTTTTCATTCTGAATAGAAAACAATGTGGAAAAGGTAGAATTTGCTAGTAACAAGCAATTTCTTCAGTTTCCACATTGTTCTCCTGAACTGTTTTCTTGAGTGGTATAATCAGGCAGGATCATTTGGGAATGGGTTAGACCATTGTAAGAAGAAAAAATATTTTTGAAAAAGCAAAGTTACTTGATGTTGGTCAGATATTTGCACCAGAGTTGATACTTTCCTTTTACCCATTACTACCAATCCAGCTTTATAATTCCCCTGAGAAGTTAAATCAAGAAAAACAGTTTTTCAAAACTTTTTTCTGTAGGGGCATAAAAATGAGGGATGGTCATGGAATGAGTTAAATTTTCAATTTGACCCGTTCCAAAATGATAGAAATTTAGATTGGTCCAAATTCAAAGAACTTGAAGACGATTATTTTTAAGTAATGAAATTTAAAAACCATTGTAATTTGGGTTAGTTAACTTTGTGGATAATGGAGAAAATGCTTGTAACAAGCAATATCTTCATTTTCTAATGTTGCTTCTAAAGCTTTTCTCCTCAGATGCGTCAAAAATTGTAATGGGTTAACTGTGCTTCCTATGTTCTCTGCTTGAGTTTGGGTCAGTCTGAAATTTTTATTGTTGGTCACTTCTTGATGTCCCTCAAGAAAAAAGTTTGGGAAAACATTGTGAAAAGTGAGGAAACTGCTTATAACAACCAATTTCTTCATTAACCTTATTGTTTTCTATCAAATAAACATAAGACATTTAATTTAGTTTTGGCCAAGTTTGATATTTGGACATATTGGGTCAAAAACTAGGTCACAAGGTCAAATGGTTGAAGAACTGTTTTTGCACTCTAGAGGCCACATTTTTGGCTGAAAATTTTTGATATTTGGTCAGAATGTTTGTCTTGGTCAAGTTTGATATTAATCTCAAAGGGTCAAAAACTAGATCAGTAGGTCAGTTCTTTGAAAAATCTTGTGGGCACTCTTTTGTGCACATATAAGGCTCAAATGTCTGAATATTTAGTCAGAATGTTTGTCTTCATAATACCTTGGTTTGATATAAGGTCACAATTGGTCAAAAACTAGGTCACTAAGTCAATCTTAAAAAACCTTACTTGAACTCTAGAGTCCATATTTGTTTCTCAAATGTCTTAATATTCATTCAGAATGTATGGGTCCATGAATTCTTTGTCAGAATTTTATATAATAGATCAAATTGAGGCAAGAACTAAGTTTAACATCAAGAAATGATTGTGTGTTCTCTAGAGGGAAAACCGCACTGAAATGTTCCCTCGATTGCCTACATATTGGGTCAATATATTTTCTCCATTTCTTAGCCAGAGGCACAAAAATTGTTAATCTGTAAGAATGTGTTTTTGTTTCTGATTTCTTATTCATTATACAAGATATTGCTCACAGGTGACTTTGGTGGAAATTATGTCACTGATGCTTTGATTACTTCTACAGTCATTGACTCCAGTTTGCACTTTAGGGCCAATGGCCCTCTTGTTTGAATTTGGACTATTCTAAATTTTGATGTCTGGGAAAAGAATAAATGTTGAAAATGGAAGTCAGACTTCTGATTGATCTTTCAGGCTCAAGAGAGGAGAAAGGAGTTGATGAAACACAGATATCTTCTATCTTACAAGGAGGCAAAGGCAAGGAGAGAAAAGAAAATAAAAAGTAAAAAGTAGGTAACTTGACAAAATTTTATAGCTGTCATTTACCACAACTTTTAAGTTCAATTGATCAATTGCCGGCGCCACCCTCTTGAGCCATTGGCCCCTCCCATAGACTCTGACAGGAAGTTCCGCTTCGATTTAAAATGGCTTTATTTTGCAAAATTGATAGCTAGGAGCATGTAACAAGAAATTGAAATAGGTAGTTTGCAACCTAAACATCATAACTACAGCCTAAACAATCTCTAGTTACGAGGTTTAGGTCGCTGCCGTCATAATGCAGTTAGTAGCGCATAAGACTCCAAATCTTCAATCATGGGATGTCATGAGTAGATCCCCAGCAGCAGAACATATTCTTTCTGACATTTGACTCTCACCAATGGGTTGATAATCGTAAACCTAAGTGGGATAGCAGCCGGAGGCTAGGAAAGGATGTAGTGGTAGTCCTTGTGTGAGTAATATCAGGAATCCATTGTTAGGTGCTCCAGCTGCCTCAATGTGACTGAAATACAATAAACCTCATTAATTTGAATGTCACTGGTTCGTAGGTATGTGTTAGTTTGTATACTTTAAGCGGTCTTGATCTTTTTCCTTCTCTTTCTTTGTTAGAAAACTCTGTCCAATTGGAATGTCGGTGGTTCGTAGTTCATAGGCCATTTAAAGTCCCCAAAGTTTGATTATAGCAAAAACTCCTTTATTCAAGTCGTAGGTGTGATCATATCATGGACTAACAAAGTATCACAAATAAGCGCTTACCTTGATTTTCACACCTACTGATCTGTTAACATGTTATCTGTTATTATATACATGTACCTTTAAGTAAAAGGGTCTGTCTTTAATGTGGGTGATTAATCGAATAAAGTTTCCTGTAGTTATTGCCTAAAATTTACTTTAAATTACTGCACCCTCATTAATATCAGTGGTATTGGTCATTTAGATATTCTAACCATTTTACTTTAATCTGCAGTTGCTTTCTTCAAAATCGTCGGTCCCTTATTTCATGATTTGATAATGAAATACTCTGATTGATTTGATCCAATTTATTGCAAAGGGAAATCACTCTGGTGGAGGTAGAAACATGATACAAGCACTGTTTAGAAAAAAAAATTAACACTGAGACAAAAATCATAAAAATACAAGACAAGTTATCTTTAATGTATATTTTTCTCATTAATATCTGCGGGATTTGTTTGAAAAAAAGTTAACAAATTTAGAATCAATTCTTAAATAGGGGCCAGAAAACATTTAAAAATAATTTTTCAAACAAACTGCTCATTTGATTTTATTCCACATTACAGTTATGTTCCTTACTTCAAGGTCAACCTAATCGCTTGAATTAATCCCAAAATGTGGCTTTTGTGGGTGGGACTTTTTTTAGCCACCTGAGCACAAAGTGCTCTGGATGAACTATTGTAATTGGTCATCGTCAGGCGTTCGTCCATTGTCTGTCCATCTGTTAACAATTACAAAAAAATCTTCTCCTCATACACTAACCATGGAATTTCAACCATACTTCACAGAAATGATCCTTAGGTCATGCACTTTCAAAATACTTCAAAGAACTGAAATCCTTGAAAAACTTTGGTTGCCATGGCAACCAAATAAAAAGTCTCCTTCGAAACCATAAAGTTTACATTTGTTATAAATGATTATCTATTGACCCTATCTTAAAAATTAATCCTTTCCCTGATCTTACATAGAACTAAAGAAGGAAATCTTTGAAAATCTTGTTCTCCAAAACCATAGGGCTTAGAGCTCAAAGATTTTGCATTTATAAATGTCTATTGACCCTCTACCAAACTACTGCAAAGTATTACAGTACTTTTGAAATTGACCCTTTTCTTTGTGATCCCTGATTTAACATCAAATTAAAGAGGGACATTTTGAAAATCTTCTCCCAAACGATAAGGCTTAGAGCTTTAAAATTTCTAGCTCTACTGGCTAAAGGCCAGAAGAGCTATAGCGATGGCTTTTCTCGTCCAGCGTGGGTCCATCTGGCTACCCAGCAGTTAACTCTTACTTGTTTATACTCCAGAGCCCACAGATTTCATCGGAATCTCTTAAAATTTTCTCACAATGATTGTACAATCATAAGGATCGTTCCTTTCGAAATTTGGTCAGATCTGTCAAGAAATAAGGGAAAAGGGGCCTTATTAAAATTCAAGAAAGATCCATCAAGAAACATGGGAATTGAAAATTCCTTGTTAACATGATAGTACCATCATCAGGATCATTCCTTTTGAAATTGGGTTTGATTTGTCAAGAAACATGGAAAAAGGGACTTAATAAAGATTTAATTATAAACATGTCATTAACAATCTAGAGTCCAGAATATCAGATCTCTTCAAACTTTCTCAGAATGATCGTTATATCATAAGGATTGTTCCTTTTGAAATATGGTCAGATCCATCAAGAAACACAGGAAATCGAGCCTTTTGAAAATTTGATTGAAAAATCTATTAAAGATCCGTGTTAACACACTAGAGTCCAACTATCATGACAACCTAGTGAAAAACTAAAAAAATCTTCTCCAAAACCATAAGGCCAAGAGCTTTGATATGTGGCATTAATCATCATCTATTGACCCTCTACCAAAATACTTCAAAGAATTTCTGTATCTTGAAAACTAGCCCTTTAATTTGCGAACCATGATTTTACATAGAAATAAAGAAGGAAATCTTTGAAAATCTTCTTCTCCTTAACCATAAGGCCAAGAGCTTTGATATGTGGCATAAATCATTATCTATTGACCCTCTACCAAAATACTTCAAAGAATTACGTGTCTTGAAAATAAACCCTTTTCTTTGTGATCCCCGAATTTACAAAGCAATAAAGAAGGAAATCTTAGGAACTCTTCTTCTTCCTAACCATATGCCCTCGAGCTTTAATATTTTGAATGTATCAATGTCTGTTGACCCTGTACCAAAATATTTTAAAGGATTACCATACTTTAAAATTAGCCCTTTTCTGTGTGATCCCTGATTTTACGTATGTATAAAGAATAAAATCTTTGAAAATCTTCTTCTTCCAAACCATAAGGCCTAGAGCTTTAATATTTGATGTGTATCAATACCTATTGACCCTTTACCAAATTATCGTATTCTGAAAATAAGCCATTTTTCTGTGCAATCCAAGATTTTAGAAAAAAAAGTAGGATGCCTATGAAAATCTTCTCTTCCTAAACCATTTGGCCTAGAGCTTTGATATTTAGTATGTATCAATGCCTATTGACCCTCTACCGATATACTCTAAAGAATTACCATACTCTTGAAATTAGCTCTAAGTGGTAGGATCTTCAATAAACCTAGGATGTGATAATTATCAGATTGTCTTTAAAATTTCACAGGACAATAGTAGGGTTGTAAGGAAAGTTCGTTTTGGAAATGAAGTGGATCCATCAGAAAACACAGGAAAAGGGGCCTTATGAATTTTCACTCAAAACAATCCTGTTTATGTGATTAAGTCCAAAATTATTATTCGAATCTGATGAAAATTTCTCAGGATGATTGTAGGGTCATAAGGAAACTTCCTTTTGGAAATGGAGTGGATCCGTCATGAAATACTGGAAAAGGGTCCTAGAGGATTGTTGCTCAAAATAATGAAGGGGATAAATCCCAATATTTTATTTATTTTTATGCATTCTTCCCTAAGCAATTAACTTACTTAAATATCAGATTTCTTCAACGCAAAACTTGATAACCAGTAGAGCATCTCAGGCCCTCATGGGCCCCTTGTTTGCTCAAGATTTTAATTACCTAGTTTATATTCTTATTGAGTGTATAATAATGCATGTAGGAAATTTGCATTCCTGTACCAGCCAAAAATATCATTTATGAAATGTCACATAACAGTATAAACCTTTACACATAATCCAAACTTACATTAGCAAATTGGCATTCATCATTCACAGGTGTGCTAATTACAAGTTATAGGTCAAAATTCGATATACATAAATTTGTAGAAAGTACACAAAACTATAATCAAATGATGACCACTAGCTTTAATAATACCTTTTCACATCCAATCTTAGTCTATCTTCCAAATGCAAGCACTGTAGTTAACCCTTTTCCTGATCAGTCCCTGGTTTTTATGACAGTGCGACTTAAAAGGAGAAATTATTGTAGACAAAGAAGTGATTTCTTCTTTTTCCGACTTACTTTCTACCCTACTGAATGGTTATTTTTGGAATTAAATCAATTTGAATTTTCACCTGCAAATCTTTGAATTTGGACAGTTATAATTTTACAAAACAGGAAAGTGCTAAGGTGTACATTAGGCTTAGTTTCATCGCAGTTGATATCCTTGTCAATGGATTGCTTAAATTTTCCATCTTTAGATATGTAGTTTTTATTGTATCAAAAATCGAAGTTAAATTTTTTCGTGAGTGTATATATATGTTTAATATGTCCATGATTTTCTTTTTTTCTCAAGAGTAAATTGTTATAATATCATCCAGCTTTTGCTACCTGAGTTAAAACAGGGGTAATAGATTGGAGTGTATTTATAAATCTATGCTAGATCGTAGAGGATCTGTTTGCATGTATCCTTTTTTAGAACCCTTTTCTGTTTTTCAAAATTTTAGACCAGTCCAATTTGAAAGATAGTGCAGATGACAATGAAAAGTGAGTGCAAAAATATCCCTTGTGGTAGAAAATGGTTTAGGAAAAGAAATTGCTTGCTACAAACTATTTCTTTTTCTCCCAAAAGTTTTCATTAGCATATGATTACTTGGTCGTAAAAACCAGGGACTGTACAGGTTAGGGTTATGAAGATTTTAAGAGAACTGGAGTGGGATCAGTAATAAGATACATTATATTCAAAGAATTTTTTATTATTGAATGATCTCTTCATTTGGAAAAATGGCTATCCCTTACACATTTCCAGGTAACCAAAGTGACAGAAGAAATGTGTCATGTCTGAATATACATGAATCTTAGTTATTTCAAATGGATATTATGAAACCATAAAATAAATTATCAACTACATAACTAATGAAGAAATAGATATATGTTCCTCACAAAATTTTGAACTCTGTATTCGTTAAACTTTGAAATTCAGGCATCGTAGAGTGGCAAGAAAACAGAGTCTAAAGAAGGAGGAGAAGATGCTGGCTGAAATGCAGAAGAATGACCCAGAAGGTTTTGTCACAAAAATGAAAATGCTTGATAAACAACGAATTGAAGAGCGGATGAGTTTGAAACATAGAGGGGGCAGCAGATATATACAGAGACAGAAAATGTTTGCCAAATATGATGATCAGGTAATCACTTGTCAAAACATTTTAGAAAATTTTAGGGCAGTTGGTACATGTACCTTCTAGGTTAATCCATTCCACCTAAGAAGTCATAACCTGTTTCCAAACAGTTCCCCTTCTCATGCCACTCAAAAAAATGCTGTGGAAAATATTCTGGAATATGAGAGACTTTCTTACAGGCAATTTTGTCACTATCCACAATGTTTTCTACCCCAAAGACAAATATTTTTGAAAACATATCTTCCCCCAAAACACACAACAAAATTAATGAGAAAACCATACTCTCGGCCCATAAGCATAAAGAAATATGACTATTGAAATTATCAGATCAAAATAATTCTACGCAGTAAGCGTACAATTCATCAAAGAAGTTAGATATTTTCAATTATGACCCATCACAATTTAAGGTTTATTTACATAAAATTTTGACGTCCGTGATGACGCGTCAACTTTGGCTAGTCATTCAAACAGCTATCCAGGTCACAGAGATTAACAAAATTGTCCATAAAGTTCAGTCTTCAGCTCCTGTGCACATAACAGTGAATGCCAAGATAAGCGAATTATTCCAGTGATGAGTCGGATGCATTTGACTCGATCTCAAATGTAACAAACCTAGTTATGCCCCTCGTAGGGAAAATATGGTTTTAAGATCCCACAAACTTATAATTATTGTCAGAAATTTTGAGTCAATCTCACTTTTTGTCATGTTGAGAATTGGTTAAATTAATGATTTGATTGATTGATTTTATTGTGTGTTTTTGTTGTTGTTTAAATAGCAACATTAACCCATTTCCACACAATGATGCTTTCAAACGCCCCTCAACATAAAAGTTTTGGAAAACATTGTGGACAATGAAGAAATTGCTTGTGACATTTTGTGATATTTTCTACCCCAAAGGACAAAGATTTTAAAAATTTCATCAATTTAAAATTGTTGCCTGCAACTTGTTTGAATTGAGACTAGTCTAAAATTTTGTTGTGTGGTAATGGATTTCAGGCTAGACAAGAAGTACAGAACATGCTGCAGTTTAGCCGTGAACTTACAAAGAAACATGAAGTGGACATGGAAGATGATGAAGATGATGCAGGAGATGGAGCTGATTTGTATATAGAGGAGGAGACTACAGAAATGGATGACATTGAAACACAGGTTGGAAATAATCCATGGATGGCTAAGCAAAAGCTGAAAGTAAGGAGTTCTGCAGATACTGAAGGTGAAAGATCAGCTTTGTCTGGTGGTTTTGCATTTTCTTCTATGAACAATAAAGCCAATCATGAAAGTGATGATATTGGTGAAGTGAACTCGCCTGCAAAAATCAGTTTAAAAATGGAAATTAATGAAACAAAAAGTAATGTAGCTAAATTCAGTGAGAATAATACAAATAAGAAAAGTAAAAAATCAGATGAAATTGAAGACATTTTCAAAAAATTGGATTCAAATAAAGCTAAAAAGAAAAGTAAGAGATTGAAAAACAAAAATGTCAATGACACAGATAAGAAAGATAATCATGGTAATTCTAACATAAGTAATTTGAATATAAAAAAACAAAGTACAGAAAATTCAAATACACCAGAAGATGATCTTGAGAAAAATGACAGATCTAATAGTGGAATAGAAGAAGGTTTACAGAGAAAAAGAACTCTGGAAGATTTTAGTGATGATTCAGATGTTGAAATGACTCCTGTAAAGAAGGTTAGAGAAGATAGGAAAGAGGATCCAAAATATGATAAAACAAAACCGAAGAGTCAAGAAGAAGCATATATTGATCCAAACAAACTGATGATGGTAGAGAGTAAACTTCAGCGCACTGGGGAAGGACTTGATGTTATAGGTGAGAATAGTGGTATCCAATGGATTTTTTCAACTTTCTGGGTACAAAACATTGAGTAAAATGAAGAAATGTGTGGGAATGGGTTAAACAATTTTGTTGGTTTGGCGACCTAAGCATAGTTCAAGCTGTAGTTACGACATTTCACAAACCAACCATTTTACTTTTAGAACAACTAATCACAAAGTGCTCTGGGTGAGCTATTGTTGTCTGTCATCGTCTGGCATCCGTCCATTCACAATTTCCAAAAAAATCTTCTCTTAAACTAACCATGGAATTTCAACAAAACTTCACAGAAATGATCCTTATGTCATGCTCTTTCAAAATACTTAAAAGAATTGAAATCCGTGAAGAACTTTGGTTGCAATGGCAACCAACTGAAAAAACTTAAAAAATCTTCTTTTCCCAATCTATAAGGCCTAGAACTTTGATATTTGGTATATACAGTAAAACCCCTCCTGACGACCACCCCAGAAATACAGGCACTCCGCTATTACGACTGAATTTTTAGAGAAAGAAATTTTTTCTTCTTTATTTCAATGGTCGCGAACCCCTCTAAACCGGGCATCCCGCTATTCCGAATTACGACCACTTAATTCAGTACCAACTATAGCTGATACACTATTTTGAACCCCACTAAAACGGCCACTTAATTCAGTACCAACTATGGCTGATACACTATTTTGAACCCCACTAAAATGACCAGTAACTTCAAACATTGAGACCGACCACCCGAATTTCACACTTGACAAGAGATACACTAATTGGGTACGAATGCATTTTAAATACATTATCGGACTTTTGATTATGTGATATCAAACGCTTATTATAATAGGCGTTATGATTCAAGTTGCCTATCACTTTTAGAAATTATAGCTTGTATCATTTTTAATTGTTATTGAATGTGTCAGGGGTTTTGACTCGAGTAATAAATTTGAAAGTGAAAAAGTATCCGAGAAATTACGACTAGTTTGTGTACGGCGTTCCGAACAGTTAATTTGCAATTAAATTTTGATTTCAACGTAATTAATGCTTCGTATTCGCATTATAGTTATTATAATATCGACAGTTTGACACTTTGAGCCTGTATTTACGGATAAATAATCTTAGGTCGGACTTCTGAATCAGATCCTAATGGAGAATAGAGAAAGTAGAACTTATCAAATGTTATAAATTTGAATATGACGTAAGATTCCGCTGTAATACATGTTATTATAGTTTTATTTTTTGTATGTATAGTATTAATAAATTCAAATAACGAAAATGAAATAAACATGAATTACTTGACAACAAACGACCAAACCTCAGTATTACGACCACCCTGCTATTACGACCACTTTCAGAAAGTACCGCAAGTGGTCGTTTTAGATGGGTTTTACTGTATAATCATCTATTGACCCTCCTAGATTTCACGAAGGAAATCTAAGAAAATTTTCTTCTCCAATACCATATGGCCTAGAGCTTTGATATTTGTTATAATCATCATCTATTAACCCTCTACCAAAATACTTCAAAGAATTACCATACTCTGAATATTAGCCCTTTTCTGTGTGATCCCTGATTTCACATAGGAATAAAGAAGGAAATCTTTGAAAATCTTCTTCTCCCAAACAATAAGGCCTTTAGCTTTGAAATTTGGGATAAATCATTAGCTATTGATCCTCTACCAAAATACTTCAAAGAATTACAGAACCCTGAAATTTAACCCGTTTTCTGTGTGATCCCTGATTTCACAAAGTTGTAAAATTGGAAATGTTTTAAAATGTTTTTCTCCTAAACCATCAGGCCAACAGTTTTGATATTTGGTATAAATCATCATCTATTGACCCTCTACCAATATACTTCAAAGAATTACTGTGTTCTGAAAATTAGCCCTTTTCTATGCAATCCCTGATTCTACACAGGATTAAAGAAGAATATCTTTGAAAATCTTCTCCTAAACCATTAGGTCAAGAACGTTGACATTTGGCATGTATCAATGCCTATTGACCATCTTCAAAAATAATTAAAAAGATTATCATTTTCTGGAATTTAGTGCTATTTTGTGGGATCAAAGATAGACCTTGGATTCAAGGAAAATATCGTTAAAAATCTTCCTCTCTAAAATGCTTTGATATTTCGTTATATCATTAAGCATTGAACCATCATACTCAGGGGAGCAATATAGGATCATCAAGGTCCTCTTGTTTGTTACATGTTACTGGCAATAATTTTTTCAATATAATACTGTTTAATATCCAAGTGGAACCTTCTGTCTGAGCTCAGTGGGCATTGCCATTGATCTGGTAATTAGGCATTTCATATTTCAAAATTATTAACCTCTGAATTTGTATTAAAATCAAAAGGAAGAAAGCACCATTAACTCTTGTTTTTGGTCAATATTTGTTTTTGAAATTAATTTCATAACTGACTGGTAGGTTGTGTAGACTAATATCAGACTGCCTGTTAGTGTGGGCTTATCTTTGTCTATACCTCCTGCTAAAACAGGAATATTCTTGACTCAATGTGATAAGGATTAAGTAATGTTAATTATGCACTGCATTTGGATCATAGAGAACTAACATTTTACTTTCTAGTCATAGTGAAGATCATTTGTAGTTACTTCCTGGACTTTTCACCAGACAATGTCCAATTTTGGTGAAATGAAGAAAAATAGCTTGGAAAATATAATTGGATATGGGAAACTGCTTTAATAAACAATTTATCCTGTTTATGCAACCTCATCAAAGGATCAAGGCATATTGTTTTGACTGTCTGTTTGCTGTCTGCCCATCTTTCTGTCCATCCGTCTTCAAAACTCAACCACAGCTGTGCTGTTTTTCCTTTACATTTTTGTCTGGAAATTACTCCTAAACCATAAATGCTAACAAGTTCAAACTTTATACACTTATATTTCACAATGTGTAGAAGTGTCATTTATAAGTACCGTTACACTGCCACGCTCTTTTTTTAGCTCTACTGGCCAAAGGCCACTAGAGCTATTGCGATGGTTTTTTCCCGTCCAGCGTCTGTGCGTCCGTTAAGTTTTTCCTTGTAAACACTCTAGAGTCCACAGATTTCATCGGATTCCCTTCAAACTTTCTCAGAATGATTGTACCATCATAAGGATCGTTCCATTCGAAATTGGGTCAGATCCACCAAGAAACACAGGAAAAGGGGCCTAATGAAAATTTAATTAAGAAATCCTCGTTAACACTCTAGAGTCAAGAGTTTTCATCAGATTAAATTCCAACTTTCACAGAATGATTGTACCAACATAAGGATCGTTCCTTTGGAAATTCGCCATCAAGAAACACCGGAAAAGGGGCCTTATGAAAATTCTATTAAAAAATTCCATTAAAAATCCTCGTTAACACTCTAGAATCCACAGTTTTCATCAGATTCTCTTCAAACTTTCTCATAATGAATGTACCATATGGATTGTTCCTTTCGAAATTTGGTCAGATCCATCAAGAAACAAAGGGGCCTTAAGAAAATTTAACAAAAAAATCATCGTTAACACTCGAGTCCACAGTTTTCATCAGATTCTATTCAAACTTTCAGAGAATGATTGTACCATCATAAGGTTTGTTCCTTTCGGAATCAAATATGATCCGCCAAGAAACACGGGAAAAGGGGCCTTTTTATCCCCCGCCGATAGATCTTATTGATGAGAAGTGCAGTGCACAAGAACCACAACTCTTGCTTGCATAATTTTGGAGTTATTGCCCTTTGTTGTTTTAAAGACTAAGATTTTGTGTAGGGCATATCTCTGAAAGTTTAATTACTATCAATTTGAAACTTCATAGGTGGATACATCTCATTGACGAGAAGAGCAGCACAAGAATCACAACTCTTGCTAGAATGATTTTGGAGTAATTGCCCTTTGTTGTTTTAAAGACTTAGATTTTGTCCTGAGCAAACCTCTGAAAGTAAAATTGCTATCAATTTGAAACATCATACATTGATACATCTCATTGAGGAGAAGTGCAGTACACAAGAACCACAACTCTTGCTTGCATAATTTTGGAGTTAATGCCCTTTGTTCTTTTAAACACTTACATTTTGTCCAGAGCATATCTCTGAAAATATAATTGCTATCAACTTGAAACTTCTAAGGTCAATACATCTTGTTGAGGAGAAGTGCAGTGCAAAAGAACCACACCTCTTGCATGCATAAATTTGGAGTTATTGCCCTTTGTTAATTTAAGACTAAGATTTTGTCCGGGTTATATCTCTGAAAGTATAATAGCTATTAACTTGAAACTTCATAGGTGAATAGATCTCGTTCAGGAGAATTTAGTGCACAAGAACCACAACTCTTGTTTGTATAATTTTGGAGTTAATGCCCTTTGTTCTTTTAAATCCCTTACATTTTGTCCTGAGCATATCTCTGAAAGCTTAATTGCTATCAACTTGAAACTTCATATGTCTATACATCTCATTGAGGAGAAGTGCAGTGCACAAGAACTACAACTCTTGCTTGCAAAAATTTGGAGTTATTGCCATTTGTTGTTTCAAGGAATAAGATTTTGTTCGGGTTATATCTCTGAAAGTATAATAGCTATTAAATTGAAACTTCATAGGTGAATAGATCTCGTTTAGGAGAAGTGCAGTGCACAAGAACCACAACTCTTGCTTGCATAGTTTTGGGGTTATTGCCCTTTGTTTTAAAGACTTAGATTTTGTCCTGAGCATATCTTTGAAAGTATAATAGCTATTATCGAACTGAAGAAATGCAGTGTACAAGAAGCCTAAATCTAACAGCCATCAGTTTACTATCAAGCTTTTACGGCGGGGGATGGCCATGTCCGAGATGGCTATTGTTAAAATTTATTTGAAAAATATATTAAGAAATCCTCGTTAACTCTCTTGAGTCCACAGTTTTCTACTGATTCTCTTCAAACTTTCTCAGAATGATTGTACCATCATAAGGATCGTTCCTTTCAAAATTTGGTCAGATCTGTCAAGAAACACGGGAAAAGGGGCCTTATGAAAATTTAATTAAGAAATCATCGTTTATTCTCCACATATAGTCCACAGTTTCATCAGATTCTATTCAAACTTTCAGAGAATGATTGAACCATCATAAGGGTTGTTCCTTTCGGAATCAGATATGATCAGTCAAGAAACACAGGAAAAGGGGCCTTTTTCAAATTTAATTGAAAAATATATTAAGAAATCCTCGTTAACACTCTAGACTCCACAGTTATCATCAGATTCTCTTCAAACTTTCACAGTATAATTGTACTATCACAAGGATTGTTCCTTTCAAAATTTGGTATGATCTGTCAAGAATAACAGGAAAAGGGGACTTTGAAAATTTAATTAAAAAGTCCATTTTTAATAAGCTAGAGTAAAAAGTTTTCATGGATTCTCTTCAAACTTTCACAGAATGATTGCACCATCATAAGGATCGTTCCTTGAAAATTGGGTATGATCCGTCAAGAAACATAGGAAAAGGGGCCTACTTAAAATTTATTTTAAAATCTTGGTTTATACTTTAGAGTCTACAGTTTTCATCGGATTCTCTTAATGGAAATTGGGTTTGGACTGTCAAGAAACACAGGAAAAGGGGACTTTGGAAAATTTAATAACAAATTCTCATTAATAATCTAGAGTCAACAGTTTTCATCGGATTCTCTTCAAACTTTCACAGAATAATTGCACCATCATAAGAATCGTTCCTTTAAAATTGGGTTTGATCTGTGAAGAAACATGGGATAAGGGGCCTAGTTAAAATTTAATTAAAAAATCCTCGTTTACACTCTAGAGTCTACAGTTTTCATTAGATTCTCTTCAAACTTTCACAGAATGATTGTACCATCATAAGAATTGTTCTTTTCGAAATCGGGTATGATCTGTCAAGGTACACAGGAAAAGGGGCCTTATGAAAATTAGATTAAAAAACTCCTTGTAAACACAATAAAGTCCACAGTTTTCAAAAAATTCTCTTCAAACATCAAACATCTTCAACATAAGGATTGTTCCTTTCAAATTGGGTCTGGTCCATTAAGAAACATAGGAAAAGGGGTCTAAGGAAAATTCAATTAAAAAATCCCTGTTAACACAATGAAGCCAACAGCTTTGATCAGATTTTGTTGAAACTTTCACAGAACGATCATAGGGCCATATCGATCATTCTTTTCATAACAGGGTTTGAACTGTCAAGAAACATGGGAAAAGGGGCCTTATGAAAATTTCATTTATAAATCCTTGTTACCAAGTCCAGAGCTATCATTGGATTTTCTTCAAACATTCACAGAATAATTGTACAATAATAATAATTGTTGATGCTGACATTAGACCTGATCCATCAAGTATCACAGAAAAAGGAGCATTATGAAATTTAATTTTAAAATCCTTGTACCACAATAAAGTCAACAGTTTTCATCAGATTCTGTTCAAACTTTCACAGAATGATTGTTCCATCATGAGGATTCTTTTTTTCAAATAAGGCTTGATCTGTCTGCTATCATGGGAAAAGGGGCCTTTTGAGAATTTTATCTATAACATCCTTGTAACCAAGTCCAGAGCTTTCATTGGATTTTCTTCAATCCTTCACAGAATCCTTGTACAATAATTACGATTGTTGCTGCTGACATGAGACCTGATCCTTCAAGTATCACAGGAAAAGGAGCCTTATGAAAATTCTATTTTAAAATCTTTACACCAAGATAAAGTCCGCAGTTCTTATCAGATTCTGTTCAAACTCTCAGAGAATGTTTGTACCACCATTAGGATTGTTTCGTTCCAAATTGGGTCAGATCTGTCTAGAATCAAAGGAAAAGGGGCTGTATCTTCATTAACATAAGAATGTCCTCAGTCTTTATCAGAATCTCTTTAAACTTTAATAGAATGATTGTACCATCATTTGGATTTTTCCTTTGTAAATTGGGTCTGATTTGTTAAGTGACACAAGAAAAGGGGCCTTATGAAAATTTTACTACAAAAACATCATTATAACAATTAAGTCCTCAGTGCTTATCATTTTCTTCAAACTATCTATCATAATGATTGTTCCTTTGTACATTGTGTCTGATTTGTTAAGTTTAACGAGAAAAGGGGCCTTATGAAAATTTTGATACAAAAAATTCTTGACACAATTCAGTCCACTGTTTTCATTGATTCTCTTTAACTTTTAAAGAATGACTGTACCTTCATTAGAATTGTTCCTTTTGAAATTTGGTTTGGTTTGTTCTGTAAAGTATCATTGGAAAAGGGGCATTATTAAGATTTCACTATAAACTCATTAACACAATAAATTCCACAGATTACACAGATTGATTGTACCATCATTACAATTGTTGATTTTGATAGTGGATCTGATTATGGCAAGTGTCACATAAAAAGGGGCCCTATGAACATTTTTCTTAACACAATGATGTCCCTTTGTTTCACTGGATTCACTTCAAAATTTCACAGAATGATTGTACAATCACTTAAATGGTTCTTTTCAGACCTGGGTACCATCCATCAAGTATCATGTAAAAAGGGGCCTTGCAGATTATCATTCAAAACATTCTTGTGTACGTGATGAAGATCACAATCATTATCAAATTGTCTTTTAAATTTCACTGGACAATTGTAGGGTTGTAAGGAAAGTTCCTTTTGGAATGAAATTGATCCATCAGAAAACACAGGATAAGGGGCCTTATGGATTTTCATTCAAAACAATCCTGTTTATGTGATAAACACCACAATTATTGTCAGATTCTAATGAAAAATTCACAGGGTGATTGTAGGGTCATAAGGTAACTTCCTTTTAGAAATGGAGTAGATCCGTCATGAAACACAGGAAAAGGGGCCTTGAGGATTGTTGCTCAAAATAATAAAGGGGATAAAGTTCTGTTTTTTTTTGCTTTATGCATTCTTCTTTGAGTAATTAACTTCCTTAAATATCAGATTTCTTTAACGGAATACTTGATAACCAGTAGAGCGTCTCAGGCCCTCATGGGCTTTGAGTTACTGCCCTTTGTTGTTTTTACCTTTACATTTTTGTCCAGAACATATCTTCTGAACCACAATCTTCAATCATGGGATGTCATGGTTTCGATCCCTTGGGTGGGGGTTGGGGTGGCACATACCCTTTCCGACATTTGTCTCTCACCAATGGGTGGATAATCATAAATCTAAGTGGGATAGCAGCCGGAGGCTAGGTAAGGTTAAAGTGGTAGTACTGGTGTGAGAAATACCAGGAATCCAGCCACCGTGATATGACTGAAATACTGTTAAAAGTGGCGTTAAACCCCATTCAATCAATCAATCTTCTGAACCTTAACTGGTATCAACCCGACCATATCTCCTAAATCATAAGTGCTAACAACTTCAAACTAAATACATTGATAGATCACAATGTGAAGAAATGTCTTGAACATGAATTATACTCTGCCATGCCCATTTTATAGCTTGGCCATGTTCATGACTGTGTCGGCATTGGCGTTGGCGTGACAAACTTCAACCTTGGTCATATCTCTGTTGTTATTGAAGATATCCTTATGAAACTTGGCATGTGTATTGACCATCACAATAGCTTTCTAGACTATCAAGGGGGGTAACTCTAAAAGCGTTTTTGTAAGTTATGTCTTGTTTCGACTTAGAATTTTTGCATTATCCAGCACCTGTGGCAGAGCGTTGGCACTTGTGGGTGGTGCTCTTGTTTGAGTTATTGCCCTTTGTTGTTTTTACCTTTACATTTTTGTCAGGAACATCTCTCCTGAACCATAAATGCTGACAAATTAAAACTTTATACACTTAAAGATCACAGTGTGGAGAAGTGTCATGTTCAAGAACTATTACTCTGCCATGTCCACCTTGGTTATTTTCAACTTTATTGTCTTTTCAATCTTGTCTACCTTTTTACATCCAAATTTGGTTAACCCTTTCCAAAACGGCAAAAAATCAAGACTAAGCCAAATTTACAGCTGGTACAGAAGAATGTTATTAAATTAAGAAATAATGAGCATTAAAGTACAGAAAATATTGAAGAAAAAGGCGAAAATTTTACATATCTGCGTTTTCTTCTTTTCTCTCAATGCTGTCCTAAGCTTACTCTTAGAGACGTCAAAACTAGGTCTTGTTTGTGAAAGGTTACATGTGAAAAATACAGGTGGGGGACTCCTGTATTGCATCGCAAGACGACATCCACTTGTTGTTATTTAACCCATTCCCACTCAATCCCTCTTTTTGATTCCCCTCAAGGAAAAAGCTTTTAACATCATGGCAAATAAAGCACTTTCTTCATTTATTTTATCCATAATTTTATTCAATCCATATATTACTGAAATTTCATTAACTGAAAATTTCTGTCAGCAACTTTTTTCAATTTGGACAAGTTTAGAATTTTATTGTCTGGTATTTGGTAAAAAATGTTTCATATTTTCAATGCTTTTTGAGCCCTAGAGGACCATAGTATTAGATGTGTTGTAAAACGTTTTCGATTCAATCATTCATTCCATAACTCAAATCATTACCTCATTATTTTTGTGCTACATGAAAACTTATTTTAAAAGTATAGTTACAGTTTGCATATTCAGTTAGCAGAGATACTGATTTGCAAATATCAAGACTAAGAACATTGACAGGTTAACCCTTTCCTGTACAATCTGCCATGGCCATATTCTTTCCAACATTTGTCTCCCACCAATGGGTTTATATTGAAATCTAAGTGGGACACCCAGGAGGAGGCCAAAAGAGGATGTAGTGGTAGTACTGGTATGAGAAATACCAGGAAACAATGGTTCCAACCGCTTCAATATGACTGAAATACTGTTAAAAGTGGTGTTAAACTCCATTCAATCAATCTTATATAATCCCTGATTTTTATGTCCCTGTGAAATTCTACTTGAGGATTATATTATACTTATATATTTTATACCAATATATAATGCCCTTGTTGCAAATGGAACCATCTCACAAATGTTTTACAGGGTCCTACATGGCTTGATAACAGCTGTTGTTAGGGTGGTGTACTTGTAATCGAAGAGAATTCAAGGCTTGCTAGCTACAATTCAGCCAGGCCGCTGGTCACAAGGGCATTCCCTTAGACAAGACATTGCAAAGCCCCCAAGTACCGTTAATACCCAGAAAGCACTTTAAGAATTGAAATTCCCTGTAATATAATTGGAAGATTGTTCAAAGTGGCATTAAACCATATTTAAACATCCAAAGTCAAATGTTTGAACCCTTTTTAGCTCACCAGAGCACAAAGTGCTCATGGTAAGCTTTTGTGATCTTTGAATGTCTGTCGTGCGTTGTGCAGTGTCAACAATTGAAGTGTTTACACTCTTGAGGCCACAGTTTTGACCCTATCTTCATGAAACTTGGTCAGAATAGTTGTTAGGTCATGAGGATGAACCCTATTGATTATTTGTTTACACCTAGAGACAACAAATTTGGCTCAATCTTCATGTAACTTTGTCGGAATAATTATCAGGTCATAAAGATGAACGCTATCAATTATGGGAGGATCTTTCTGAAAACACAGGAAAAGGGGCCTTAATGACAATTTATTTGTTTACACTCTAGAGGCCACAGTTTTGGCCTAATCTTCATGAAACTTGGTTAGAAAAATGATTCGGTCATGAGGATGAACCCTATCAATTATTGGAGGATTGTATCGCAAAACACGGGAAAAGTGACCTTAATGACAATTTCTTTGTTAACACTCTAGAGGCCACAACTTTGGCTCAATGTTCATGAAACTAGTACAGAATGATTATTAGGGCAAAAGGATGAACCATTTTAATTATGGGAGGATTCTATTGGAAAACACAGGAAAAGGGGCCTTAATGGCAATCTCTTTGTTTTCTTTCTAGATGCCACAGTTTTTGCTCAAAGTTTATGAAAATTGGCCAGAATAATTGTTTTGTCACAAAGATGAACCCTATTGATTATCCCTTTCCTGTTTCTCGAAATTTTAGACTGGCCCAATTTGAATCATGTTGCAGTCGACAATGAAAACTGAATGCAAATTGAAACGAAACCATTGTATGTGGTAGAAAATATTGTGATAAAAGAAGAAATTGCTTGTATCAAGCAATTTCTTCTTTTATCACAATATTTTCTTAAGTATAAAATTGCATGGACGTAAAATCCCGTGATTATACAGTAAAGGGTTATAGGAAGGTTCTTTTTGAAAACACAGGAAAAGGGGCCTTAATAACAATTTCTTTGTTAACATCTAGAGGCCACAATTCCTTTGTTTACAATATAGAAGTCACAGTTTTGGCTAAATCTTCATGAAACTGTTTATAGTTATTTACTCTAGTTGCATTTTTTTAACAGAAGACAATTCAGGTGAGCGATATAGGACCATCATTGTCCTCTTGTATTGATTTCTATTTTCAAAGACGATGATGACATTGATGAAGAAGATCAGAGAACGATGATTGCACAGGCATTTGCAGATGATGATGTTGTGGATGAATTCGTTACAGAAAAGGCGGACAATATAGAACAGAAAACAGTGAAAGACATTGATCTTACTCTACCTGGCTGGGGAGAATGGGGAGGAGAAAGTGTGAAACCAAAGAAAAAGAAAAAGTAAGGGATGTCCAATTACTTTCAAAAGTTATTACCAGATGAAAAGGGAGCCGCCGTCATAGCGCAGTCGGTAGCGCGCAGGACTCCTAATCTTCAATCATAGGTGTCATGGGTTCGATCCCCGGCGGCGGCAAATATTCTTTCCGACAATTGTCTCTCACCAATGGGTTGATAATCGTAAACCTAAGTGGGATAGCAGCTGGAGGCTAGGAAAGGATGTAGTAGTAGTACTGGTGTGAGAAATACCAGGAATCCATTGTTAGGTGCTCCAGCCGCCGCGATATGACTGAAATACTGTTAAAAGCGGCGTTAAACCCCATTCAATCAATCAATCAACCAGATGAAAAGTATTAAAGATTTTATTCAAAATGTATTGCAGATGACTAGTCAAAAATGTTAAAATATTGTGTAGAATACAGTACAATTTTGTTACAAACAACAAAATGTTGACTAGGACAAATTGAATGATGATGCAGATGACAACTCTAAGTTGGTGGAATTTAAAAAATCTTTGCCTTATAGGATAGAACGTTGTGAACACTGAAAAAATTGCTTGTTACCAGTGTCCGCGTTTTCCATAGCTTCTTTCTTTGTTGGAAAGCAGGATTGTGTGGGACAGGGTTAAAGATTAAATATGATGTCTAAAAACTGGAATAGAGAGAATTCTCTCAAGCTCAGTGGTTAGCTCAATCAACTTTTTTCTTTCATTTTATGTCCATATGGTTTCGAGGTTTGCTCGTATCACTTGCTCTTATTGCAAAATTCTTATGCTTCCCAAAGGCAAAGCATATAGCCTCCACTTTGTCTGTCTGTCCACAACTATTTCTAAACAACTGTAGGGCCAAAATGTATGAAATTTCACATGTTAATTCCTTATGATATTGTGCAGTCGAATTTTCGGGTTTTGGATAGCTCCAAGGTCAGGGTCAAAGCATTAAAATAAAGCATGTCCAGAGCATAGCTCTTCAAATTATGGTGGATTTCAAAATAACTTTGCACAATTGTTCTCTGTCATGATTAGATGTGCAATTAGCTCTTAAAATTATGGTGGATTTCAAAATAACTTTGCACAATTGTTCTCTGTCATGAGTAGATGTTCAATTTGAAACCAATTCTTAGATACCTGCAAGGTCAATGTCACAACTGAATGTGAAGATTAAATTTAAGCATGTCTGAAGAAGGGCAAAATTATAACTGCCGCTTGATCTGTCCTTCTGTCAGTTAAAACGTTTTCCCCAATTATTGTCTACTTTTTGTGACAGGGCAATATTTGGGGAACATAATCCGTCTCCGATGGGTTTGTAAGAATTTGTTAATGCAAATTTCTTATTCCTATATTTCAAAATTTGGCAAAAAGAAGGTACTGTTAATTACAAGAAATTGCTTATTGCTAACCCATTTCTAGATGATAGAAGATTAGACTTGTCAAACAGACAACTATTCCTAGTGCTTTAAAGTTGAAAAGTTAGTGTAATTCAAGGTTGAAAAAACTCTGAGAAAGGAGAGGTTGTTAGTGATTTCTCTTTTTCTAACAATGATTTGGAATGGGTTAAAAGTTTAGAATATGTGGAAAGCATATTAGATAACAGTACTATATTTCCAGTTTAATAGTGAAGGCTCCAGTACAACCAGAGAGACAGGACAGCAAACTTGGTCATGTAATTATCAACGAGGAAAAATCGAAGAATATTCTGAAACATCAGGTAAAAATCAAACCCTCGAGTTTGTATTTCTTATCTCTAATGTTTTCTCAGAAAATTTTTGATATTGTTACAGGCTTAGTACCTTTATCTGTTTGCTTAAAATTAGACATTTCATATTATCTCTATTATAATACCATCAAGGGGGATAACCATAAATACACTATCAAAATGGAGACTGTCATCACATAAATTTTGTTGGAAAGTATTGTGTAGAATGGAGACATTGTTTTCACCCTCTTTTCACCTCTTCTGTTTTAAGCTCCACTGGCTGAAGGCCATTGGGCTATTGTCATGGTGAGTGTTTGTTGTGCATCTGTCCATCTGTAAACCTTTTGTTAAAAAATCTTCTTCTAAAACACTACTTGTTGGAATTCAACCAAATTTCATAGAAATGATCCTTGGGTGACCCTTTGTCAGATTCCTTCAAAGAATTTTGATTGAATGAAAAACCTAACTTTTAGGGAGCCTTTCACCATATATGGAATATAGGGAATTAACTAAAGGTAGTCTCTTTAGACAGTATCAAATGGATATTTTTATATTTTGAATGGTTGATTGATTGATTGAATGGGGTTTAATGCCACTTTTAACAGTATTTCAGTCATATCGCGGCGGCTGGAGCACCTAACAATGGAAACCTGATATTTCTCACATAAGTACTACCATTACATCCATACCTAGTCTCCAGCTGCCATCCCACTTAGGTTTATGATCATCGACCCATTGTGAGAGACAAATGTCGGAAAGGATATGTGCCGCTGCCGGGGATGGAATCCATGACATCCCATGATTGAAGATTGGGAGACTGATGCCCTACCGACTGCACTATGACTGATGTTTATGTATATTTTTTGGATTACCTTTAATTAGATTTTTTGAAGAAAATTTTGATTTGTGGAAAATTTTAGATGTAATGGGCCTATTTTTGTAAACTTATTAAAGGGAGGTAATAAATTCAGCTGATTTAGTCGATTGTAATTCAAATCATTTTGTGTAATGAGTTTCCTTGATAAATATATGAGAGAAAGATTTATCATTAACGTTTAGCTCTTGATCAGATGACTGAATTTTAGGTTGAATTAAATTGAAAGAAAATGCAATTATAACCCATTACTGCACCACACAGCACTGCTTTTCTCAAACTCTTAAAAATATGTGTGGAAAACTTTGCATGAAAAGGAATAATGCTTTTATGGATGGGGCTAATGTCCATATATGAAATACAGTGAAAATTTTGTAAATGCCTTTCATGGTATACAGTGAAAATTTAGTAAATGCCTTTTCAACTTACTTAATTTATGAATTTTACATAACTCTACTTGACTTTGTAAAACAGTGACAAGTTTGAAATGCTTCACTAGAACTATTTCAAAGATCTCAGTAACTAGATATATTTTCCAGAGATGTCTAAGATGATTCAGTTTTGTTTGAATGATGAAAACACCATTTGCTTAATCAGTATATTCAGGCCTGTGGTGCGATACAAGTGCTCAGAAGCCTCTAGTTGAATAAAAAATTGAGCATTTAACCTCAGTTAGATCTCTCTTATCATTGATGGTATTTACATAGAACTTGGTATGTGTGTTCAAGACCATGAAAACAATTTGTGCTGTCAAAGGGATTACCCAAGAAGCATTTTTTTGCTTTTTTGTAAGAGTAACAAATGTATATCCCTTTTTACAACTTAGATTTGTTTGCTATCAAGCTCCTGTAGTCAAGCTTTGGTATCCACATGCTCTTGCTAGTCTTTTCATCTTTTTTTTCCCAAGAAATACTAGTAAGGTTTTTAAGGTGTGGGGGGAAGTAGAAATTGTTTGTGCCATTACTAGACATGAATAGATAAGATTAGGATTAGAGACTTCCCCAAATTGAGATTATTTGCTGACAGCATCTTGACCCATTACCAGATAATAAAATTTTAGACTGCAAAATTGCAAAGAAGTTGTGGAAAACATTGAATTGCATTTAAAGTGGAAAATGAGTACCAAATAGGGTAGAAAACATTATTTGAGAAGGAGAAATTGCTTATTACAAGCAATTTCTCCTTTTCTCACAAGTTTTCCTTGATTGTGTCACTTCAAGGCATCAGAGAGCGTCATTTTGTGGTAATGGGTTAAAGCATGTGTGCATTAGAAAGTAAGACTGAATTGTAAAAAATAAATTGATTGTAAATAGACAAAATGATTGTCTCAAGCAATTTCCCTTTTCCAACAATGTTGTTTTCCGTATCATTGTATTGTCACCAAAACATTGTAACTTTAGCCCAACTGTTTTTCTTCATGGTATGAGAACAACAATTTATAGATTTTGTTGTGTTGTTAGATTTAACAAATGTACACCATTTCAGGTCAATTCAATTCCTTTCCCATATACATCAAGCCAACAATTTGAAGCTAGTATAAAAGCACCTATTGGACAGACATGGAACACGCCAAACTCATTCTCTGAATTGACAAAGCCAAAAGTTGTCACAAAAATGGGCAGCATTATTTCTCCACTGGACAAACAAAACGCTTTTAAGAAAGAAAAGGAGGAATGCAAAGTAAAAATTCTGAAAGATGACGGTAGTGTAAAGGGTGATAACGGAACAGTGAAATCTAAAGTGAAGAAAGGCAATAAAAAGCATAAAAGTAAAAAGCAAATCAAAGAGTGATGATGTTTTAGATGCTTACTATTAGCTTTGTTGTTTTGGAGTAAAAAGTAAAATATTGTAAAACCTGTCTAAACTGACACTTACTCTGACCAAGCAATAAGGTTCTTTGAACAGTAGATTGGATTATCAAGGGTTGAAGATGGATCAATGGTTGTTTTTCTGAAACCGATAGAATTGTCCACAGTAACATTTAATAAATCAACATGTATGTCATTTAACCCACTTTTAGACGCCCCAAAGAAAAAATGCTTTAGAAAACATTGTGGAAAATGAAGAAATTGCTAATTACAAGCAATTTCTTCATTACACACAATGATTTCTACCTAAAGAATAGAAAAAAATCCAAAATTTCATAACTTTTCAATTGTCATCTACAACTACTTTTAATTTGGACTGGTCTAAGATTTTGCGGTTTGATAATGGGTTTATATGATTTAAAACACTAGAAACGCACAGTATTACAATTAAAAAACTTGTTTACAATGCTGTCATTTAAAAAAGAACTAATTTTCATTTGTTAAGCATCTGCCTTTTGTTATAGCCCCCGCCGTTTCGGCTAAGGGGATAAAGTAATGGTCTTTTTCTGAAGTAATCCTGAAAAATCTCGGAGAAAAGCTCAAGCAAATTCATCCCAGGTTAGCACAGAAAAATGTCCCCCTTCTTCACGATAACGCCCCTCCCATACCGCCGCAGCTACAGTTGAGATTATCAACTCTTACAAATGGCAATTGTTGTCTCGACCTCCTTATAGCCCAGACCTTGCCCCTCTGTGACTTAGAAATATTAGACCAGGGCGGCTTTGATATCTGCTGTTACACAGTACCTAAAATATAGGTCTACGTCATGGTTCACAGCTCCAACAAAGATGGTGAAACTACGTAGACGTAGGTTGGTAGTAGAAAGATGTTTTTTTTTTAAAATTTGAATGGCTTTCGAAACGGGTCAAAAGTCTGGATACTCTGATCGCCCAATTAAAACATAATTCACATTTTGAAGTTTGTTCATATAATTACTGGGGGGTATTTTTGGCTCTTCCCAGGACCACCCCATTTTAAATAGAAACAAAGAAGGAATGTTTAACCTATTCCCAAACGACTTTTTTGGACTGCTTAAAATCGAAAGAAATTGTAGGCAACATTTGAACTTGTTTCTTATTTGAAAAATCATGTCTGAATATGGTAGAAAAAATATGGGAAAAGGGGAAATAGCTTTTCCGGCATTGTTTTCTGTCATATCATTTTACAGAGGTGTAAAAAACTCATTGAGTGGAAGATAAGCTTTCGGACATAACAATACCTACATGTTTGGTATATGGTATGTAACAGCATCTAGTGGATTTCTGCAAAAGTTTGTTAATATGATGACCTTGGGGTCCTGTTTGAGCTCCAATTAGCCTCACCAATTTTACATGGAAAAAGATGGAAATCTTTGATGATCTACCTTCTCTGAAACCAAAAGGCCTCGAGCTTTGGTATACGGCATGTAACATCTACTGGGCCCATACAAAGTATGTGCATATTGTGAACTAGGATTCATAATAGCCTCTGTCCAGATGTACCCTGATTTAACAAGAAGCAAAGAAGGAAACGTTCAATGATATTCTTTCCTGAAACCAGAAGACACAGAGAGATTAAATTTGGTATCACAGATTTTTAATTCCAAATTTGGTCATTTAATGCCCCATTGGTCATTTTTGCTATGTGCGTTTCCCTATTTTACATAGTAACCAAGGACATAAAATAAACGTTCTTCAAAGCCTGGTATCTCAAACCATAAGTTGCAGAGAGTTTATATTTGTTATGTAGCATGTTTACACTTTTCTTCTGCCATCTCTATGGTAAAGGGAACCCAGCTGGGCAATTTAGGACTATCATGGTCCTCTTTTTTAAATTCATTATTTTTTTCATTGAAAATAATTTGTACTTTATCCAAATGGGAGACCCATTATCATACATGGAAACCATAATAAACTTCAATTGTCGACCTAAGGATTTGGTAGACGATAATTTTAACCCGTTACCAGATACAGTACTTAGACTGGTCCAAAGTCAAAGATGTTTTAGACACATTTTTATACGCCTGTCGAAGACGGGACGTATTATGGGATCACCCATTGTGTCCGGGCGTCCGGTTGTCCAGGCAGTGTCCACTTCTTTGTCCGGAGCATAACTCTGTCACCTTAAGTCCGATTGACTTTAAACTTGGCAGTTATATTCTTCTCATCAATACGGAGTGCAGTGCTCAATAACCATAACTCTACCTGGCCTATTTTTTGAGTTATTGCCCTTTGTTGTTTTTCATACTTGAATCTTGTCTGGAGTATATCTCTAAAAGTATTATAGCTAGGATCATGAAACTTCATGGGTGTATAGATCTCACCAAGGGGGAGTGCAGTGCACAAGAACCATAACTCTACCTGGCCTATTTTTTGAGTTATTGCCCTTTGTTGTTTTTCATACTTGAATCTTGTCCGGAGTATATTTCTAAAGGTATTATAGCTAGAATCATGAAACTTCATGGATGGATAGCGCTCACCAAGTGGGAGTGTAGTGCACAAGAACCATAACTCTACCTGGCCTATTTTTTGAGTTATTGCCCTTTGTTGTTTTTCATACTTGAATCTTGTAAGGAGTATATCTCTCAAAGTATAATAGCTAGAAACATGAAATTCATGGATGTATAGATCTCACCAAGTGGGAGTGCAGTGCACAAGAACCATAACTCTACCTGGCCTATTTTTTGAGTTATTGCCCTTTGTTGTTTTTCATACTTGAATCTTGTCTTGAGTATATCTCTAAAAATATTATAGCTAGGATCATGAAACTTCATGGGTGTATAGATCTCACCAAGGGGGGGGGGGGGTGCAGTGCACAAGAACCATAACTCTACCTATGAGTTATTGCCCTTTGTTGTTTTTCATACTTGAATCTTGTCTGGAGTATATTTATAAAAGTATAATAGCTAGAATCATGAAACTTCATGGATGGATAGAGCTCACCAAGTGGGAGTGTAGTGCACAAGAACCATAACTCTACTTAGCGTATATTTTGAGTTATTGTCCTTTGTTGTTTTTCATACTTTGTTTGACAAAAAATGTTCATTCAAAGTAACCTCAGTTCTATTCAAATCCCCAGTTAATATTAAGCAGTGTGACGGGCGTATCTTGTGACAATTTGGCACCTCGTTTAGCGGATGTTATTTTATGTTTTTGTGTCATACGAGGTAGAAGACATTGTGGATAATGAAGAAATTGCTTATAACAAGTTTTCGAAAGCTTTTTTTTCTTTGGGGTCGTCAGAAAGGGCTATTTTGTGGTATTTGGTTAAGTAAATGGATACTAAAGTATCTTCGGAAAGAAAAATTCGGAAATCTTTATGTTTTAACACAGTGTTTTTTGTACCCTTATCTGGAGTACTTATTACCAGAGAAACTAAAGGGTAAGATCAGACCCAGCGAACATTGGTTTAGACAGGCTTAGATAACGAATATCTGAGAAAAGTGCCAGCTCACAGATTTAGTTGTCCCCTCTTTTATCTTAGGCAATTACAAGAAAACAAAATTTAAGACTGGTCCAAATCGAAAGAAGTTTCAGGCAGCAATTTTTAGTTGATGTAATTTCAAAGAAAAATCTTTTTCTTTCGGGGTAGAAAACGTGGAAAATGAAGAAATTACTTGTAACAAGAAATATCTTCGTTTTCCAAAATATTTTCCAAAGCTTTTATTCTAATTGGTGTCAAAAAGCGCCAACGTGTGGGATTGTTTGAAATACCTTTTACGGGCTTATTGTCTTAAATTTTTTGTGGTCGAGTCTTGATGACTCTTGACCGCTACATTGTACAACACAACACCCGGGAAAATGTACGGATTTCACGCTGGTCAGATGCCTTCAGAGGCAAAGTTATAAAAAAAGTTTAAATACTATTCAAAAGAAGTTAAGCGACAAAACTTTCAATTTCGTGTAAATCACTGAAAAAATGTTCATGAGATCAAAGAATTATTGCACAATGATGGTTAACATGCCGCAAGTCTATATAACAAAATATAACTTCACCGTGAAAATGAAATACCGGAGATATACAGAGTTAATGCGACGTACCCCCTCCCCCAAAATGAAAAATGCAAACTTGCTTTTGACGCTGTGGACTTGGTAAACTTACGAAAATTGTCGATGGTCCTGTAAACAAAGGTTATGATCTTTCTCAAAAGGCTTAAAAATCCTGAATGTTGGCTATTTGGCGGCAAAAATGTATTCGGCGCTAAGTTAATAAGCGATCAACACAGCACAGCACTAATCAGCTGACGCCTTTAGGTTAGACTGGTTAAATTATTTTGGTGATGATAGACTGTTAATTGGTTGTTATGAAACTGATTCTAATGGAAGCAGTAATATTTTAAGGAACTCGTCGATCGGGTTGGCAGGCGGTTTGTCACAATACCTTCCATCTCTTCAAATATTGTTTGGAAGTGACTCTGGTCAGTCAGCCCTTCGCCATATTAAAGGTGTCCGTGATGTTGCAGTCGAGTGATTCACCAATCTTCACCGAAAGTTTCCAATTTCTTTGCTTGCCGTTTCATAAGCCTTTCTTGTGGTGCGTAAGTTCACATTCAAAACGTCTCTCAAAATTTTTGCCATTGTACCCAAATGACATTAGAAATGATGCTTATTGTAATTGGTTGACATTCTTCTATTGGCCTGAAAAATCATCTTGGAACGTTGAACCAATAAAAATCTTATTGAATAATTTTTTTGATGTTTAGTTAGTGTAAGGTGAAAATATTTTCATTTTTAGCTCCATTGGTTGAAAGCCATCGGGCTGTTTTTCTGGCGGCATGTCTGTCGCTTACGCAATCTCGGGCTAAAAACAAAATGTTTTTGACCGTTTAACGCTTTTATTACCATTTACAAGATCTTTTCCTGGGATTGGCTTCAAAGTCAATTATAACTTCGAATAATATTGCCACCCAGAATGCACCATATTACCAACTCGAGTCATGAAAACGAAAAATTTACTGATATTTCTACCGCACATACTTTTAAAGTCAATAAAAAATATGCATCAACTTGCCCGATGGGTTGCATCAACTTGCCCTATGCATGGGGCAAGTTGGTGCACTCGACCTGCCAAAGAAATATACTAAAAAAAAAGAAGAAATATACCACATTTCAATGATTTCTATATCAGTTAAAATGCAGGAAGGATAGAGTTTTAATCATATGCAAAGATAACGAAAATTGGCCATTCAGATCATAAGTGATAGAAGAAAGTTTGAAAAATGGGGTCATCAACTAGCCCCGGTCTCCCCTACGCCTACCAGTTTTGGCTTGATCTTTCTCAAATTTGTTGAAATGTTCTAATGTTCACGGGGGCTGAACCGGCCTTTTGAAAACGGTGAGCTTCTTAACAATATCACGTGTTATTACTCCCCAGGTCCCTAGTTCGATCCAATTTATTTGAATCTTGCTGTAGCTTTATTGATTGATTGAATGGGGTTTAACGCCACTTTTAACAGTATTTCAATCATATCGCGGCGGCTGGAGCACCTAACAATGGATTCCTGGTATTTCTCGTACTAGCACTACCACCACATCCTTTCCTAGCCTACAGCTGGTATCCCACTTAGGTTTACGATTATCTACCCATTGGTGAGAGACAAATGTCGGAAAGGATATGTGCCACCGCAGGGGATCGACCCCATGACATCCCATAGCTGAAGAGGAGGAGTCTGGCGCGCTACCGACTGCAAACTATCTTGGTATTCTTATTTCATATCTCTGACCATTAATCTTGCAAAATAACGTCGTTTGGTAACTTAGTTGAGTTTCCTTACTGGATGGTTAGTAGACGTTACCACCAATAAAAAAAACCAAAAAAAAACCAAAAAAAAACCCCAATGGCATACAGTTGCGAAATAAAGCTGACCAGCCTGTGAATCTATTTAATATGACCTTGGTTTTCACCATGCTCTCCTAACAATGGATTCAGTCTGAAATACAATAACAAATTTTCTTTTATAAAGTACGATATATGCTGTTCTGTTTATTCCATATTCACTCTGTTATAGGATGGTTATATAGTATCAATCATATATATATTAAATTCATCATATAACTGGTATTCGTGCTCAGATTTGAAATGGATAAATAAATACTATTGATAAGTAAGAATAGATAGAAAAGAAATGACCATTAATTTTTAAATTTCTGCGGTGATTGGGCTTAACTTTGCCCATTCCCAAATGACATAATTTCACACTGATCCAAATTGAAAGAAGCTGCAGACGACAATTTCAAGTTGGCGTTTTTCCGTCTTTTTGGATAGTGAAGAAATTGCTTTCCACAATGTTTTCAAGACTGCAATAAAAAGCAGGGTTTTTGTGTGAATGGGTTAATTTTTCTTGATTTCTCTTTTTCATCTCTGCAGTTTCTGATTGAATCAAAGTTATTTTTAAATGAATTTCTTGTTCTCGGCCAAATATTCAAGTTCGAATACTTACTCCAAGATAAAATTGTAGACTGTCAGAATTAAGATAACTCGGTCGTGTCAATACCAGGTCGGGAGGTGATAATTACACTATATACACTTTGCTAAAGAATATTAATTTACTGAAGTTGTAATTTACCGAAGTTACTATCACCCTCTGAAGATAGGTATTGGGCCTACTTATAGTTTCTCGTTCATGCGGATGTCCGAGCAAATTTAAAATGTGAACCTTAGGCTATGGATCGATGAGGGATGTCAAAGCTTTTACCATGAGTATGTGTAGAAGTATTGAATATTCTACGCACAGACTGATTTAAAAGAAAAATATAACATTTGTAGAAAAATCTGAAAAATAATTGATTGCTTTGATTTTATTGTGAATTTTGCTCATTTACCATGCATGGGTCCACAAACATTTCCTTGCTTTCGGACCTTGTGGTTCAATCTAACGAGAAAAATGGTTGAAGGTGATCTAGTTAACTTCTGAATTTCATTTAAACTTCACAATGAATATTTACGTAATGTCCTTTTACATGTATGGTGCATTTTCCTTTGAACTCAATTGCAATTATACTGAATCGTCAACTTAGTAAATCTAATGCGTATCGATACCCATTATTTACAGCCCTTTTTGGGCAAATTATGTACTTGTATAAAAATTCAAGTTGAAACGATGAGAAATGAAGAAAAATCTTTTGTGTTACAGACCTAATGCAGAGCTTACGCCCCCACCTTCGCGCGTAGAATAATAAGCATTTACATTTACCGATTTTTACGGTACCGTTTTTCTCAAACAATTTTGTAACAACTACTATGATTGGACGTCGCTATCTCACGTGATGTAAACACTTTGAGCACTTCATGGAATCCAGTGTCGCAATCTTGTTATCTAAGATAAGGTAAATTAACTAACATAAAGTGTTGAATTGCATTAGTTAAAAATTGTACGGTTTAAATTAACAATATCCTGTATTTTTGCGATTCGACTTTTTGACCTTGTTCTTGTTTAGTTTTAGATTCAAGGTAATCGAAAGGTGTTAGCCCTAACGGATTATCTAGGCCTCTGTGGGATACATAATCTCAGAACTATTTTGGCGAAGTTAGTTTTATATTTCAAACATGATTAACAGGTTTGAATTAAATCTCAATCAAGAATTTATTATACCAAAAGAGAGGTCTAGAAAAGTGCATAGGGGTCCGTATTAGACCCCTACAACTCCATAGACCACAAGTTAGTTTTATATTTTACACATGATTAACAGGTTTGAATTTTTGGTTTATGATAATATTGGCCCAGGGGGGTGGGGGTGGGGTTAGCAGTCAAATTACTGACCCCTATGGTATAGTGGTCCCTGGTGGTAATACTGGTGGTATTGCAGTAAATTGTTTATCTTTCTACAAAACCCAAAGTTGCAGTGATTGTTTGGTTATTTAAATGATTGTATCTATAAACCAAAATAGCAAAGAATCAATGTAACCAGGGCTAAATTGAATAAAATCTGTGAATTTATCATTTTTACAATTTACTGGTTTGTTGCTGAAATTATCAAGTGATATAAACCACTGAAAATCTCAAGAAACTACCGTGAATCGTTGAAGAAAAACTGTTTCCCTTAATAGAGGGGATATCTGCTGTATCAGAGTTATGATAGCTGGTGCAGAGAAAGTGATATGGTTTTGATGAAAAAGAAAAGAATGCCTTCATTTTGGAAAGTAGTATATTTTACTGTAATGCTATCTGGTGGATTATCAAGATAATTTAACATGCAAACCAGGGTAATTATCAGAATCTTAAAATTCACTGTTAGATTTATCATCTAGCCTTGCCTTTGTCCATTTTGCCCTAAAAAAAATCATCTAAGCAGCACTAATGACACAAATATCATCATAATTTTGATGGTCAATCCAAATTAGGGTAAAAAAGGCCCAGTGACAAAAAGGCCTAGTGTACAAAAAGACCCAGTGTCAAAAAGGCCTGGTCCAAAAAGGCCCACTTTCAAAACTGACCAGAAAGGCCCAGTCCAAAAGGCCCACATATACATGTAAGAGAATGGAAAGTCATTGTGAATATACATCTATTTCACTCAACTATTAGAAGAAATATATATATTAACCTTTGTCATGCTGTATAAATTACGTTACTGAATTGCTGTAAAATCAAAGGACTGAAAGCACTGAAAGAACTTGTTGTTCAAAAGTCAATACTATTTTTGAATTCAACTTCATAAGCAACTCTGGCAGGAAAAATACAAGCAGGAGGTATAGACTAAGATCAGCCTGCACTTATGTGCAGTCTGATCTTAGTCTACACCTCCTGTCAAAACCAGAATATTCCGGGTTCAGCATGACAAGGGTTAAGAAGTATTATCATTTTATCATCTTATCATACCACTCGTGAGGATAATATTTTATGGACTTTCTTAAATGATCCTTCTTAGCCAACAATGATATATATTGTACAGTGCAGAAAAAAATAGCATTTTTTAGCAACACCTTGGTTTCCAGAAACATCGCTATAATGACAGAAAACTATTTTGGAAAAAGGAGAAACTGCTTTTCTTTATTGATACATTTATTATACTTGGTTCTTTATGCCAACAGCTTTCAATTCAGGTAATAAACATAATTGATAAAATTGTCATTCTCTAAATGATACTGAAAAGTGTTTTATTCTAAGATGATCAATTATAAGTCAGTTTAATGGAAATACATATTGTCATTGTCAAATTAATATCAAATGATTAAGATAGGTTAATGAGCCTTTTTTGGTCAAATTTAATAGTGGGCCTTTCTGGTCTGAGCCTTTTTGGACCGTGCCTTTTTGGTCAGTTTTAAAAGTAGTCCTTTCTGGACTGGGCCTTTTTATACCGGGCCTTTCTTACACTGGGCCTATTTGACCCGGCACCGTTAATCCATTTATGAAGTGACACACACTGTTTGAGATTTTAGCTGAAAATTTCAAATTTCGTCTGTGTTCTCTTTATATACATAAGCAGTGATCAAATTCGGACAACTCTGAAGTCAATAACTAGTGAAATTTATTTTGGACATGTTAAAAATCTATAATGACTAGCCCCATATGCTTGTTAAATGTTTTAATATTTTAGTTTTTCTGTTAATTTGCACTTCAACAAACTATTTTAGCCTAAAAGATTTTCATTTTCAAGTATGATCCAAGTATGCTTATTGTTCTTTATCTTTTTTCTCTCATTTATTTACATTTACAAGCTTGAATGAAACATTAAATTTTAATAGTTTGCATGGGCTTATGAATATTTGTATAGATTTGTGAAAATTCTTATGTTACAAGTCTGACTTACCAGCAATTTTCAATCCAAATTTCTTTTACTGTATATAGAAATAGAAGTACATGTATAGTTATTTTTTGTGTCAGATTAACACAACTTTCATTATGTTAACCACAAAAGATGTATTTTCAATCATTGGTCACCTACTCATTTAATGATAGCTTTTGATGTTTACTCATTGAAAGATAAATCTGTTTTACTCTGAAATAAACAATTACTATTCTCTTTTTATTTTGTTTGGACAGGTTTGAGCAATGGAAGAACAATGCTGAAGGGATATGTTCTATTTGAAAGATTGAGTAACTCTGGGACACTATTGTAATCTACAAATCCTAACAGACAGTATTAGGATGACTGATGGCAAGAAGCATTTAATATTTAGATTAAATGATCATGGACAAGGACCAGATCTCGTCAAACAAGTATTCTTGGAGAGGGGATGGGTTGAGTTTGATGAAGAATCACAACATGAGTCGGACTGGAACATGTGGTGGAGAACATCAAGGTTCCGAGTTAGTGATTATGAGAATATATTCCCATGGCAACGTCTCAACCATTTTCCAAAGTCAACTGGAATCACAAAAAAGGACTGCCTTGTAAGAAACATGCGACGTATGAAAGGTGTTCATGGTGCTGGTGTATTCAATTTTAGCCCCTTGTCTTTCAATTTACCAAATGACTACACTCGTTATGTGGCTGAGTATGGCAAACTTAGAACACGAATCGATCCTAAAAACTTTTCATGGATTTGTAAACCTGCTGACATGTCAAGAGGGAGGGGTATCTTCTTGTTTAGAGATATATCAGAGTTGCAATATGACTGCAATGCAGTTGTACAGCAATATATTGCTAATCCTCTTCTTATTGGTGGATATAAATTTGACATAAGGATATATGTAGCAGTTCCTTCTTTCCACCCACTTACAGTTTATGTGTTCCAAGAAGGTCTTGTTAGATTTGGTACTGAAAAATATGACATGTCCACTCTTCACAATGTGTTTGCCCATCTAACAAATACTTCTATAAATAAGCACAGTCCTTCATACACAGTTGATAAAGAAAGAATTGGACCAGGCTGTAAATGGACAATCACTCAGTTACGTTATTACTTGCATCAAAATGACATTGATGATACCATATTGTGGTCAAAGATTATTAATGTTATAATATTGACACTCCTTATACAAGCACCTCAGGTACCGAAGGAGAGAAACTGTTGTGAGTTATACGGGTTTGATATACTTATTGATGAAAACTTGAAACCCTGGCTTCTTGAAGTCAATTTTAGTCCTGCCCTGAACACTGACTGCCAGGTTGATGTGATAGTGAAAAAACCTATGCTTCATGACCTTTTGGACATGTTGAACTTTAAAGAAAGTGACAAGGAGAGAGGTGGGCTTGACAAAAGGAATAATAATGGGAGAATTACTGCTAGAGTGAGAATGACCTCAGGGAAAGGAAATCGACCAGAACCAATTGATAGAAATCAGTCATCCAGTAGGCTTAGTCAACGAGGAGGTATTCAGAGAATTAATTCAACTTTATCCTCAATATACAAAAGCTCAGATATCCTGGTTTTAGATGAAACTTTATCTTTTATACAACAAGACAATCCTGCAATTGACAAAAAGTCTGAAGAGAATGTATGTTTTGGATTACCTCTAGTTCATCCGTCTGACGATGAGAAAGACGACAGTGATGCTCATTCGGGACAGTGGAGTGTGAAAAGTGACTATATTGAACCCGACATTGGTGTGACACAGTCAGGCAGATTCACACCTCTAAAATCAAACTGGTTAAATAACCATACAACCAAC
Source organism: Fragum fragum (assembly GCA_946902895.1). NCBI lineage: Eukaryota > Metazoa > Mollusca > Bivalvia > Cardiida > Cardiidae > Fragum > Fragum fragum. Next base: position 39,410,220 of record OX336368.1, on the reverse strand, counting down.
TTTGAAAAAAGCGGGATGTTGACTTCAGTTGGACAGAAATTAGAGTCTACTAATATTCATAACAACAAAGGGGATAAAATATCTTTGAATAGTTTTGGTCAATCTGACAGTGCTTACTCCAGCTTTTCTGACAATTCTGACAAAGTTATTTCTAGTGCAAATCATAAAAACAGAATATATAGTCACAGAAGGAAAAGTTATTCCTTACAATCAGAGTGCTTACCTGAAACCCCAAAAGAAAACAAAGTGTTTCAAATCAAGTCGTTAAGACCAAATGAGAACTCTAGGTCTTTGAGAAAATTATCGAATCACACAATAACTCCAGTTAATAATCAGGCTTCTCAAAGAATATATGGCCGTCCAAAATTGGATGGAAATGTGTCTAGAAGCTTTGAAAGGGCCCAAACAAGAAATAATGGTCAAAGACCAAGTTCACGTTTTGGGAACCTTTCGACAAGAAGTGAAGTGGATTTATCACAAAGGAGTCGTTCACAGATGTTAGTATCTAGCATGTCAAATATGAGCAAACTCACTCGTGAGAAGGACACCATAAATCTTGGCTTAAATGGTACATCTAAAAAACCTATCATAACTCCGAAAACTAAGCTTCGCTCAAAATCAATTTCATTGCAGAACAACAAATCAAGAGGACCGCCACCAAGAGTTGGGGATTTCTTTCTAGTCTTTCCTTTTAATGAAGGGACTTTAAAAGCTGCCAACTCTACTTTAGATCCCCATTTTATTATAAAGGAGACACAGAAACTGACAAAGGATTTAAAGTTGGAGATGGACAAAAATACAGGAGAGGGTAAAGTTGGTGGACATCTTCCATTTGGTTCCCAGCAAGATGGTGAAAAATTATGGGGACCAGTTAAACCACCAGTGGAAGAAAACTGAAAGTAAGTCAATGTAAGATCCATGATGTTTAACTCTTGTCCTGATGAATATAATTTACAACCAATTCTCTGTAAGCACTTGCACATTGCGATAGGTTTTGGGCATGCTTTGTCACAGATTTGGTTAAAAATTGATTTCCTCCTGTGAATTTTTTTTTCAATTGCTATGATAAATTGGTAAGAAGCTGAAAAGGTCAAATTTTCTAACTTATTTACTCAGTTTTTGTATATCCATTTTGGATGATGGAATATTTTTGGAACCCTTGGAATAAGTTTGAGCCAAATCACTGACCAGGCATGTCCAAAACGCAAAAGTGCTTAAAGTGAAATGCTTTTAATACTTAGTTTTCAAATATTCATTAATTAAATCTACAGTTTTATATGAAATAAGTTTATTTCTCTGTGACTGTTCCTACATTACAAATCTTAGTTGCTAAATCTGCTTAGAACATTATAATCAATGACATAACAGTAGTAGCCTTGAAAGAATGTTAGAAAAGAAATTATGCTTGAGCCAAATTGTATTTCTACTTTAAATTCTTAATATATTACCCTTTAATTCCACTTTTTATGTGATAAAGAAATTAACCACTGATAAACCAACATTTTTATTCTTTCACAATATTTTCTATCCTTAGAATTTAAGCATTTGGCTGAATATAAAATTTTATTTGTAACTTCTTTCAATTTCTGGGGAAATTGTGGACAAGAGGTGAAAAAATAAATTTCCACACATCTGATCATAACACAGACATCTTCACCCATTACCAGATGACAAAAATTCTAAATAGGTCCAAATTCAAAGAAGCTGCAGATAACAACTTTTAGGGTTTTTTTGTTAATCATTGTCTTTGGGGATATAAAACATTCTGGAAAAAGAAGAAATTGCTTGATAAGGCAATTTCTTCGTTTTCACATTGTTTTACAAAAAACAACATTGACTGGAAATTGGTTAAATCTAATTTTTCTCATCCAAACCCAATGTTGTGGGTTCTCATTTGAATCATCTTGACAATTGAGGCAATCCCAATAAAAACCCATGACATTATGGTATGAGGGTCAAATTAAGAAATAGTTAACATTTGCATATTAAATTCTCTCCCTCCATCATGACCTGTGATGTTATTAAAAAAACGCAGGAACTCTAAAATATGTGGGTTTCACATTCTGCAACAAATAAATTGAACATAAAAACCCAATACCAGAGGACAAGATGTTCAGGTCAAAATTCAAAGAAGCTGCAGACAACAAATTATAGCGGATGAAATTTTCAAAACCTTTTCTTTTGGGGTAGAAAAAATTATGGATAATGGAAGAAATTGCTTAATACAAGCAATTTTTTCTTTTCCCACATGGTTTTCTCAAGTTTTTTCGTAAGGGGAGTATAAAAGCTGGATTTTGTGGGAATGGAATAGGGTTTTATTAACCCTTGTCATGTTGAACCCGGAATATTCCGGTTTTGGCAGGAGGTGTAGACTAAGATCAGACTGCACTTATGTGCAGGCTGATCTTAGTCTATACCTCCTGCTTGTACTTTTCCTGCCAGAGTTGTTTATGAAGTTGATTTCTAAAAGAAATAATTATTTTTGAACAACAAATTCCATCAGTGCTTTCAGCCCTTTGATTTGACAGCAATTCAGTAAGGTAATTTATACAGCATGACAAGGGTTAAGTCATGCAACCTTATAGTTGATAGGAAACTCAAACCTCATATCTGTAGTTACGATGACCATTGTCGCTATCCCACGATAGTTGAGTGTTTTGCTAGAGATATCATCATAACAGGGTTTTCCCTCGACTTTCAAAACAGGGGGTCATTTTGCCACATTATGACCCCTATCAAATAAGATAAAGAAGGCTGTCTAGCTATTTTGGGGGTCATTTCTGAAAAATGGGGGTCCAAATTCAAAGAAGGTGAGGGTCATGGAAAACCCTGTCATAAGATGGAAAAAAATGCTTATTCTTATAAGATTTGAAAAAAACTTATTGTAAAATTGTATTTAACCCTTGTCATGCTGAACCCGGAATATTCCGGTTTTGGCAGGAGGTGTAGACTAAGATCAGACTGCACTTTTGTGCAGGCTGATCTTAGTCTACACCTCCTGCTTGTACTTTTCCTGTCAGAGTCGTTTATGAAGTTGATTTCTAAAAGAAATATTGATTTTTTTAACAACAAGTTCTATCAGTGCTTTCAGCCCTTTGATTTGGCAGCATTTCAGTAAGGTAATTTATACAGCATGACAAGGGTTAATGTGCAATCCAATTATATGACCAGACTAAACATGTGTCATAAAGGTAGTTCCCACACGATAATTTTTAGACCAGTTCGAATTCAAAGAAGTTGCAGACGACAATTTTAAGTTAGTGAAATTTTTAAGTATTTGTCTTATGGGGTAGAAAACATTGTGGACAATGAAGAAATTGCTTGTACAAGCAATTTCTTCATTTTCCACAATGTTTTCCAAAGCTTTCATATTAGGGGGCGTTTAAAGGCATCATTGTGTGGGAATGGGTTAACATGCTTTATAGAGGATTTACAGTAATCTCTTTAAAAAAAACTAGACCTTCACTTTATCCAAATTTAACAGGTTAGAAACTTGACACACTAATACAGATCTTAGCTTAATCCGTTTACCAAATAGATTCAAAGGGTTTTCCCAATCAACAAAATAATGATCTCTTATCTTTATTTCAAATAGATATAATTGAAAAAAAACCAACATGTTATGCAAACATGATTTGCCATTTTTGTGATGGTTGAAATATAAAAGTAATGGTTATCATTAAGGTAGAATGGTTTCATCATACTGTGCATGGTCAATGCTTTTTACCATACCAAGATGTTCTGTTTTTGTATGTCAGTTCATATATACGCATCATTTCACTTAACTGTTTCCAGATTTTTTTGCCCGTAGAGGAAAAAGCTTTGGAAAACTTTATAATACACCAACTCTAAATGTTCTATCTTCTGCCAATTCTATCATGTTGGACTGGTCTCAAATTTGTCTTGTAATAGGTATTAATCAACTATGGCTATAACTTTCATTTAACCCATTCCCAGACAACAAAATTTTACACTAATACAAATTGAAAGAAGTTACAGATGACAATTCCAAGTTGAAGAAACTTTAAAAATGTTTGTCTCAATCTATAGAAAATCTTGTGGGAAATGAAGAAATTGTTTATGATAAGTAATAATCAACAATATTTTCCTAAGCTATTTTCTTGAGGAGTATGAGAAAGCCTATTTTGTGTGCGAATGTTTTTTCTTTTGGTGTATCTATGTTCCCTAAAGTGGACCATTTTCAGGTTAAATCTAACTTTAACCAATTTGATGATCATTTATTCCATATAAAATTGATTCTCATTATCTCAACTGTACTCACCTAAAATAATTACATGTATCTATTTTTAACCCATTCCCATGTAATTACCCTTTTTTACTCCTCTCTTGAGAAAAAAGGAAAACATTGTGTAGAATGAAGAAATTACACAATGTTTTCTATCTAGGTGTTCCAGTCACAGTAACTGTGAAAGCAGATTGAAATACAATGTAATGTTTACACTGGTGTTTACCCTTTCCTTTTCAATCCCTGTACTTCTATACTTGAGAAGACATTATGGAAAAAAATGCTTGTAACAAGCAATTCCTTCTTTTTCTACAATATATTCCACTAAACTGAATGATTATTTTCAATGCAATTAAAATCAACTTTGAATTTTTGTCTGCAAAACCTTAGAGCTAAATTTTTTTTCTATATGGTTAACCTTGTACAATCAATCAGAAGGTCCCATTTTAAATATCAGAGAAAAATGGGGGGGGGATTACATTGGTGACCAAAAAAAACTAACCTATCAAACAAAAAGGATTCAATACAGTGAAAAGAGGCATAATCTAGCAAAGGTCAATTAATCCTTGTCATGCTGTATAGATTACCTTACTGAATTGCTGTAAAATCAAAGGGCTGAAAGCACTGATAGAACTTGTTCAAAAGTCAATATTTTTCTTTTGAAATCAACTTCATAAGCAACTCTGGCAGGAAAAGTAAAAGCAGGAGGTATAGACTAAGATCAGACTGCACACAAGTGCAGTCTTATCTTAGTCTACACCTTCTGCCAAAACCAGAATATTCCGGGTTCAGCAAGACAAGGGTTAAGAGATTCTTTTCCAAAAATAAGCATTTTGTGTTAGAATGACAATTCCAGATTAGAAATTATTCTTATAGCAAAAGGTTTTGTCCAAGTTAGCCTGCACCAGTCCATGTAGTCTGACCAGAGTTTACACTTTGGGTATGAGGTCTACACTTTTGGCACTGCTCAGGGGGTCTAATTATCTCGGTAACAGGACAATAGCCCCTCCGGACAATATCCCCTTCTATGTTTTTTGACAAGGCGGACATTGTCCCCTTCCTAAACTTAACAGGGCGGACATTAGCCCCTTCATCATTCTGACAGGGCGGACAAAATCCCCTTCTTAATATTAGAAGGGCGGACATTATCCCCTTCATCGTTTTACTACTGTGGATAAAAGCCCCTTTCTAAAATGTATCACGAATGTAAATTTATAGGGCAGGCTGCATCTCAAACTAACAACATGTATAAAAAAAGCTCATATGGATAGGGTAATAATATAGCTAACATTCAGCATATTCTATTTTGTTAAGTCGACGAGTGTCAGGAAGGACAACGTATTACCAAATGACTTCAAATAGTAAAAAGTTGAAGTTGGTACGAGGTTCATTTTAAAGAAATATGGTGGTAAAGAGGGAAAAGCGGTTCTTTGCCTTTACCATGACTTTTACTAGAATACAAATTTTATGGTGTTGCTCACAGGGAAGTATGCAAAGTATTTAATTAAAAAATTGGGCATTAGCTTATTATTTAACAAAAAAAAAGGACTAAAATTAATATTAATCTTATGATTTATGGATTATAGTTCGTTTCGTTACTTAAGTCCAATGAAACTTAATACAATTTTACGAAGGGGATAATGTCCGCCTATCGAGGGGATAATGTCAGCCCTGTTTATATTAGGAAGGGGATTTTGTCCGCCCTGTCAGAATGACGAAGGGGCTAATGTCCGCCCTGTTAAATTTAGGAAGGGGATAATGTCCGCCTTGTCAAAAAGCATAGAAGGGGATATTGTCCGGAGGGGCTATTGTCCTAGATTCTATTATCTCAAACACATTAAGTAAAATGAAGAAATTGCTGGGTAATATTTCCCTTCTCCCAGTCAGGATATTTGAATCCAAAGTATTCAAATAATATTAGCTTTTGACCCTTTACCACTCAATTATAAATTTTGATACAGTGAAGAAAATTAGAAGAAACATTGTTTCTAAATGAGAAATTACCCGTAAAAAGTAATTTCTTTTTGCCAAAATATTTTCACACGATAAAAAACACGATTCCTATTTTTCGCTCGACTATTTTCTGATGAAATCCCAATCATGAGTAATTGACTCTTTAACTATAAAATTCTAGGAGTTTTAAATGGGTTGAAAAAACAAAAGCAAATCATGTTTTTCAAAATTTGAAAAATTTGGCAAGACATTTTTTCCCCAGTTAATCTAATATTATAGATGTAAGGTAATTCTTTAGGGAATAAAACAGATCACTGAAAATTTGAGGGACAAAAGCACCCTTAGAATTTTCTCTCCAGGGGCTCATGTTTTTGAGAGAAATGTTAAAGCCTTTCCCTGTCAAAATTCAAAGGTGTTGCAAACGAAATATTAAATGTTGATTTGATTTTGAAAAAAAAAAAAAATTCAGTAGTATAAAATATTGTGAAAAAGAAAAAAATTGCTTGTTACAAGCAGTTTTTTTTTTTACAATGTTTCTCTGTCATAAAATCACAGGGACATAAAAATCAGGGATTGATCAGGAAACATTACAGGTCAAACTAGGATAATTTGAGATTTTATAGGGTCAAATCAATATTCTAATCACCTGTGTTATCTTTTTCATACAAAAACTGAAGCATTTTAAGATCTCTGTTATTACTGGAAACATTCATTTGAAACTTGGAATATATCTACGTTTTCAAAAGTGCAACCTTATAATAGCTTTTGGACATATCTAAAACTTTTTTGGCTCGTTATAATTTAACGGTTGTATAACTGCTTTGTCACAGGGTAATGAGTATATATTATTCATGTATCTTTTGTCCTAAAAAAAAACTTGTATAATGTAGTGATCTTTGTCTGATTTATGTAAAAAGAGCTGTCACACTATAGGGAATTTCAATACAGGGCCTGACATTTATCAGAAAAAATATTTGAACACCTTGATTTATATCGATTAACACTTACAACATTGAAACCCTTATTTCTTTTAGCTAGTAATTACCAAGTGCATTTAAGTACAAAAGGATGCATTAAATAAGTTAGCCTATTTATTGACACAATACTTTAACCCTATCCTTTAAAAAGTTGTGATTTAATGTAGCTATGATTTTATAGTCTAGAAAAAAATATGGAAAAAGGAGAAACCTTTTTTCCTGTTCCAACAATATTTTCTACCACATAGGATGGTTTCATTTAAAATCACAACTAGTTTTCATTGATGTCTGCAACCTCTTTCAATTTGAACCACTTTAAAATTTAAAAGAAATGGGAAGGGGTTAATGATTGACTTGAAGACTTTTTCAAAATCAGCATATATAAGAACATGATCGTCTCTTTGAATGAGTTCTTTATAAAAACGGGTTTTCTTTTCAAAACAATTGGGACGTAATTGTGCAAGTAGCATTGCCCTATGGTCCTTTAACCAATTACCAGACAACAAAATTTTAGACTAGTCCAAATTGAAAGACGTTGCAAACTGAATTTTTTAGTTGATTGAATTTTAATTCTTATGACGGTTTTAGGGAGAAAACATTTTGGATAATGAAGAAATTGCTTTTAACAAGCAATTTTTTCATTTTCCACCATGTTTTCCAAACTTTTTTTTCAAATGGGGTGTAAAAGCATTATTGTGTGGGAATGGGTTAACTTATGAGGCTTTTGGACACCCTTCAAGAAAAACAATTGGGAAATATTGTGTTAAATGAAGAAATTGTTTGTAACAAGCACTGTCTTTATTTTTACACAATGTTTTCTACCTAGAAAGTTGAAAAATCTAAAATTTCATATGATTTAAATTGTACTCTGCAACTCCTTTCAATCCGGACTGATTTAAAAGTTTGCAATGGGTTAAAGAAAGTTCTTAAAATAATCTTTGTAAGATCAAAAATTAATTCTATATTCTGAGATTCTGGATTTTTTATTGAGATAAAGAAAAAGATATTTTAAGAAATATCATCTTTATACAATCAATGGACCTAAGACTTCCAAATTGTTTGTAAAACATTCCTTTACCAAATTACTACAGACCGCTCAAAATCAAAAGCATTGCCTATTTGTCCTAAAATATTACAGGAATTCTACAATCAAAATGCAATGAAACATGGAGATGAAAGAAGGAAATCTTTTAAAGAAAATCTGCTCCCGACTCTGAAAACCTTGCGTTTTAAATTCTGCATGATGAATTACTTAATTGTCTTCATACAAAGTAATTCAAAGATTTAGATGGAGTAGAGATAAAGAGCTTTTTTTACTCAGATATGCAATATTGGACACTCCATGGGATTTGAAATCATGACTTCCAGGGTTTGATCTCCAGTCAAAGCAAATATCCTCTCTGACATTTGTCTCCCACTAATTTATAGACAATCTAAAACCTTAGTGGGATGAGCGGCTGAAGCTGAAGGCTCAGAAATGATGTAGCATACCAGTGTGAGAAATACCAGGAATCAATGGTTAAGTGCTGATTTGGTATATATTGGTACCATCATTTCTGTCTGTCCATCCATCCTGACTGTCCTGACGTCCATCCACAACTTGTTAACACATCTCCTCGGAGTCCTCCTACAAAATATTGATGAATTTGCATGGAATTTTCAAAAGAAAGTTCATAATCACTTGACCTTGCTCATGTTGTTGGGGTTTTGCATTTTTGGCTGCATTACAGAAAAAAGGGCTTAATGCAGAATTTCTTGTAAATACACATTTCCTCCTACATGGATGAAATATGAATGGAATTTTCACAGAATGTTTCCTGCCACCTGCCCTGGGGCACATAGTTGGGGTTTCAGCATTTTAGTCTGCAATACAGAAAAAAAAATGGCTTAACTCTTTCCTGTTTTTATTCCTGGTTTTTATGTGTCTGTGATGTTATACTTGAGAAAATGTTGTAGAAAAAGAAGAAATTGCTTGTAACAAGCAATTTCTTCTTTTCCTACAATATTTTCTACCCTGCAGGTTTGTTACTTTTCGAATTGCACTCACTTTAAGTTGTTGTCTGCAACTTCTTTCAAATTGGACAAGTCTAAAATTTTGAAAAACAGGAAAGGGTTAATGCGGAATTTCTTGTCTTGGCTAGTTAGCGGCATATATTGTGACTATGGACCTTTTTTTACAATGTGTTTTCTTGTTGCATAAAATTTCTTAATCCCATTATTGTATCTTAAATTCAAAATAGTCCAAATTCAAAGAAGTGGCAGATGACATTTCAAAGAGCTTGAAAAATAAGACTTAGTGTCATGTGGAGTAGAAATCATTGTGAGAAAAGAGAAACTTGCTTCTTAAAAAAATGTTTTAATGAGAAAATATAACCCATTTCCCTACTCAATTTTAGACCAGTCCAAACTGATAACAATCTGCCTGTAACAAGCAATTTTTTTTTTGCAAAACATTTTCTTCCTCATATGACCCTTATTTTTCATTTAAACCATCTTTACTTTGTTGCCTGCAACCTCTTTCAATTTGGACCAGTCTAAACTTGTGTTGTATAGGAATGGGTAAAATACAAATGTCATAGAAATAAAATGACCAGCTCAGGAAGCTCTAGTGTCTTAACCCATTACCAGAAACAACATTTTAGTCCAGTCTGTTTTATATAAATTAAAAAAAGAGAATTGTTACGGAAAGACATTTTAAAAATAAGTGATATTTATGGTAGAAAATATTTTTGCTAATGGGGACATTGGTTTTAATAAGGAATTTCTTCATTTTTTCCATGATAATTACCAAAGGTGTGTATGTATTTCAAAAGTGAGATTGTGTGGGGATGCATTAACCAATTTTTTATTCTTTCTTTCAGGTATGACTCAAAAACAAAAAGACAAACCTCCTTGACTGTGATACAGCCAATAAACTCTTAGAAGTAAAAGAGTATTTTCCATGATAATATTTCTTAAAAAATATAAAAATATAAAAAAAAAAGAGACTGGTTCAAATTCAAAGACATTGCAGATGACAATTTTATGTTGATGGTTTTGTTGTCTTTTGTTGTAGCTGGCAGTTTCATTCACTATAATGTTTTCAAAACCTTTTTTCTTTGGGGTGTCTAAATGCTTGATTGTGTAGAGATGGGTGAAGTGCCTTGGTCTTTGGATTTTTATACGCCCATCGAAGACGGGACGTATTATGGGATCGCCCGTGGTGTCCGGGCGTCCGGTCGTCCGGGCGTCCGGGCAGTCTTCTTTGTCCGGAGCATAACTCTGTCACCGTAAGTCCGATTGACTTTAAACTTGGCAGTTATATTCTTCACATCAATAAGGAGTGCAGTGCACAAGAACCATAACTCTACCTGGCCTATTTTTTGAGTTATTGCCCTTTGTTGTTTTTCATACTTGAATCTTGTCCGGAGTATATCTCTAAAAGTATTATAGCTAGGATCATGAAATTTCATGGATGTATAGATCTCACCAAGGGGGAGTGCAGTGCACAAGAACCATAACTCTACCTGGTCTATTTTTTGAGTTATTGCCCTTTGTTGTTTTTCATACTTGAATCTTGTCCGGAGTATATCTCTAAAAGTATTATAGCTAGGATCATGAAACTTTATGGGTGTATTGATCTCACCAAGGGGGAGTGCAGTGCACAAGAACCATAACTCTACCTGGTCTATTTTTTGAGTTATTGCCCTTTGTTGTTTTTCATACTTGAATCTTGTCCGGAGTATATCTCTAAAAGTATTATAGCTAGGATCATGAAACTTTATGGGTGGATAGATCTCACCAAGGGGGAGTGCAGTGCACGAGAACCATAACTCTACCTGGTCTATTTTTTGAGTTATTGCCCTTTGTTGTTTTTCATACTTGAATCTTGTCCGGAGTATATCTCTAAAAGTATTATAGCTAGGATCATGAAACTTTATGGGTGTATTGATCTCACCAAGGGGGAGTGCAGTGCACAAGAACCATAACTCTACCTGGTCTATTTTTTGAGTTATTGCCCTTTGTTGTTTTTCATACTTGAATCTTGTCCGGAGTATATCTCTAAAAGTATAATAGCTAGAATCATGAAATTACATGGATGGAAAGAGCTCACCAAGTTGGAATGCAGTGCATAAGAACCATAACTCTACCTGGCCTATTTTTTGAGTTATTTCCCTTTGTTGTTTTTCGTACTTGAATCTTGTCCGGAGTATATCTCTAAAAGTATTATAGCTAGGATCATGAAATTTCATGGATGTATAGAGCTCACCAAGTGGAAGTGCAGTGTACAAAAACCATAACTCTACCTGGCCTATATTTGAGTTATTGCCCTTTGTTGTTTTTCATACTTGAATCTTGTCCAGAGTATATCTGTAAAAGTATTATAGCTAGGATCATGAAACTTCATCGATGTAAAGATCTCACTAGGGGGGTGGGTGCAGTACACAAGAACCATAACTCTACCTGGCCTACTTTTTGAGTTATTGCCCTTTGTTGTTTTTCATACTTGAATCTTGTCCAGGGAATATCTCTAAAAGTATAATAGCTAGAATCATGAAACTTCATAGATCGATAGAGCTCACCAAGTAGGAATGCAGGGCATAAGAACCATAACTCTATCTGGCCTATTTTTTTAGTTATTGCCCTTTGTTGTTTTTCATACTTGAATCTTGTCCGGAGTATATCTCTAAAAGTATAATAGCTAGAATCATGAAATTTCATGGATGGATAGATCTCACCAAGTGGGAGTGCAGTGTAAAGAACCATAACTCTACCTAGCCTATTTTTTGAGTTATTGCCCTTTTTTGTTTTTCATACTTAGTTTGACAAAAAAAATTCATTCAAAATAACCTCAGTTCTATTCAAACCCCCAGTTAATATTGAGCAGTGTGACGGGCGTATCTTGTGACAATTTGGCACCTTGTTTGGTTAATTCATTCCAAGTTTAACCCTTTCCCGTTTTTAAAACATGTAGACTGGTCCAAACCGAAAGGAGTTGCAGACGACAGTGAAAAATGGATGCAGTTTGAAATGAAAACATCTATAGTGGTAGAAATTATTGTAGGAAAAGGAGAAATTGCTTTTTACAAACAATTTCTTCTTTTTCCACAATGTTTTCTCAAGTTTAAAATCATAGTGACGTAAAATCCTGTGTTTATACAGGAAAGGGTTAAAAGAAAAATAAAAGAAAAAAAAATAGAATGGTCAAAATTCAAAGAAAATGAAGATAAATTGAAATTTAGTGCAATTTGAAAGTAAGCATCAGGTAGGGTAGACAGCAATATTAGAAAAAGGAAAATCTATATAATTTTTAGGACGCTCAGAAAATAAGAGTTGTGAGTGAAGAAGTAGAGTGGAAACCTAGATACATTGTAGTAATTAGTGTAATAAAAAAATTTATAACTTCATGGTGCTATACTAGAAAGTCTGATTCAAGCACAGATTAACCCTTTCCCACTGAATGATGCTTTTATATGACCCATAGAAAAAAACTTTAAGAAAACATTTTGAAATGAAGAAATTGCTTGTCATATTTTCTTCTGAAAGTTAAAAAAAACACCTAAATTACAGAAGCTTTAAATTGTGAATTCAGTACTTATTGTTGGTCTCAAGCCATGCCCACTGGATTCCAACATGGCAGTAAGTCAGAGTTTTCAAACTACATGGTCAAGGACTAAAAACAAATTGTTGGTGAGCAAACTAAATGATGTAGCTACAGCTTATCACGATTAACCCATTTCCAGACAACAATCCAAACTGCACTAAAATTGGAAAGTAAGTGCCAAATAGAGAAGAAAACTTTGTGAGAAAAGGGTAAATTGCTTGTTTCAAGCAGTTTCTGCTTTTCTCACAATTTTTTGATGTTTGTACTTTTTCAGGGCATATGAAAGTGTCATTGTGGTAATGGGTTAAGTCACTTGCAAATAAAAATGTTTGACATAAATGCAGGGGGTTAACTTTGCACTTCTGTCAGTTGATTTTTTATGATGGACAGATACAACTCTTCACTTGACCAATTATGGCTGTCAATCAAAAAAATAATCAACCAATCAAATCATTCATTTAGACTGGGGGTGCAGTTAGAACTCCACCATTGGCCACCATTTATGGAAAGCAATTTTGTTGGTTTGGTGAATTGAATGCCATTATTAAAGCCTATTCAAGCTTTAGTTATGATGTTTAAGTCGCCAACCAACCATTCTACTTTTTTGTTACATGCCACTGGTCATTAATTCCTCGAAAAAATGCCATTTAACCCTTTCAAATTTTGCAAAGTTTTAGATCAGTCAAAATTCAAAATGAAAAATTAAAGGGGATTATATTTGAAAACCAACCATTAAGTAAGATAGAAAGTATTGTGGAAAAAGAAGAAATTGCTTCTTACAAGCTATTTCTTCTATTTCTACAATAATTTCTCAATTATAAAATCACAGGGACATAAAAACCAGGAATTAAAGAGGAAAGGATTTAAAGTGGAAATACCTGTTTGAGTCAGTAAGCAGGGTCAAAGGAAAAAGTTGGCGAGGCCAGTGATTGGTCAATAAGACAGATTGCTGGCCACACCCATTAACCTCCAACATGGCAGTTTGACTGAGGTAATCTATGTGGTCATAAGATAAATGGCAAGCCATTGGTTTGTGATCTTAATGAGCTGTAGTTATAATAATTAAGTCACTAAACCAACTAAAATTAGTAAAATAATGATATTAATGTCAAAGTTCAAAGTACAATTCTGATCTATGAATGATTTTATTGGTCAATCAACCTTTTGATTGACAGCAGTCAATTGGTTCATACTTAGAGCACCATCTGTGGCAATATGTTACGGGTTAAAAAATTGTTTATAATAGATGTATTAGCATAGACATAAAAAAATGATATTCTATGTCTCTGGTACAACTAATATATAATATATATGTTCCAAGTGTACTTTATGGTGCTCTCTGTACTCAACCTTATACAGACAACAAAATCTTAACCCTTTCCTGTTTTTGGAAATTTTAGACTGGTCTACATTGAAAGAGGTTACAGACGATAATTAAAATTGAATCCACTTTGAAACAAAACTACCCTTTGTGGTAGAAAATATTGTGGGGAAAATGCTACAAGTGATTTCCACTTTTTCCACAATGATTTCTAAAGTATAAAATCACAGCCATGTAAAATCCCGGGTTTGAACAGGAAAGGGTTAAGCAAATTGAAAGAAGTTGTTTACAACATTTTAAACCTTTCCTGTTTTTTTTTTATTCAAAGAACTTTCAGACGACAATGAAAATTGGATGCAATCTGAAAAACCAATCCTATAAGGAAGACAATTTTGTGGGAAAAGAAGAAATTGCTTGTAATAAGCAATTATTTTCTTTTTCCTCAATTGTTTCTCAAATATAAAATCATAGCGACATAAAATTCTTGGTTTGTTCAAAAAGGATTAATCTGCTTTTAAATTGAAAAAAAAAAAAAAAAAATAATAATAATTGCAATTTATGGTTAAAAATCTTGAGTTATTTCTCCATTTCCCACAATGTTCTCTACAACTATATTTCTTCAGAATGTAAGAACCCCGTGTGGTGTGGATTAAAGGTTGATGCAGTTGTATTCAATGTATTCAAGAATTGGAAAGAGAAAATAAGCTCCATAATTTTGACTGACCGTTTGCTTGCAGATGAGTTTGATAATGTCACCACACCATTAATTGAGCAAGTAATTATTCACTTCTAATTCAGATGACTGCCTGCTTTTCTATATCTTGTTAAAAATTGACATACAAAACCCACTGCCACACAATTATGCATTTTTCCCGCCAAAAGAATTATATAAAGGAAATCATTGTTTTAAAGGAGAAATTGCTTGAAATGAGCATTTTCTCTTTTTCTCATATCTTTCTACCCTAAATGACACTTATTTTCCAATTTTAAAACACATTAAATTGCTTCTGCAACCTCTTTCTATTTGAACCCATCTAAAAATTGTCATCTAGTAATGGATTATCCTTTTCGCTGCTGTTGTTGATTAGCAGAAGGTGCAACATTGTTACAGTTATAGTTTCAATGATCATATTAGACCTTGTCATGATAAACCCAGAATATTCCTGTTTTGCTGGAGGTGTAGACAAAGATCAGTCTGTACATATGTGCAGTCTGATCTTAGTTGATACCCCTTGGTTGCTCTTTGCTAATCAGAATTGTTTATGAGAATAATTTTCTAAAGAAATTGTTACCCCTAACCAGGGTTTCCAGTGCTTTCAGCTCTTTGATTCTAGTGCAGTTTTGAAAATGAATTTTATTCAGCATGACTAGGGTTAAGTATGGATGTAGCTTTTTTTTCTGATAACTTGGTCAGTGTCAACTGTTAGAGTCTCAGTAACATATAATCAGTGTAACACAAGAAATTCTACTCTTCAAATGATGAATCATTTGAGTGGCATGTCCCTTTTTATTTAAAATTAAATTTTATCAAATTTAGCTTGCCCTGAACTATTGTCTCAGAAGAGCTATAATTGTTGTATCATTTTCATTGGCATCAATGTCCTTTTTGGTTATATTTTACAGTCTAATGTGATGGGGCTCTGTTTTAGTTATGCACTCTTAAAGAAGAGCCTTTCATAAGAGACAATGGCCTTGATCCTGTGACCTTGACCTCTAACCCATTGTAACAAACTTTTGAAAAAAACATTTTTTCATCTTAGAACGCTCATATTTCACACATGCATTCATTGGCAGATGGGCTTACATTTGAGACTATGACCTTGAGTCTTTGACCTTGGGATCATGTTCTTTACTTCTTTTTATCCTGGGGTGCTGAATATTGTCACACACCCATTACTCGGTTGACAGCCTGTTATTTGAGACAATGACCTTACCTCTTTGACCTTGTGATCTTTACCTTTAATTCGATGTAAAACTTTTACTTAAACTTTAACATTTAATTTCTAGGTCATTTTTCTATCTGAACTAAGTTGAGTTTTGTTCACTAAATTGTAAATAGTATGTCAACTCTTTTTATCATATCATGTAAATATGAAATTTGATTTTTAGGCTAAAAGGCACCTTTTCCAATATTCTAACTATAAGTGGGACCATAAAGAAAAAAGGGACCTCCTTGATATTGCCAAAAAGTATCTACTCTGGTCTCCCTGTGCAAAAGGTCACAAAAATGTGTACTAAGTGACCATTCTTTATCCCATCCCTCACAATGACGCTTTTAAACCCCCCTCAATATGAAAGCTTTGGAAAACATTGTGGTGAATGAAGAAATTGCTTGTTATAAGCAATTTCTTCATTATCCAAAATGTTTTCCACCCCAAAAGATTTCATAAATTGCATCTTCTTTGAATTTGAACTGGTCTCATATTTTGTTGTGTGGGAATGGGTTAAGCAACCACTTTTTGGTTGTCCAAGGAGTGGTGGCTTAATACAAGATTTATTGTACTTCCCAAATACCTTTTGCTGGATTGACCTTTAACTCTTGTCACGCTGAATTTAAAATCTTATACAGAATTGGTTTAAAATCAAAGGACTGATAGCACTGGAAGGTCTGAATGAGAATCAATAATTCTTTTGAAAATTGATTATTTTAACAACTCATGCTTAAAGAAGACTAGCAGGAAGTGTAGACAATGATCTGACTGCACTTATGTGCAAGCTGATCTTTGTCTATACTTCTTGCCAATACAGGGATATTTCAGGTTGAGCATGACAAGGGTTAATATCAGTATTTCCTCGCAACTCATTTTAACCAATTACCTGAAGACAAATTTTGATAAGCATTTTTTTCTTTTACCATCTTTTTTCCCTTGAGGGACGTCAAAAAGCAGAATCATGTGGGATTGGTTTATTGAGGATAAAGTAATAAGGTTGTTCTTTTGTCCTCGGTGTGTATATATGTCCATCACACTATTCAGCTTCAAACATTGCAAGATGGCAGTTTTGGTGAGATAAGATTTCCTATCGGTTTTGGGCCACAATATTAAAGGTCAAGCCAATCAAGGTCAAAATGTCAAGTATTTGTTACTAGCTTCAGGCCTCCCTAAAGATCAGACTTTTTCAAATGTTGCAATTGTGTAGCCCTTTATGAACACAGAAACCCTATTGTTTTTTAGGTCAAAAGGTCAAGATGATAAGGTCAAATTCTATTCTTTTGGCATTTTTAAAGGTCCATTTTTCATCTTAAAGGTTAGGGTTTGGGGGTCAGTGGCACAATTGGGATGAGAGTAGCCCTTGATGAGATATGGAATCCTACTTTAACCAAACAAGAAATATTTTGACTGGTCCAAATTGAAAGGAGATTCAGACGACATTTTAAAGTTTATGAAAATTTAGATTTGTTCAACTTTCTTGGTAGAAAACATAGTGTAAAATGAAGAAATTGCTTGTGACAAGCAAATTCTTCATTTAACACAATGTTTTCTCAGTTGCTCTTCTTTAGGGGCGTCCAAAAGTGTCATTGTACGGGAATTGGTTAAGTTTGGTACACTGGATTCATAGTTAAAAAAGCAATATTTAGTTTCAAGCTTGCAGCCCCTCTACAGATTGCAATTTCTGTCTATCTTTTGAATGCTACCAGTTGTGTTGTTTGACTAGGTACATTTATGAGGGTTGTGCGGAAAGTTAGTTGACAGCTTTTATTTTTCATATAATAGTTCAATTTTTATTTTGATTTTTACTGGACCTCTACCTTGATTATCACTGACTTTATAAAGGTTTAAGATTACGTAAAATATGTACCGATACACAAATGACCTTGAGCTTAGTAACCCCCAGTGGTGCCCAGAGCACGTTGAAATTTTACTTTTACTGATAACTTACTTCTTTTTCAATGAGGTTTTCATGGTTAGATTATGAGCAAATTAATTTCAGGGAATATATTAATGTAAGCAGGTCTACATATTGGCTTCGTCTAACATGGTCACCTGGAATATTAGTTTTTTAAGAACACCAACTTCAGTAAACAGTGTGAGAATATCAACAAAAAATTACATCAAGACATTTTTGTAGAGCAGCAACTTTTCGGAATTATTTTTTTTGAAAGACCCTAAAAGGATCTATATTTTGGTTGATATTAAACAAACTTCTAGAAATGAAAGAATGAAAGCTTTGAGAAAGAGTAGCTGTGTTTAAATGTCGACGTCACTTACTTGTACATTTGAACGACATGGTGTGCTCCATAATGACTAACATCACATAACGAAAACTATTGAAATTTTATTTTGTAAGAGAACACAATTTAAATTTTGGCGCTGTCATAGCACAGTTGGTAGGGCATCAGAACCCCAAACTTCAATCATAGGGTGCCATGGGTTTGATCCCCAGCGGCAGCACGTAGATGTAATGGTGGTACTGGTGCATGATATACCAGGAATCCATTGTTAGGTGCTCCAACTACCTCAATATGACTGAAAAATTGTTAAAAGCAACATTCAACCCCAATGAAGCAAACAAGCAAAAAACTTTACACTTTGACTCCTTAGATATATGTAAGTTGATTTAGATGACATTCTTACAGTTTACAGACCCTTTGTATTAAGTTTTGTTTTACTAAAAGGTGTTTATGAATTTTCCAGACAACCCTTGTATTATAGAAACTGTTAGTCATTTATTTGTTAATTGTGAGAGGATGCTCTATTTTGTAGATCATTAAACTTTGTTGTTTACACATTTCCAGGATGTACCTTTTTAACTGGACTATTTGGAGAAAAGGGAGGCTATTTCAGTCGTCTGGGCAGTGGCATTGGTGTTGGCAAAATGCTTTGGTTAAAGTTTTACTGGCAAGTCTCATATGTCTGTTTCTACCAATATTATTGCTCTGAAACTTTGCATTTACCTTTGTAGCCATCATATTATCCCGTAGGCAGGTTCATTACACTTACATTTATTATGTTGGAATTATCACCCCTTTTTATGGGCATAGACATTTGGTAAAAGTTATATGTGCAAGTCTCAAATGTCTGTTCCTACTTGTACTATTGCTCTGAAACTTTTCACATGCCATTGTGACCATCATGATATCTCCAAGGCAATATTTCATAACTTTGACAATCATTATATCCCCCCTTAACTATGTTTTGGGGATATGTAGGAGTCAGCTTGTAAGTCCATCTGTTGGTTGGTCAGTTGGTCGGTCCGTCTGTAGCTTTTTTGTGTCCACTCAATTTCTCGACAACCATTGGACGGATTTGATTCAAACTTCACTGATATAATCAGTATCACGCAGAGATGTGTATGTTGCATTTTGGTTACTGTCCGTTGATTATTGATGGAGTTTTGGTCCTTTGGTGAAAAATCGTGTCTGCTCAATTTCTCAGCAACCATAGAACTGATTAGATTAAAATTTCACAGAAAGACTGAAAGACTGTATTAGTCAGACATGTGCATATCCTATTTTGATTATGGTCCATTGATTTTTGACTGAGTTATGGCCCTTTGATTTAAAAGTCCATTTTTGTTATGGCCCTTTGGTGGATAGCACTTATATATGGACAAGTGCTGTTTGGGGGTATTAGTCTACTTTGCGACAATGTCTAGTTTTAGTTGAATTTGACCCTTTCTGGACTTAAATATTCTTGGTTAAAGTTGTACAAGTAACTTTCTAATCTCTGTTCCTTCTCTTTCCATTTCTGTGAAACAAGGCACATGCCTCTGTGATTATAACATCAACCTCTTAGCAAATATTCATTACTCTGATTGTTTTAATCTTTTTTGACTTAGAATTTTAAGTGCAAGTTTTTTATCTCTATTAATACGTACAGTTATGATTTTAAACTATTAGACAGGTTCAGAGTCATGATTTATAAATTATTCATAGTTTCTGACATCCATGTTGTTCTATTTTGCCTTATGTTGACTTTGAATCGCTGTTACTATCCAGCATTCAAAATAGTCCAGTGTTGCTGTCCACTAACAGCTCTTATTTGTGTGATTGGTCACATTGTTTTTACCCTTTACAGTTTTTTTTCAATTTTAGACTGATCCAAATTGAAAGAAGTTGCAGATGACAATAAAAATTGGATGCATTTTGAAAAGAAACCATCCTATGTGGTAGAAAATATTGTGGAAAAAGAAGAAATTGCTTGTTACACTGTTTTCTCAAGTATAAAAAAAGCAGCAGCATAAAATCCTGTACAGGAAAGGGTTAAAGTCATGTTGCAAGTGATGTTGTAACCACCAGTTAAAGCTAATTTAGTATTTATTATGTAGTGTGCCAAAATATCTAGACATAAAAGTATTCATTATACCCCCTCCTACAAAGTATGGGGGTATATTGGTTTCACCATGTCTGTACATCTGTTCATCTGTCCATCCATCTGCCTGTCCATCTGTCCATCCATAGACTTTTGTTCTAGAACCAATTGAACTACAAGCATTAAATTCATCCTAATGTTGCCAATGATCCAAGAAAGTGCCCTCCCCCTTTTTTGGGGGGAGGGGGGGGGGAGTCATATAGGTCAAAGGTAAAGGTCACAATTGAACTTTAATGAAAAAAAAAGAATGTTTACATGCTCTAGCTCATAAACCATTTTACATAAGACTTTGAAACTATGCAAATAATATCAATTACCTAAGGAGTTACTTAAATGTTTTAGGGTAATGTAGGTCATAGGTCAACTGACCTACTTGAGTGACAAAATGCTGGTGAGTGGTTTAAAACCCATTCCAACTCAATCCCTCCTTTTTACGCCCCTCAGGAAAAATGCTTTGGAAAACATTGGGGATAATGAAGAAATTGTTTGTATCAAGCAATTTCTTCATTATCCACAATGTTTTCTATCCAAAAAGGTGAAAAAAATTAAAATTCCATCAACTTGAAATTGTCGTCTGCATCTTCTTTGAATTTGGACCAGTCTAAAATTTTGTCAAGTGGGAATGGGTTAAGTCCGCTCAGGGATAGCTAGCTATCATGTTTTCTTTTTGTATGTCAATCTAGTAACACTGCCCTTCTCTTGCTCTGAGTATTGTCTTCTGGTTGACCAAATTTAATCTTCAGTAAATAATTTATTCGCTCTGACAAAGTGTTTTGAAATCTGAGGCTGCACAATAGAACATAAGATAGGGTGAATTTTACTTTTTACTAATTTGCTATACTGGCAGAAAACCAGAATACTGAGCTATTGATGTTTTATAATTGGCTGAAAATAAAAAAACAAAAAATAACCCAAAAACAAGATGATTTCATTGTTACTGAATGATCATTAAAGTGCAGTGATTGGCATCTTTGGTAAATACCTTTGTCTACATAAGAAGGTCATCTTGCATGGTTTAGGTCAATTCACCAAAATGGCTTTTCTAGGGCACCATTATGCCTGATGCCTTGTGAATTCAGATTGGCTTAGAACTTTACTGTTTAAACCCTTTTACAGGCGGCAAAATTTTAGATTGGTTGGAATTGAAAGAATTTGCTGAAGATATTTTCTAAAAGGTATTGAAATTGAAAAATGAGTTCCAAATAGGACAGAAAACATTTTGATAAAGGAGAAAATGCTTGTTACAAGCAATTTCTACTTTTCTCACGAAAATTTCCATGATTTTTTTTCTTCAGGGCATCAAAAAGTATGATTGTATGGTAATGGATGAACCTATTCTTACACAATTATGCTTTTTTGAAGCCCTAAAAAAAAAATGGGAAAATATTGTGTAAAATGTAGAAATTGCTTACAACACACAGTTTTTTTCATATTTTGAGGTAGAAAAACTGAAAAACTTTTAACTGTTGTGTGAAACTCCATTCAATTAGGACCAGTCCAAAATTATGTTGTTTGGTAATGGGATATGTAAAGTGTTTTGAGGTCACTCCATAGAAGGGCGACCTTAAAAAGAATAGCCATTATAATCCTTTATAAATGTTAATGCAATTGTTTTTTGTATGAAAATCCTTTGTTCAGTGATTTAACCTAACCCTTTACTAAATAGTTAGGAGTATATCATGCCTCTGCAATTAAACATATTTGAAATCACCTATACAAAAAGACAATCAAGAGTAGTACCTGTTACAGTTCTTTACATATACTAAACAAACTTACCTTTTTTCTTACATTGTTTTCTGATGAAATAATACTTAACTTCTTTTTTCATGTTTTAGACAGACAGGTTTGTTGGAGAAAGAAAGAGAAAAGAAAATTTAAATGTCACTAATTTCTCCCTATTTCATATCTAAATTCTGTTGACTTTTAAATGTTTTACCTAGGCTGCAGTAATAGTGCATTGACTCCTAGTCATTGGTTTCTGGATTCGTTTCCCTGGCAAATGTTTTCTTTCCGACGTTTGTTGCCCACCAATGGGTAGTAGATAATCATTAACTTAAGTAGGATGAGCAGCCGGAGGTTTGGAAAGGATGTATTGGTTGTAAAGTTGTGAGAAATACCAGGAATCCATAGTTAAGTGTTCCATTGGCTGCGATATGACTGAAATTCTATTAAAAATGGTGTTAAACCCGATTCAATCAATCAACATATTTAAATTTTATCTAGTTTTAGTTAGCTGTTTACAGATATGTATTAAAATTTTGTCATTCTGTTAAAAGACATAAGTATTTCCGATAGAATATTTTTTTGCAAAGTCTTGTAAGTTAACCATAGTAGTGCATCAGTTTACAACATGGACCTTCATATACTCAACATACTTCAAGCAACCACTTATTGGATGACCAAAAGGTTGTGGCTTAACCCTTTCCCATTTTATAAATTTTAGAATTGTCCAAATTGAAAGAGGTTGCAGACGACAATAAAAATTGGATGAAATTGGATTGGATTGAAATTAAACCATCCTATTTGGTAGAAAATATTGTGTCACAAGCAATTTCTTTTTTTTCCACAATGTTTTCTCAAGTATAAAATCACAAAGACGTTTGAACAGGAAAGTGTTAAGAGAATGGTCACTGATAAAACATTTTTGAGAAATATATGAAGGATTGATTCAAATTGCATACTTAAATTATTACAGAATCCTCTCTAAATAAGGCTATTCTAACGAATTCTGAGTTCTCAACAACATTGGATTTAGGTATAATATTTTTTTAGCAAATACGACCACTTCTTTATGAGAGCTTTTGCTTCTGAAAAGAGGATTTTGATGGTGGTTGCTTTATGAAATTGGTTGCTTAGTGGAGGTGATTGCTTAAGCAAGATTGAATGTATATCCCTGATGTTGTGTAAGACATTTTGGTAAAGAGTAAATTTATCCCATTGCTATATGGCTATACTGTAGACTGGTCCAAATTGAAGAAGTTGCGGACATCAGTTCAAATTGTATATACATGTACAAAATGTAAGTGCAGAATAGGGTAGAAAAAAATGTGAGAAAAGGAGAAATTGCTTGTGTCAAGCAATTTCTCCTTTTCTCAGTGTTTTCCATGATGATATATTTTCAGGGCATAAGAAACTGATATCCTGTGGACATGAATTAAAGCAGAGATGATCACTCATTACAACTTTACCTTTTATAAGATGACAAATATCTTAGGCTGATTCAAATTGAAAGAAATTGCAGACGACAGTGCAAAGCGAGTTTGAAATAAAAAAAAATATGTTCCTCATAGGTACAAAACAATTTGAGAAAGGAGAAACCGCTTGTTGCAAGTGATTTCTTCTTTTCTCACCTTGTTTTCCATATTTATTTTCTTACATGTGTTTAAAGCAAAACTGTCGTAAGGGGTTAGACAGATCAGGACCAAGGTTTGCTGATTTCCTTATCTAAATAGCCATCTTTCACTCTGACCACTTTCTTGTTTGTTGTTATTTATTTTGTTAAAGTATTGTGATAGCTTTATGCAAGTAATTTTAGAATTATGCAGTATACATTTGTTACTGAATAAAATTTTGAATATATTCAAAGAGTATTTTTTTTTCCTTTCAAGGCTTCCATCAGGTTCTATAACAAAATATCAATGAATTACAGGGGAGAAATAATCAGGGCTTGTGTTTGAATCATAAACCAGGGTTTTGATCCTAAAAAATCTGTAAATGTCTTATTTTGACCCTTCGAATTTTCAGACTGACCACCTAGGGAGACATTTTCAAGGGTCAAATCAGGGTGTTATCCCTTAAATTTTCAATAATGTATCTCGGGTACTATTGAATATTGTACAAATTAATTGCTATCCTTTCAAGAAAAGATCAGTTGACACTTAACCCATTCCCATTCAATGACTCTTTGTCTCAATGTCCCCCCCCCCCAAAGGAAAAAAAGCATAGGAAGATAAAGTAGAAAATGAAGAAATTGCTTGTTTCAAGCAATATCTTCATTTTCCACAATATTTTCTACCCTAAAAGACAAGAAAAAAAAAAATCCATCAGCTTTAAATTGTCATCTGCAACTTCTTTCAATTTGGACTAGTCTAAAATGTTGTTGTGTGGAAATGGGTTAAACCTTCAAATTTATGCTCATGAATAGCTCTTTTTGTTGTTCTGATTCCTTCAAAATTAGTTTTAACCCCTGGATTTTCATTATGACCCCACAATTTCAAATGCTAGCAAAAGCCCTTATTCACGTACTTCTATTTTATATACCCAACACCTACAAAGTATAGGGGGTGTATTGGTTTCATCATGTCTATCTGTCTGTCCATCTGTCTGTAGACTTTCGCTTCTGTGCTCTTACTCAAGAACCAATAGACCTACAACCTTGAAGCTTCAGAATCATTGCAAATGACCCAAGGAAGGGTCCTATTGTTTTGGGGTCATATAGGTCAAAGGTCAAGGTCACAACCTTTGATAAAAATGTTTCCATGCTCTTTCCCAAAAACCTTTTGAACAAAGACTTTGAAACTTTATACACATATTGTTCATGACTCAAGGAGATGCCCTATTGTTTTGGGGTATTGAAGGTCAAAGATCAACTGTTCTACTTGAGAGACAAAGTGTTTGTGAGGGTATTAGTATGATTTGCAACAATTCTATTTTGAGTACTTTACTTTAATTTTATCAAGTACATGGGAGTACTACACTTATGTGTTAGAGTACTCTTTTCTACAAAGTACATGATGTGAGAAATCATACAATTGCTATTAAATTGTCATTTATATCAGTAGGGTAAATGCAATAACATTGTAAGTTTCTATCCATTATATAGATATTTACAGTGTTTATGAACTCACCCAATACAAACAGACCAACAATCGTGAAACTTCATACATTTATTGCCATGGATTCAAAGAGGCTTTCTGCTGTTTTGGGGTAACATAGGTCAAAGGTCAAGGTCACAATTGATCATGATTAAAAACTGTTTACATGCTCTGACTTAAACGCCTTATAACTGGGAGTAAATGACTCTCCCAAAAAGGAGCATATGGTTACACTTTTGTCTAGTTTGCTCTTTTGGTAATGAGAGATTGGTGGCTAATCCCAATAACTTCTGAAATAGCATTTTACCCCTTGTCATGCTGTATTAATTACCTTCCTGAATTGCTGTAAAATCAAAGGGCTAAAAGTACAACTTGTTCAAAAATTTCTTTAAGGCTGATCTTGGTCTACACCTCCTGCCAAAACTGGAATAATCCGGGTTCAGCACGATAAGGGTTAAGATACCAAAAGGCCTTAATTTGTATAATTTATGGACAGGAACATAATATGAAAATCAAATAATGGTGGGTGACTATTACCACACCATTACCTGACCAAGCTGTAAATTGACCATAATTTAACCAAATTAGCACAAATCCTTGACTTAAATGTCAGAGATCAACAATCATTTCCAACCTAAACGAATGATTTGATTGGCCAATTAGCTTTAGATTGACAGCAACCATCTATCAATAGCAGCAATTGTTGAAGAGATATGTCACTCAGATTAGAAACAGTCTTTGCGCATGTGCATCTTGTCCCTGAAAGGTGGAACAAACAAAGATTGTAATGAAAAAAATGGCTTAAATGGGCATGGCTAATTTCTATAAATAGTGAAACCTTTAAAAATCATCTTAAAAATCTTCTTTTCAGAAACCAGAGAACCGATTTCAACCCCTTTTTACAGGAATGATCTTTGGATGACCCTTTACCAGATTCCTTTAAAAAATTTGATCGGTTGAAAAACATTGCTTTAATTGGTGGGACAATTTTCCATATATGGTGAAAGCTTTAAAAATTTTCTCAGAAACCAGTAAATGGATTTCAACCAAATTTCACAGGAATGTTCCTTGGACGACATTTTATCAGATTCCTTCAATGGGATGAAAACATGGCTTTAATGGGAAGGGTTAATTTCAATAAATTATGACACCTTTAAAACCTTTAAAATTCTTCTTCTCAGAAATCATTAAATGGATTTCAACCAAATTTCACAGGAATGATCCTTGAGTGACCTTTAATAAGATTTCTTCAAAGAATTTGATTGGATGAAATTTAAGGCTAAAATGGGCGGGGCTAATTTCCATTATATGTTGAACTCTTTGAAAATCCTTTTTCACAGAAACCAGTTTAGGGATTTCTATCAAATTTCACAGGAATGATCCTTTGTTGACTCAGATTCCACCACTTAATTTTGATTTGTTGAAAACATGGCTTTTATGGTCGTGGCTTATGTCCATATATGATATACAGTGATTTTTTTTATGTAAAAAAAAATTGTAAATACCTTTTTAACCTGTAAATGAAATGACTCTTGTAAGACTATGAAAAGTTAAGATTTATTTGCCGCACATTATGAAAATGATTCAATTTATATTGAATTCCTGAAAGCACCATTTGCTTAATCAGTATAATCAGGCCTGTGGAGCGATACAGGTGCTCAAGTGCCTCTAGCTTGTAGGAATATGAAAGGATTGCTTTTTATCAACAAAGAATTAGCAGGGCAAGTATATGTCTTTTTCTACTTTGATTAATCTAAATGTATGCGTTCAGATTTCAACCAAACTTGGCATAAATATTTCCATAAGGGATCCTTACTTCTCAAAACAATTTGAAAGTTTAAAATGGTTCTCCCCTGAAACCACTTAGCCATGTTATATTCTGGCAAGCCATCAGGACCATTCTGGCCCTCTTGTTTTTCTAATTTTAACAATTTTTGAATTTTGTTGCCTTCTAAAAGGTTACAATATATTATCAATAAGAACAGATAATTCCAATTTTAAGAATTTAATTAAATCAGCATTCATATAATTGAAGGTATAAAATAGAAAATATTTGTTCCAATTCAGAGTACATAATAAAATATTCATTCTCATCAGCAAAGATATGACTAGAAAGCAAAATTAAGTTCAAGATCAGAATGTAATTATGCAAAGTATCCTTCTGGTTGAAATTGTTATTTAACCCATAGCAAAAAAATGATGTTTTCTGATGCCCTATAATCATGGATAACTTTGTGGGAAAAGGAGAAATAACTTGCAAAAAGAAATTCCTCCTTTTTTCACAATATTCTCTACCATATTTGGCCCTTATTTTCCTATTTCTGGGTTATTTGAAATATCCTCAGCAACTTCTTTCAATTTGGACCAGACTAAAATTTTGTTGTCTGGAAATGGTTTAAGAGTGCTAGTCTTATTAGATAATAATACCCAATATCAAACTGAGACTTACAACAACATCCTCAGAACTTAAGAATAAAAGATCATTCTTTCAACATAGCTAAGGATGATTGACAACAGACTCCTTGAGTTTACATCAAAATCAACAATTTATTTTCAAAAATTAAGCTTAGATAAGAGAAATCAATGCAGACAGACAAAACTGACAACAAAGGTATACACAATTTTTGAAAACGATTTGGAAGAAATAATAATATAATCACTGAAGTGCATGTAGTCATTAAAATCAATTAAGTTCTGGGTTTCATGACCAGAAAATATTTTATCAAGGAAAACATGACAGGAAAAGAAAATATTGCTTGTTCTCAAAATATCAATTGGCCAATCAAATCATTAGTGTAGACAAGAAGTGAACTTTGAACTCCAACATTTATGTCAAGCATTTTTTTGGTTTGGTAATTTGTATGTCGGAAGTACAGCTTATTCAAGACGTAGTTACAACCTTTAGGTTGTCAATCAATTTTTCGCCTTTTATGATATGTCCCTGACCATTATGTCTTATGAAATAATGTTGTTCATAAGATCAGGCAAACTGCGATGTCGGAGGTTAGAATTGCAGCCAGCAATACATCAACTTGTTTAAGTAAAAAATTTTAATCATCTATTGAACAATTAAAAATGAGCAGACAAGAAAAAGCCACAGCGAAAAATAACCAAATAAGTTCTAACCTTCAAGCTGATCCCATTACACCCCTAAACAGAGTTGTTCAAGACATAAACCAGTTTTTGACTCTTCAGTTAAATAAAGGTTTCATTTTGTAAACAAAACATTGCATTCTAAAAGAAAATAAATCATCTATAAAATAAAATTAGACCAATCTTGTAAAAAGGGATTAAATATAGTAATCTTAAAACTTAAAAATTCCAGTAAAGATCAATGCCAAGGTAAGCCTATCTTATCAAGCTGTATGTATGGTTTGAGCTTAATTTTGGACCTACCTCAGCCAATATTCCAAGTGTCGCATCTCATGATGGAGAACATGTGCGCAAAGTTTTTTCAAGAAATCTCTCTAATAATTATGGAAGTTATGCACCCATTCCCACACAATGAAGTTTTTTGATGCCCCTCAAGAAAAAAGCTGTTACAAGCAATTTCTTCATTATCTGCAATGTTTTCTACATCAAAAGCCAAAAACTTGAAACTCCTACATTGAACTGTTCCTGTAACCCTGTTCATGCCTGATTAAATTATTAAAACACACATCTAGTTACAAAGAACAAATTCATCATTTCTTTTCAGTCTGGCTTACCATTTCTCCCTCAAACATATAGGGAAAAGCACAAGACAGAGTTAAATGTCTGAGATATAGGGAATGAATCCATTTTCAGAATATAATATTTCATTATTCTTACATCAAACTTTTTGTTGCGGGTTCTTGTCTGAATCGTCTTCTCAAAACAAATCCAATAAATACATGTATATAGAACACAGGGTTTGGATGAGAAATTACAGATTAAGATTATCTTCACCCACACTTATGTTGAGCTGTAGACTCTATACAAGAACATTTATTGCAGCCTTTTATTCACTCCCTAAACCCAATCCAACACGATTCCGCTTTTTTACGCCCTCATGACAAAGGGTTGTGAAAACATGGAACAATGAAGCAATTGCTTGTACCAAGCAATTTCTTCATTTTCCACAATATATACTACACTGAAACACAATAATATTTAAAATTTCATCAACTAGAAATTGTCGTCTGTAACATCTTATAATATGGACCAGTCTAAAATTTTGCCATCTGGTAACAGTATAAAACGGTCTTGTAGTTATGTAGAAATGTCACCACAGAATATCATTTGAAACTCTTGATAACCAAAGTTGCTTTTTTCACAGTCTGACAGAGATCATTCAACATATCCAAGATTCATTGTACCTTTATGTGACAGGTCATGAATAAAACAAATATCACAGATTCAAGAGGATGGTTGCCTACATATTTTCAGGCTCTTGAAAAGAAATATCAGATCTTTCTGAATTGTTTGTAGCCACTAAGTTATATAGTTTTTTTCTGTACAAATAGTTCCTGCTACGTCTTCTTGGATTTCAAATGTGCCACTGCATTTGGTGTGAGGCCTGCCTCTAAAAGTGTTACTGTATTGTCAGAATGTACTTTGGTTGGATATGCTGATATAATGTCAAACTGTGGGGCATCTTGAGGCCTGGAAACACAATAAACAGAATATAAGCTGAATATTTATCTTCTTTTCACTATACATGTATTTAGAAACTTTGACATAATTAGATTGATGTTGTGTTCATAGATTTTTCTAAACACAACAAATACAAGCAGGGAATGTAGGCTTAGATCAGACTACACATATCTGCAGGCTGATTTTAGTCTATATACCTGCCAAAAGCAATTACCATAGCAGGGATATACTGGGATCAGCATGACAAGGGTTAAAAAGGTTGAAGATAAGAACTCCAATGCATGAAATGAATAGAAATTGCTGGGAGAAATATTGAGAAAGTTTGATGATAACTTCATGTAAACGACTTTTGTGGTCATGCAATGTCATATTGATTTTGGCTTCCTTCAGTAACCTTACATACTCTTTTTAAAAGACAC
Source organism: Fragum fragum (assembly GCA_946902895.1). Lineage (NCBI taxonomy): Eukaryota > Metazoa > Mollusca > Bivalvia > Cardiida > Cardiidae > Fragum > Fragum fragum. Next base: position 39,379,981 of record OX336368.1, on the reverse strand, counting down.
AATTCTTGTGTGATGTAGAGAATCGTTTTGATGTTCACAGAATTTTCAGAACAGATATTAAAGTTTTATTAAGTATTAAGATTCTTAGAAATACTGAGAACATTGTGTAATTTACAAAAATTCTATGAACTTTCCAAACAACTCTTGTATTACATATAGAAGAAATATGATCCTAAGCCTGGCATTTTCAACAGCTTTAGGTGAAGTAAATACATAGGTTAGTCTGGATATCGACATAGCATGATTAGAATGATTTTAGTTATTATATACCTATGAATATTTCTAGTAAAATCTATACATTCCGCACAGACAAATTCGGATATGTCAGAAAAAAATCTGTATCTGACACTGTCAAATACAGTTACATATAAGGTAGTCTAAGACGTCATTTTCATTTTGTGTAAGAAGTAATATTTCAAATAAAAGAAATCAGAATGGTAAAAGAGAAGAGAAATACTTGTAGAAATACAGATTTTTTTTATTTCATCAAGTTTGTTTAATAACAATAGGTATAAAATAAATGGAATATTATATTACGATTGCCATACAACATCTTGTATTTGCTTCTTGCTGTGGAGAAAAATTTGATATTCCACTTGACCTTCAGTCTAGTGAAATATCTAAACTTGCCTCTGCAGCTCAAAACAAATACAAGATGTATCTTTATTGTAATGTGATATTCCCTATATAATGCAGAGAAACCTAAAAGTGCCTATCTACAGAGCACATGCACAGACTGAATGATTTTAAGACTTAGCTGAGTTAGTCTTGAATGGGGACACAAGTTAAATTGTTGGAAATGTTATGCACTGGTTTAAAATTCACGATTCTTATTCTTATATCTACCTTTTTTGAGCTATATATTTTCTGAGATCCCCGATCGTGTCATCAAATTGCATTTTGAGTATATAAGTATGGTTTCCATCTTCTGACTTAACCCTCAGAGTCGTAATATTTCTGGGAGTGTGTGGTCTATCATTGTCTTCAAGTCTGGAATAGGAAAATAATGTGATATTTCTCTTTAACCCATTCCAATTACAATATCAGTTATAAAATCTTGACATGTTATAATAAAATCAACGTTGAAAAAGAAAGAACTTACTGCTTTTCCAATAATTTTCTCCATTGTAAAATTTTTCATAAACACTCCTCCTTTTTCAGATGTCAAATTTCTCTTTATTTTTTCTGTTTATATCATAGCCTTACTTTTAGATAAGTGCCCACTCACTGAGTTACATGTTTTAACAAAGTTTCAAATCAAATTTACTACAATACTTTTACAATAACAACAGCAATATCCTCGTTACAGAAAAGTTTTATCTGAGAATATGCAAGGAAATCAAAAGATAACAGTAAGAAAAAACACAAGAGCTGATATCCATTCTCATTCAATACAGTCAACTTTTCTTACAAAATCCACTTTCTTTCTAGCAAAGTTGTGATATAACAAAGATGTCAGTGTATAAACAATTAACCCTTTCCTGCTTTGCAAAATTTTAGACCTGTCCAAATTGAAAGGTTTTGCAGACAAAAATTCAAAGTGGATTTGTTTTGAAAAATAACCATTCAGTAGGGTAGAACATAATATGGAAAAAGAAGAAATTGAAGATGTGAAAACCAGGGATTGAACAGGAAAGGGTTAAACTTTGAATATGATGTGATCTATTTATATAGTATGTCTAAAATGCAAGGTCTGTGTTTCTTTTCTTCAATATATTGCAAATTGTTCATCAACTCTTTTCAGAAATGATTTGAATATGTTGATTTGTATAGACAAATTGTCTGTGTATAATGAAAATTGAGTTGAGTTCATCATCTTCCATAATCTGACTCAAGCATTTTCAATTTCTTTCAAATAAATGAGATCTAGACTGGCTATAAAAACACATTCTTTGATTGACAATCACTTAAAATATAATGGAACTTTTTATGACCCTCAAGGAATGTGCAAGAAACACTGTAGAAAATGAAGAATTCACTTTAAATAAGTTATCTCTTCGTCTCAAACAATATTTCTACCACAAAAGACAACAAATTTCAAAATATCATGAACCAAAGAATGCAAGAAGTAACTTCTTTCAATTTTCACCAGTCTTAATTTTGATACGTGGTAATGGGTTAACCCATTCCCAGACAGCAACATTGTAGACTGATCCAAATTGAGAGAAGTTGCAGACAATAATTTCAAGTTCATATAATAAAAAAAAAAGATCTTTGTTTTTTTTTTAAATAATGTTAGAAATGAAGAAATTGTTATTCATAAGTATTTTCCTTTTTCTCAATATTTTACAAAGTGCTTTCTTGAGGGGCAGAAAAAAAGTGGGAACATGTAAATGAGATAAACCATAATCAAGATGATAGATTTTATGGGCTATCAAAATATTTTAACTCCAACCAGTCAAGCTGTATTTATGATATTTATTAGACTAACTCAAATGTATAGGTAAAGCAACCAAAATAAATTGATTGAATTGGGTTTAACACCTCTTTTAACCAATTCCAACACAACAAAATTTTAGACTGGTCCAAACTCAAAGAAGTTGAAGACAACAATTTTAAATGGATGAAAATTCAATAACCCCTGACTATTATGGTAGATAACATTGTGGATAGTTAAGAAAATGCTTGTAAAAGCAAATTCTTCTTTATCCATAATGTTTTCCAAAGCTTTGTCTCTAGGGGCGTCAGAAAGTGTCATTGTGTGGGAATGGGTTTAACAGTATATAAGACATATAGCTGCAGCACTTAACCATGGATTCCTGGCATTTCACACACCAGTTTTACCACAGCATCAAGGATCATAAATAGAAATGTGCAGCCTTATCTATGCTTGCTCCCAATAACTTGATAAATCTCTTGTTCTACAAAGCAAGTGATTTTACCAAACTTACCTCTTTTTCATTTCTACTACTGTGTCTGTTTCAATAACAGTTACCCCTCCTGGTATGCTTGAACTGGTCTAAAATCATATAAATTGCCATTTATCCAAGGAAATCACCATGTCAATGTCAATCTGATTAGATTCAACAAAGTTTGTCACAAACTAGTGGACACTGTAGGTCCAAATGCTTGCCTATTCACCTACTCGTCTAAATATTATTGTTTGATTGCTGGCCCCACCAACCAGCTTGTCATTATTTTGCAAAATTTATGCCCAGTACCATGTAACAACCAATAGTTGTTCATATGATGGCTCATGTTTTTCAATGGGCAGCAGTTTTAACTTTTTGTTCCCTACTGAAGGGATAAAGTCTCACATTTTTTCTAAAGTGCCAAGTATGAATTTTCAAGTTATCACTCTTCTTTTCATTTTGTAAACCTGTCTATTTTCAACTTCAAAGTAGTGACATTGCCCAATTTGCACAATTTTCCTACATTTTTGGAGGTTTTCCACATTTTTGTATTTTTTATACACCTTACTAATTCATTATAAACATTATGATAATTTTCCAATACATAATGAGCTACCTTTGAGATCTATTTTGTACCAATTCAAGATTAGTCCTAGTATATACTAGTCCCTGGACACATGGCCTTCAAAATGATACTTGTCAGCAAGTAGAAAAGCCCATGTTGGTGAAGTTGGAATGGAAATTTCTCACACTTGCTTTACTATTAAATCACCATATGACCTTGTCTTATTTCCACTTTTGCAAAAGTGATACTACTCTGATTTCCATGAGTAAAATAAGTGACATATATCATCTTTACTAGATATAACTGTAAAATGCTAATTTACCTTCAATGATTCACCAACTGCATTCCTAATGTCAATCACCTTTCCAGAGCGCACAACAGATCTTGGGAGTTTTTGTAAAAAATTTTCGACTGTCATCTGAGGACCTGAAAAAATGCATCATGCTATTTTTACCTGGTATATATTACTCTTACTATGACAGTGGAATGCTCTTGACGAATTGATGATGCAATTAACAGGATTCCACTTTATAACCAAAACTAAATGATTAGACACCCTACATCAAGAGTTCTTGATACATTAATACCAGACGGTAAAATATGAGACTGGTCTGAATTGAAAGGATTTGCAGACTGCAGACTACAGTTAAAAGTTTATGAAATATATGATATTTCAACTTTCTTGGTAGAAAACATTGTATAAAATGAATAAATTGCTTGTTTCAAGAATTTTTTTCATTTTACACAATGTTTTCAACCAATATGACAAAGATTTTTTGAAAATTTCACAAACTTGAAATTGTTGACTGCATTGTCTTTGAATGTTGGCCATTCTAAGATTTTGTTTTCTGATTATGGGTTAACATGAACATTTAGTCATAAGTAAATATTGATAACTTAGTTATCAATTATTTGAGCATCTCACAATCATACCAGGTAATTCACTAGTTGTTTCCCTTGATTTGTCAGGTTCATGAATACTGGTAGATTTATCTTTGACATTGGTTGGAACCAGTCTAGATGGTTTAGTTTCTCCACCCAGTGTCTGCCCCACTCCTTTAAATGCTGTGGATCTTTTGTCTTCAAAATATACCTCTCTCTTATCTGTTACCTGTGTTTAAATTAAGAAAGGAATGTAAACACGTTCCAAAAAAGTTCCGTTTTTTTATGCCCCCTAAGAAAATGCCAGTAAAACAATTTCTTCCTTATTCACAATATTTTCTACCCAAAAATGTATAAATTTAAACTGTTATCAACAATAAATGTTACCTGCAGCTTCTTTGAATTTAGACAAGTCTGAATTTTGTCGTCTTGTAATAGGTTTATAGCATCTTGTCCTATGCAACAGTTCTCACAGTCCAGAAACATTATGTTCATAAATATATTGCAGGAAAGAAACAAATTCCTTGTATGATTTAATGTCCTATTTTCTCATGTTTTTTCTAATTGTTAATATACTTATTTTTCCCACTTTTGCCCACATTTAACCCTTGCCATGCTGAATATATTTCCTCTTTTCACTACATTTGAAAACTTTAACATAATTAGATCAATCTTGTGTTCAAAGATTTCTGTCAAAACGACAACTATACCTAGTACAGTAAAACCCCTCCTTACGACCACCCCGGAAATACGGGCACCCCGCTATTACAACCGAATTTTTACAGAACGGAATTTTTTGTTCTTTATTTCAATGGTCGCAAACCCCTCTAAAACGGGCACCTCGCTATTCCGAATTATGACCACTAAATTCAGTACCAACTATAGCTGATACACTATTTTGAACCCCACTAAAACGATCAGTATTTTCACGAATTGAGATAAACCACCCGAATTTCACACTTGATAAGAGCGACACTAATTGGGTACAAATACATTGTAAATAAATGATCGGATTTTTGTTTATGTGATATCGAACCCTTTTTATAATAGGTGTTATGGTTAAAGTGACCAATCACTTTTAGAAATTATAGTTTGTATTATTTTTAATTGTTATTTGAATGTGTCACAGGTTTTGACTCGAGTAATAAATTCAACAGTGAAAACATATCCGAGAAGTTACGATTTGTTTGTTTATGGCATTTCGAACAGTTAATTAGCAATTAAATTTTGATTTCGACGTAATTGATGCTTGGTATTTGCATTATAGAAGATATGAATGCAACAGTTTGACACTTTGAACATGTATTTACGAATAAATAATCTGAGGTCGGAGTTCTGAATCAGATCCAAATGGAGAATAGAGAAAGTAGAACTTAACGAATATCGTAAATTTGGAAATGACATAAGATTCCGCTGTAATACATGTTCTTATAGTTTCATTTTTGTATGTATAGTATTAATATATAACAAAAATTATTTAAACATGAAATACTTGACAACAAACGACCAAACCTCAGTAATACGACCACCCTGCTATTAAGACCACATTCAGAAAGTACCACAAGTGGTCATATTAGAGGGGTTTTACTATACATTGTTTAGGCTAAGATCAGAATGCATGCCAAAGCCATTGTCAAAGCAGGAATATACAAGGATCAGCATGACAAGCTTCAACAGTTGTTTGAAATAAATTTCAATACGCAGCAGCTATATATTTTTTGTTCCCTACTGAAGGAATAAAGTCATCGGGAGTAGTCTCACATTTCGTCTAAAGTGCCAAGTATGAATTTTCAAGTTATCACTCTTGTTTTCTTTTTGTCAACCTGTCTATTTTTAACTTCAAAGTAGTATCATTGCCAAATTTGCACAATTTTCCTACATTTTTGGAGGTTTTACACATTTCTGTATTATTATACACCTTACTAACTCAATACTACACAGTATTACAATTAAATTTGGCATGCTTAAGAAAATTTCCTATGGAAAACAGTTTGGATAAAGGAGGAATTGTTCGCAAGAACCAATTTCTTCTTTCCTCATAAATTACTCTACCCTATTTGGAGTATATTTTCAATCTAAATACAAATTAATATCTTTTAATTCGGACAAAACTAAACCATAACTTGCTGAACCCGAAATATTCTGCATTGGTAGGAATAATAGGCACAGATCAGCCTGCACATATGTTCAGTCTTATCATTGTCTACACCACCTCTTTGATGTTTAAACCAGAGTTGCTTACAAGACAACCTAACAATAGAAATATTGACCTTCAGTGCTCTCAGCCCTTTGATTTTAATGCAGAAATTTAAAAGATTTTTATTAAGCATGACGGGGGTTAAAACTTTCACTGTTTGACCTACTTACCACAAAAGGGACCCCATCTGGATATCTGTTTTGTAACTCTGTTGGAAAATAGCCATCTAGTATATCCTGCACACACTGTTGAGTACTGGAGTCCGTGAAGGGACGAAAAGGGCCATTAAACATTAAAATGCCATTGGCATACAGTGTCAACTGAACTGAATCTGTTTGCTGTTGAGATAAAATAAAAGTGCATTTCTAACAGTTTGTTATTATATGCAAGTTTATAGGATTTTATCTAGAACAAGAGCTGTCAGAGACGGATTTTGCTCCCCGAATATAGCACTGTCACAAAAAGAATAAAATAAACAGAGAAGAGGGTTCGGACCGACCGACAGATGCAGATATAGGTATATGCTTGCTTTACTCCAGACATGCTAAATTTTAAAGTACATCCTTGAGCTGTGATCTTAACCTAGGAACTATCTGAAAAAATTGTTTCAAAAGGCACATCTACTCACAATAGTGAACAATTGTGCAACGTTATTTAGAAATCAATCCATTATTTTAGAGGCTATACTCAAGACATGCTTAATTTTAATGTTTGATCTTAAGCTGTGACCTTGACCTTTGAGCTAACTAATTTTCTCCTCAAATTGCACATCTACCTATGACTGAGAACATTTGTGACAAATTATATTAAAATCCATCTATCATTGAAGGACTATACTCACGACATGCTCATATTAATGTTTGACCTTGAACTGTGACCTTGACCTTGAATCTATATGAATAAATTTTTCAAATGGCACATATACTCATGATGGACAACAATTGTGTAAAGGCATTTCGACACCCATCCACAATTTAGGGATCTATTTTCTGGAAAGGCTAAATTTTCATGTTTAACCTTGTAACAAGGAATTTCTCTTTTTTCCACAATATTTTCTACCACATAGAATGGCTTCATTTCAAATTGCATCCAATTTCAATGTCGTCTACAAACTCTTTCAATTTGGACCAGTCTAAAATTTAAAAAATGCAGGGAAGAGTTAAGCAGAGACTGCCATGGCAATGGAACAAAACTCAGTCACACAGTAAAACCCCTCTTTACGACCATCCAAGAAATATAGGCACCCCGCTATTAAGACTGAATTTTAGAAAATGGAATTTTTTGTTCTTTATTTCAATGGTCACAAACCCCATTAAAGCGGGCACCCTGCTATTCCGAATTACAACCACTTAATTCAGTACCAACTATAGCTGATACACTTTTTTGAACCCCACTAAATCGAACATTAACTTCACACCTCGAGACCAACCACCTGAATTTCCAACTTGATAAGAGTGACACAAATTTGGTACAAATGCATTATCAATACAATATCAAATTTTTGATTATGTGATATGGAACCCTTATTTTGATAGGCCAATCACTTTTAGAAATTATAGCTTCTATTATTTTAATCGTTATTTGAATATGTCATGGGTTTTGACTAGAGTAATAAAGTTGAAAGTGAAAAAGTATCCGAGAAGATACAATTGGTTTGTTTACAGAGTTCTAAACAGTTACTTAGCAATTAAAGATAATTAGCAGTTAAAATTTGATTTCAACTTAATTGATGTTTGGTATAGGAATTATAGAAGATATGTTATCAACAGTTTCACTCTTTGAACCTGTGCTTACGTATTAATAATCAGAGGTGGGACTTGTGAATCAGATCAAAATAGAGAAGAGAGAAAATAGAACTTATCATCAAATATTGTAAATTTGAAAATGACAATAGATAGATGGTTAATTGTTAGATGTTACTGGCCATAAATTTTTCAAAATAACACGGTTTCATATCAAAGCGGAACTTTTTGTCACAGCTTAGTGGGGGGATCTAATTATTCACCAATTGATACTCTTTTTACTTTTGATTTTTTTTAAGTAAAGCTTAAGGCTGTCACATACCACCAAATGAGTTTTGCAACTTCAGAGGCAGTATCTAAAGCAAGCCATGAGTTCTTTCCAATAACATTTGACTCTTTCCTGTCTATGGAAATTTTAGACTGGTCAAAATTGAAAAAGGTTGCAGGTGACAATGAAAACATTGGATACAATTTAAAAAGAACTATCATATGTGGTAAAAATATTGTGAGAAATTGAACATTGTTTGTTACAAGCAATTGCTCCTTTTTCAATAATTTTTGCTCTCATACAAAATCACAGCAAAGTAAAAACCCAGGGCAGTATAGGAAAGGGTTAAAAGCACTTTAAGGCTGTTACTCGTTGAAGCTGCTGTTAACCATACTCTCAGAGACTTAGTAAGATAAGATTAACCCTTTCCTGTTTTGCCATATTTTAGACCTGTCCAAATTCAAAGGTTTTGCAGACGAAAATATTAAGTTGATTATATTTGAAAAATAACCATTTAGTAGGGTAGAAAATATTGTGGAAAAAGAAGAAATTGCTTAATACAAGCAATTTCTTCTTTTTCCACAATGTTTTCTCAATTACAAAATCACAGGGACGTAAAAACCAGGGATTAACCAGGAGAGGGTTAAGGAAAAAAAAAATCATTACACATCCTTTAAAACTCTCAGGAGTTAATGATACCCTTTTAGAACAAAGCTCTAAACAAGACAGTGGAAAATGAAGAAATTGTTTGTCATTATAGTAATCTCTTCATTATCTACAATGTTTTTTACCATAAGAGATGAAGATTTTTAAAATTCTATAAACTATAACAAGTCATTTGCAACTTATGTCAACTTGGACCAGTCTGAACTTTTTTTTTTTGGTAATGGCTAATGACAATTCTTCAGGATGAAACTAGCAGAGAAAATTCTTTCCAAAATATGTCTCTGACTAAAGGCTTGATAATCAAAAACCTAAGTGGGATGGGCAGCTGGAGGCTTGGAAAGGACGTCATGATAGTACTGGTGTGGGAAATACCAGGAATCTATTTTTTGGTGCTCCAGCTGCTGCAAGATGACTGAAATACTGTAAAAAGTAGCTCTTAACTCCAGTCAACCAATCAATCAATCATAAGGACAGAACTTGTTTTACTAAACCTACCTTTAATCTGGCTCCATCTTTGGTATGACTGACTGTAAGTAATCCCTCTCCAGCCAACACATTCAGATCTTTGATATTCTCTATCATCAGGTCATAGTCCACTTTCATATGAGGTTGTTGTGATACAGAGGACTCTACAATTTTAAATCGTCATTGGGCGTGCGAAATGTTGCAACTACACCTTTATTCAAGCTGTAGTTGCACTCCCAATGACGAAATGATATACTATACAGGAAAGTGCCTAAATCAAGTTGGAAAATTCCGATATTTTAATGGCATCATAATTTGATGGGTCAGCGCCCACCATCTGTCAAAATCCACCTATACTGAAAAAATTCAAGGGTCTCACACGTTACCTGCAGATTAAGAGATTAAAAAAAGTGCCAAAAATCAATAATTAGTTTACCCCAAGGCCAGTTTAGTGCCATCCGCATGTGGACCTAATTTGCAGTTAGCCACAGTTTCACGCTCGTATTGAGTTTTGTGCTGTGTAGCATAAGTGCAAGTGTACGAGTCCAGGGCTCATACTGGTAACAATCCAGGGACCATAATTGTAGCTGATCACCATCAAGAAAAAAGAGGAAAATGTTTAAAACAGTCAGACGATAGGTTAAACAAAATACTCCAAATGGCAGATATAGGGTCAAATAAAAAGGTAAAAAATTCTATATGAATTTTCCATAAGTCTATTGAGAAGTATTGGCTAAATTATAACAGGTTTAATCACTCCATTGCACAGTACCTGGTCTCCAGAGTGAGTTGTCATCATCTTCACTGTCATCATTCTCCGATCCTTCACTGGACTTCTGACCCACCCATATCATCCCATAGTCAGCTAAAAACTCCTACAACAACATAAAATTACGGAAGATATCACCCCATAGTCAGCAAGAAACTCCTAAAACAAGATAAAATTACGGAAGATATCATCCCGTAGTCAGCAAGAAACTCCTAAAACAACATAAAATTACGGAAGATATCATCCCATAGTCAGCAAGAAACTCCTAAAACAACATAAAATTACGGAAGATATTATCCCATAGTCAGCAAGAAACTACAAAAACAAGATAAAATTACGGAAGATATCTTCCCATAGTCAGCAAGAAACTCCTAAAACAACATAAAATTACATAAGATATCTTCCCATAGTCAGCAAGAAACTCCTACAACAACATAGGACTGATTAAGTTATCTTCCAAAAAGACAAATATTTCTTAAGATTTCTCAAACTTAAAATCATTATCTGCAACTTTTTTTTGATATAGACTAGTCCAATATTTTGTTGTTAGGGAATGGGTTTCTACTCATCAGGTCAAGAGATGCCACCCTATTGGTGTGGAGTTAAAGCAGCTATAGGACAATAATAAAAGCCTTAACCTTTTCAAAGAACATTAAATATAAACTATACTGATAAGCCATACCTCCATCTCGTGTATTTGATTTTGAAGGATGAAACATTTGTTTTCTAGCTCTGCAACATGATCAGACCGATCCCTGTCTGCAATGAAATAAAATACAAATTTTCAGCAGAAGACATAGAAGACATTTCATTTGTTTCAGGAAAATTATGGGTGGACAGATGTACAGACCAACACAAGAAATTATAGATATTTTTTCAATATGTTTAAAGGGCAAATCCATAGGGGTAACATAATTCAAATTTTCAAAATTCCATTAATAAACATGTGCATTGATACTCATTGATTTTTCTTGAGATTGTTTCAAAAACACTTTATTGGAGTTTTTATTTTTACCTTTTCATTTTTACGGCATCGCTTATGTCCCTTACCTATTGGATACATATGCTTAACTCCCCTGAATTGTGACGTCATAGTAGAAGTTTATTTAAAATGGCCGTAGAGTATGACAGCGATTTGAGCGATATTCCCGAAGAAGAAATGGATGTTTCTGGTACTTTAAGGCCATATGTGTACGAACCAGTTTGAAGGGCAATTGCTACGGAATCGGAGGATAGTGATGATTATATTCTTCGTCTTCTTTTTGCCCCGATTTTGACGATAATGTTCCTGAGGTGTCAACATGGTGAGTGATCAATATTTGCGGCGAATATTGCCCTTTATAAACATTAGAATCGTAAAAAATTTAACTTACTCCCTTTTTGAACGTTTGAATCTGACTTGAACAACGAATTTAAATGAAGATCCCAATGAAGTGACGTTTGCGAGTGAGACCCCTTTTGAATTATCCCTGGACTATTAACACTGTAACAAAGACTCCTCTGAATTTTCTTCTACCAAAAATTTACGATCAAACATCTCGTTTGTAAATTTAAGACGAGAATAAGAAATTATGTGCATGACATTCCCAGTCTTATTGTCCAAATAGTGCATTAGATGATTATCTGGCTGTCATAAGAAACTTTCAGTCTGTAGCTATCTACTAGGTGCAAAGTGAAGTCTGATCGGACAGGATTATCTGCAAATGTCTAACACTGGCTCAAATGGTTTTGGTTGCTTGAATCAGTACTACATTGTCCAATGTTTGAAAACAGTTATTGGTATATGGTTTACAATTGTGCCCCCATCAGAAAAGTTACAGTAACGTTTGTTTACTCTCTGTAAATATGGACAGTAAATCATTCTCAAATATGAAAATTATAATAAATAATTCAATTTCACAGGTGCCAGTGCAAGATTTGTGTGAATATGCCAACTGTGACAGAATCCAAGTGCTGCAAGACAACAAACAGTATAGATGGGAAGGATGAAGCAGGATTGACACGCATAACAGATCACATTGCATTCCGGGTGAATTGTCTGAACATTCATGTATTGGGAGTTACCTACTATGACCATTCGTTACAGACAGGCCCACTTGAGGAAAACCAAAGAATTCATGAGTAAGTAAAATATTGTTTTGTTATAGTGCTAAATTATTTTTCATAAATGACCTACATTGTTTATAACCCTTTCCTGTTTTCTAAAAATTTAGACCCGTCCAATTTCAAAGGACTTGCAGACGAAAATTCAAAGTGGATTCTAGTTGAAAGTAAGCATTAAGTGGGATTTGAAATATTGTGGAAAAAGAAGAAATTGCTTGATATAAGCAATTTCTTCTTTTTCTACAATGTTTCTTATTCATAAATTTACAGGGATGTAAAATCAGGGATTGAACAGAAAAGGGTTAAGACAAGGAAACTTACCCCATTACCACACAATCCAATGTTCTGACATACTGAAGCAATGTAATTTGCAAAAAAAATAGTGGGAAAAGGAGTAATTGCTTGTAACATGCAATTTGCCCTTATACAAAGTTTACTACCCCATTCAACACTTAAACTCTTAAAATTCAATGGTTTACCAATTGTCAGCTGTCAAAGAAATTTTTTTTACGATCAATTCATTCATTTAGACCAAAAGTGAACTTTGGACTGCAATTTTGGACATCTTTTAGGCATTTTTCTTGGTTTGTGGACCTTGACATTTTAACTGCAGCTAATTCAGTCTGTAGTTACAATTTAGATCACCAACTAACCATCTTGGAAACACTGTAGAAAAAGAAGAAAATGCTTGTTACTTGATTCTGTCGTATGTAAGACAAAGCCTGTAAAGATCATCAACTTTATATTGTCATCTGCTACTTTTTGAATTTGGACCATTCCCAACTCTGTTGTCTATCATTAAGTTAAACATCACCAAAAAAAATTTGGTTTAAAAGCTAAGATCTCTTTACATTTTTTTATTCTAGGCTACACAGACACCTGGCCTCTAGACGATTGCGAAAGGAGCGAGGAAAGTGATTCCTTCACATGTGGTGACTGCTATCAGAGACATGATTCCCTCTGTGGACTATTGAAAGAAAGAAATTCTGGTTGTCAACCTTTCAATTCTTTAAATCCATTATAAACCATTTTATGATACACCTCAAGAAATGGCTTTGATTAAAATTGTTGAAAATTTGGAAATTTCTTGTTGCAACCAATTTCTTCATTTCCCACAATGTTTTCTGCCAAGGAAATGTTTTCTGTCATGTTATAAAAAAATTAAGATTAATTCATACATGACATAAATTATGACCTTTTCCAGTATCATCTTAGCTTATTTCCAAAGTCATAGTAAGTTGCAATAGAATAATAAGGACTTTAACAAGGAGTTATACAGTCCTTGGAATAAACATAGATCACGGGTGAAAATCAAGGGTGCCATATACATCACATGAAAGGATGGGATATGCATATATTATGTAATCATTTCCTGTATTGTTTAAAACACTAATTAAGACATGACCGTGGCCTAAGTTTACCCTTTACCAAGCAATCAGTAGCTTGCCTTCCCGCTAGTGACTATTGTGATCTTTGAAAAAAATTGAACTTAATGATAGCCACTATTTTCTGTTCAATTATCTGTACCTCCTTTAAACTCATTACAACTAAATCCTCTATTTTTACTCACAGTAGGAGAAAGTTGTGACAAATATTGGGGGAAAAGGAGAAATTGCTTGTGACTAGCAATAGCAAAGTTTTGAAGCCTATTTACAATAATTATTCAATTTTGGCACAAATTAAGTTGTCATCTGCAACCTCTTTCAATAAAAAAACAACTTTTTTTTAATTTGATCTTAAAAATTTTTACCCAGTAATAACTCATTCATACGCAATCCTGTCCGTCTAAGCCCAACTTAAAAAAAAAAAAATTCAAAAAAGATTGTGGAAAATGAAGAAATCGCTTGGTACAAGCAATTTCTTCATTATCCACAATGTTTTCTACAAAGGCAAGCAAACGAAAAATCAGGAGCATTAGTTGATACCTTAAGATCTATTGTACTGGAGAAATATTGAAGGATCCTAATGGAATCTCTAGCCTGGAATTGCTGGGGTCCCTTCCAATTTTAAGGGGTCCGGGAACACTGTTAGTGTCGACCCCTTAATGTGTCTGAATGGATTTTTTGGTAATAAAAAAAAGGGAAATACCTTCTAACAACCATGTAAAAGGATCATTTTGAAAATTTGTTGGAATTCTAGATAAACAGTATGTTTATGAGGGAAATATGTTCATATCAATAATAAACACTGGTCTAAGTAGTTGATAACAGCAATTAAATTCAAAGCACCTCTCAATTTGGACTAGTCTAAAATTATGTCATTTTGGAATGGGATCAATGAAAAATGAGAGTATGACTAGAGGAGAAAATGGTGAGAATAAGGGGAAATGACTTATAATTATTAATTTCTCAATTTGCCACACAGTTTTCGTGAATATGTCAAAATTGACCAATGGCTGGCCCGCCCTTTACTTCATAGTCTCCGCTCATGAACTCCAACAGGAAGTTCCGCTTTGATTTTTAACAGCGTTCTTTTGCAAAATTTATGCCAAGTAGCATGTAACAAAAAAGTAAAATGGTTGGTTGATGACCTAAGCGTGGTAACTACAGCTTGAAAAGGCTGTAGTTACAATGTTTAAGCCGCCAAATCAAAAATAATAAAAAATAAAGGTAAACAAAAATGGCAACCAATGTCGGAGTTGATAAGCTCAGGTCAGGGCTGAATGAATTATTTGATAGGTCGGTATACTCCTCTAATTAAAGTCTCGTTTGGTCAATATATTGGAAGGACAATATCCGAGATGAACAAAATGGGAACCCTTTCATTTCTGCTCTCTCACGAAAAATCGGTCCATAATGTGATTCGTTCATTGTTTTATATAATCCCAACCCCCACAATATATGGCCGAGATATCAATTTGTTCACCAAATTGATCTAACCGCTGTTGAAGCTTCTTCCTCGAAATTGCCCTAGCTGATGGTCGGCATGTCGGTTCTTCTTCCCGTCGGTTCTCCGAGATCAAGATTGTTGGCACGGCGTCAGGTTTCAATCGGAGTCGAAAGTTCTTAAAAACAACGTCATTTGCTAGTTTCGGGCTGATCAAAAACTTAAAATTAAAGTGTCTCACACAAAGCTTTGCATGACTCGGTGGCTCAAAATTTGTCACTGCTGTCCGCTATGAATTCACAACTTTTTTATTTTAAAATCAATCGGAAACGTAAAAATGCTGATCCTATGAGTCCCCGATTCAACATTACAACCGTAAGCGGCACAGATCGTCATTATTCTCCTTTAAAATCGATTTTTTACGTATTATCGCCTGTATTTAGTACAGCAACCACTGGACATGTAAAACAGATAGCTTCTACTATGACGTCACAAATGCAGGGGAGATAAGCGGTTTGGGGAATGTACAGGGGAAGTAAGCGATGCGCTGTTTTGGGGCAGTATTAAATCTTGACATTTCGAATTGGTTTTTGTACATGTGCACGGTCTGCAATCGCGAAAATATTGTTTGTGTGTTAAATTAACACCATATACTTGAAAAATAATGAATGAAAAGACAATATTAAAATTTCTTTGAATTTGACCTTTAAGAAGTGAATACAATATTTTTTGTTTTTATGGAGGTATGAAACCAAAAACCTGATCACACTGTATGAATACACAAAGCAGATTCATACATAAGTGATTAGTGCTTTGTTTCATACCTCTATGAAAAGAAAAAAGTATTGTATTCATTTCTTATAATTTAATGACATCAAGCAAAAAGCAAATATTTTACAAATTTTGATACAATTTTTATGGAACTTTTTTTTGTGTGGAGGCATACAAAATAGCAGTATGCTAAAACTTTTGTTCAATCAGGTATGAACAATTATTTTTGGCCAATAAGAATGCTCAGTTTTGATAGACAAAGCTAAAATTTATATCATTAACCCTTGTCATGCTGAACCTGGAATATTCTGGTTTTGGCAGGAAGTGTAGACAAAGATCAGACTGCACTTATGTGCAGGCTGATCTTTATCTATACCTCCTGCTTGTACTTTTCCTGTCAGAGATGCTTTTGAAGTTGATTTCTAAAATAAAAATGTTCCATCAGTGCTTTCAGCCCTTTGATTCAGTAATTCAGTGAGGTAATTTATTCAGCATGACAAGGGTTAAATGATTATTGACAGTTTTTAAAGGTATGTCTATACAACATTTTTGCAAGACAAACAATCTGAATGCAATCCTTTACTGTTATTTGAAAAATGTTATTATGATATTCTTGTTTGAATCCAGCTAGTATTGGTAAGTCAAATATAACTCATACCTTGAGATTTCTGTAAGAGATTGTATTTCTCTGATAAAACTTTTATCCTTCTGTCCTGTATAAAAAGAAAAGATTATCATGAGCTTCATGTAAACCTTTTTGTCCTAACTTATTGTTGTTTGAGTGAGATATCAAACCAGGGCCCTGTGTGGTGAAAACCTGTTTGGGCTCCCAGTAGTTTCATCCTGTATTCCTGCACTATCCCTATAACAGCTAAGCATCTTCTTGGGGCTTCCCTAATATGAGCATAATTGTAGGATATGCCTTTGATATTTGACCTAAACTATATCAGATGACCTTAAACATATTATCACTCTCATATCTTTCCCATTTTGGAAATTTTAGACTAGTCCAAATTGAAAGAGGTTGCAGACGACAATGAAAACTGGATGCCATTTGAAAAGAAACCTTCCTATATGGTAGAAAATATTGTGGAAAAAGAAGAAATTGCTTGTTACAAGCAATTTCTTCTTTTTCCACAATGTTTTCTAGGGTGTAAAATCACAGGAACGTAAAATCCCGTATTTGAATGGGAAAGGGATATTGATGAAAGATACTTTCATACCAAGATCAGTCATTATTAAATGAAATAGTTTTTGAGTAATAAAGAAAATGTTTAAGCACAGAGGTCTAAAAAGCAGGGCATTGGTCATTAAAAAACTGTTATTTCCCAGCGAAAATCTATGCTGTGGACACATTGAATGAAAACCTATGCTGCAGATACATTAAAATTGTGTCATCAAGATAATTGGAATGAGTACCCAGAACATATTGCTTTTGGCAGTATTACTATATATTTAACTCATTCCTACAAAATGCGGCTTTTTGATGCCAGTATTTCTCATGTTAGAGCTCTTGAATTCGAAAACAAGGAAGCTCTAAATATGAATGAAATACAAAAGTATGAAAAAGTATATATAGCATTTTTTGTTACCCTTTGTTCAGCTGATCCTCTTATATTCCTTCATTCATAGAAAGCATAGACAAAGATCAGTCAAGGTATTCATGCAGTCTGATCTTTTGCTACACTGCCTGCTTGCCATTGAATTTTTTGGGACATAGTTAAAGTTCAGATTCTTGATAATCATTGTAGTCAACTATGGTAATGATCAGAAATAGTTACCTTATCTTCAATCTCTTTTGACTGATAAGCAACTCTGGCTTCCAACTGTGTAATTCTGCTCATCATGGTAGACATAAGTTCATGGTCACTTGGAACTGAGACAGACGAATGAAGAATCAAATGAACACCAACATGACAATCTTGGTTTGTTCTAGTGATCTTATACAGTATCAAAACAAATTCGCAATCAGTGATTTGCTCATTACCAACAAACTTTTAGATTGGTCCAAATTTTTAGTTCATAAAATTTCTAGTTTCTTGTATTTTGAGGTAGAAAACATTGAGGATAATGAAGAAATTACTTGTAACAAGCAATTTCTTCATTTTCCACAAATTTTGGGGGCATTAGAAAACATTATTGTTTGGAAATGGGTGAAATCAAATAAACTTAGAATACAGAATTCTTTTAGAAGTGCCTAAGACATAAAATCCCTGACAAGTTTACAAAATAAAAGATTGACATTTTGTCTGACAACATATTTTAGACAGGTCAATCTACATGTACATGTATATGAGTATAATTTTAGAAACAGACATTTACACCTTTTTTCTATTGTGTCAATTTCAACTATCTCAAACAACAGATTATGTTCAAGTCAAATTCCATTCCTTTTTAATCTTGCACTTAAATCCATTTGCACATTATTCTGCTATTTCACAACTCCCAAAGAAGAAACTTTTGCAAACATTGAGAAAGGAAGAAATTGCTTTGATAAGCAATTACTTCATTTCCCAAAAGCTTTTCTTCCAAAATGACACAAGTTTAAAATTTGTCTACTTAAAATTGTCATCTGAAACTTGTTTTAATTTGGACAAATCTAAAATTTTGTTGCTTTGTACTTGTTAGCTCATTCCTATTTTTTTTTAAATTTTAGACTGGTCAAAATTGACAACAATGAAACTTGGATGCAATTTGAAATGAAACCATTCCATTTGATAGAAAAATATTGTGGGAAAAGGAGGAATTGCTTGTTACAAGCAATTTCTTCTTTTTCAACAATGTTCTCTCAAGTATAAAATCACAGCATTGTAATATCATGGGTTTGTACAGGAACAGATTAAACAAGTAAACAAATGCAATTGGAAGAAAGTAATTGTTGTAAATATAGCATCCAAAGAGGAGAATGAACAACTCCACACTTTTGTCCACTTTATTTAACCCAATATCAGATAACAAGTTTAAGCACAGTCCAAATTGACAGAAGTTTCAAGCCAAATTGAAATTGAAAAATAAGTGACAAAAAGGGTAAGAAAGTTGTGAGAAAAGAAGATATTGTTTGTAACAAGCAATTTCTCTTTTTCTCACATAAGTTTTCCATGATTGTATTTCTTCAAGGTGTCAGCAAGTGTTATTGAGTGGTCATGGATTAATTGATATACAATAACCCAACTCACACAATTGAATAATACCCATAGGATAATATTGGATAATTCAACCTATTCCAACACAATCTGCCTTTTGATGCTCCTAAGAAAAAGCGTTGGATAACATAGTGAATGATCAAGAAATTGCTTGTAACAAGCATTTTCTTCAATGTCCGCAATGTTTTCAACCCTTAAAGCAAAGATTTTCTTAACCCTTGTCATGCTGTATAAATTAAATTACTGAGTTGCTGTAAAATCAAAGGGCTGAAAATGCTGACTGAACTTGTTAAAAAATCAATATTTCTTTTAGAAATCAATTTCATAAACAACTCTTGCTGATCTTGGTCAAAACCTCCTACCAAACCTGGAATATTCCGGATTTAGCACGACAAGGGTCAATTTACCAACTTGAAATTATCATCTACAACTTCTTTGAATTTGGACTAGTCTAGTTTTTTTGTCATTTTGTAATTGGTTAATAAGTGGGTTACCACAATTCTGAAAAGATTATTGATTATAAGCTAAGGTATTTCATCATTTCTTGCCATCCTTTTAGGTACTTTTCCATTATATTTTGTGTTTTTAATTGAACTAGACTATCATTTAATGTGATTAATACCCCCTAAAGGTTCCTTGAATGAAGCCTTTCTTCCACAAAGAGACAAACCTCCAAGTAAAATAAACAATAATGGCAAGCTCACATCTTTTCCTCAAACTGCTTGTGTGAAACTTGAATCATATCCAACCAGTATTTACGTACAAACTACTAGTTGCTGAGAAAATGAGTTGACAAGATTGTTCATCAAAGGGCCATAACTCTGTAAAAGTAGATGGACCAATACTTAAATAGGATATGCACATCTCTGCTTGATACCGAGCCTACCTGTGAAGTTTGAAATAAATCCATCCATTAGTCTAAGGGAAAATGACAAGGGGCTATGTGGAATTTGAATCAAATCCATTTAATAGTTTAAGGGAAAATGAGCAGAAAAGATTTTTCTTTAAAGGGCCATTACTCCATTAAAAGTAAATGGATCATAACCACAATATAATATGCACATCTCTGCATTATACCAAGTCTACTAATTAAGTTTGAATCAAATCCATTGAAAAGAATACTAGAAAACTAGCAGACATAATTTTTCATCAAAGGGCCCTTATTAAACACCATAAAAAGTAAATGGAGCGTAACTAAGATAGGATTTGCACATTTGTGCTAGAAAAAGAGTCTACCTGTAAAGTTTGAATCAAATTCAGCCAGTAGTTTATGAGAAATAGAGTGGACAAAATGCTACAGACCGATGGATGGACAGACTGACAGATGGAGGAACAGATAAGCTGACTCCTATATCCCCCCAAAATAGAGATTTGAGAGTTTCATGGGGTATAATAATCTTCATTAAAAAGGTTACGGTTTAGATACAATATCATATTCCTGTTCATTATAATTACTTTTTTTTTGAAGATAAGAACTCCGCAAAACCTCATTTTAATCATGTTTTGAATCACTCTCTAACCCATTCCAACATAATCTCACTTTTTACATCCCCAAAAATGAGTCAAGAAAAATGAGAAATTTCTGGATACAAGTTATTATCTAATTATCCATGTCTTCCCTCCCAATTTATGAAAGGTTTAGACTAAACAAAAAATTTGCAGTCTGCAATTTCTTCGAATTTGGACCAGTCATTATTTTTGCCAGCTGGAAATGTGTTAAATGAAAGTAATAACTAATGAACATTCATGTAATGTCCTTTAAGTAATTCCAGCATAACCAACACAAACTATAGTTGGATTGAAAATATTGCGGTATAACCAAATACCAGAGGACAAAAGTTTAGACTGACCAAACTCATAGAAGCTGCAGACAACAGAAATTTTGAAAATTTATCTATTCTGGGATAGAAAATATTGTGATTAACAGAGAAAATGCTTGTAACAAGTTGTTTCTTCAAATTCCATGTTGTTTTTCCAAAGTTTATTTCTTTGAAAGGCTGTAAAAGACGGAATTGTGTGAAAAAAGATTAACCCATTTCTGTACAATGACAATTTTTGTCAACCCCAAATAGAAAGGTTTTAAAAAAATTGTGGAAAATGAAGCATTTTCATCATTATACATTTTGTTTTCTACTCTAAAGGTAAAAAAGATACCAATTTTGATAAACTTTTAACAGGTGTCTGCAACATTTTTGAATTTCGACCAGTCTAAAATGTTGTTGTCTTGTAATGGGTTAAGATGACATTGCTATTGATAAAGTAGCTAACTCACATGATTACAAATCATGGAAGAGAGAGTCATACTAAGTTCGTGGCTGTTTCGACCTATTGAGGTATTCAAGGATGTTGCTGTGACAAATCATTTTGAAATTGTGTTACTAACAAAATTGACAGTTAATTCTTATCAACCCATTCCACACAATCCCTTTTTTTGATGCCCTCAAGGAAAAGGCTTTGAAAACATTGTGGAAATGAAAGAATTACTTGTAACAAACACTTTTTTCACTGTCAAAATAATTTCTACCCTAAGAGTTAAAGAATTTTATAATTTGGGTGTCTTCAAATTATCATCTGCAACTTTGTTCAATTTGGACCAGTCTAAAATCTTATCATTAGGGAATGGGTTAATTATTTCATAAAATAATTTCTATTTTGGTAGTTAAAAAAATATGTGTTAGTTTGAAATAAATGTATCAACATATTTTACAAATGAAACATTGACTTTGATTTTGATCCATAAAATAGGTACCACCAACTTTGATATCAAGAGAGACACACCAGAAACTTACATGTATTTACCATAAAAATTAGACTTTCTCAATATATTCTACAAATTTGAATCTTGACCTTGATATAAAATCAAAATCTACAGCAAACTACAAGGAATATATAATGTGAGATTTTACTAACACTCTGCAATAAATTTGGAAAACAAGTGTTTGTCTTTGCATAATGTTACCAAACAGATGACCTCAAGAGTTGAAACCTACATACAAGACTTGCTACAAGATGCAGATAATAACATAAAGTCTTCACTTACTGTTATAAAACTATATCTAATGCTAAAGTGTCTTTGAAGACATAAAGGCAAGGTAAAAACTATATACACCTTTTTTTATCAGTATGAGGCATTTAATCTGTTCCCACACAATCCTGATTTTTATACACCTAGAGAAAAATGCTTTGGAAAACATTATAACAAGCAATTTCTTTATTGTCTACAAAGTTTTCTGCTTAAAGGGCATAGATTTTTTACTAACTTAACTTGTATTTTGAAAAATGTTTCATTTTGGCCTACTCTAAAATTTTGTCATGTGGTAAAGTTTTAAAGGAGTTGAAATGTTAATTAGAAGTTGTAGGAAATTAGAATTGTGTATAGAAAAAAAGTAAGTAACAAAATATTAGTAATTGTTCTGTGTTGACTATAGTTACAACTTTTCTATCTCAAAAAGATCATAGAAGTCGACAAAGACTAATTATGTCCCCTGAAATATTGCCTGCCAAACCTAAAAAAAGTAAATATGCAAGAAAAAATATATGGCAATTAAATGCAAAACTAAATGTCTTTGAAGAATACTTAATTCATTAGCATACTTTTCTTATTTAAAACTCCACCTATAAAATAAATACTAGACATCTAGGTAACACCACACAAATCCCCTTTTTGACGCCCAAAGAAAAAGGCTTTGGAAACATTGTAGAAAATGAAGAAATTACTTTTTACAAGCAACTTCTTCATTATCAACAATGATTTCTACCCCACAAGATGAAGAATCTTAACATTTCATTGACTTAAAATTGTCATCTGCAACGTCTTTGAATTTGGACCAGTCTAAAAATTTGTTGTCTGGTAATGAATCAACCTAATCATAATAGAATTTTCTTCTAGCATCATCAAAACCATAAGACCAATACTGATTAGCAAGTACATATATTGTAAGGCAATAATGGTCCCTTAACCCATTCCCACTCAATCCCTCCTTTTTACGCCCCTCAACGAAAAGGCTTTGGAAAACATTGTGGAAAATGAAGAAATTGCTTTGATCAAGCAATTTCTTCATTATCCACAATGTTTTCTATCCAAAACAACGAAAAAATGTAAAATTCCATCAACTTGAAATTGTCGTCTGCAGCTTCTTTCAATTTGGACCGGTCTAAAATTCCACTGTGTTGGAATTGGTTAATTTGACTTTTTTTAGTTAATGCAAAGTTGAGTGCTTTAGTGCTTGTATCACTCAACCAGTCTAGTTTTATTGATTGGCCCATTCCAATTCAATCCCCCTTTTTTTCATGACCCTCAAGCTAACAGCAGAGCAGCTTCTTCATTGCCTACAATGTATTCTACCCTAGAAGATAACGATTTTTAAAAAAATTACAAGATCCATCCTTACATTAGGACCAGTCTAAAACTCCAAAAATGGATAAATGGGTAAAAGGATAGTAATGTGATCTTTTAATATCAAAGGCAGCATGACATATGCAAAATTTTTTAAAGGATGCAAATGATACACAATATAGTTAACCCATTACAAGATGACAAAATATTAGACTGGTCTAAATTGAAAGGAGTTGCAACAGACAATATAACGTTTATGAAATTTAGAAAAAAATTCCATTCTCTGGGAAGAAATCATTGTGTAAAATGAAGAGATTTCTTGTAACAAGCAATTCATTCATTTTAGACAACTTTTTCCTGATTTTTTTTCTTGCGGGACATCAAAAAGTGTCACCATGTGAGAATGGGTTACACTGTCCACCAGCATTAACCCTTGTCATGCTTTATAAATTACCTTACTGAATTGCTGTCAAATCAAAGGGCTGAGGGCACTGATAGAAGTTGCTGTTCAAAAATCAATATTTCTTTTAGAATTCATTTCATAAACAACTCTGACAGGAAAATTACAAGCAGTAGGTGTAGACCAAGATCAGACTGCACTTATGTGCAGGCTGATCTTGGTCTATACCTTCTGCCAAAACCGGAATATTCTGGGTTCAGCATGACAAGGGTTTATTACTTCAACAATAAATCTTGGAAATTTTGGCCCATTAACTCTTTGCTGTTTTTTCAAAATTTTAGATTTGCCTGAATTCAAAGGGATAGTGGAAAACATAGTAACTCAAACAGTAACCATTCTGTATGACAAAAAATATTGTGGGAAAAGAAGAAAGTCCTTTTTCCACCATGTTTTCTCAAAAATAAAGGTCATCTAAAGTGCATTCATGTAGAATTTGGTTGAAATTCACTTTATTCTATTTAAGAAACTATCTTCAAAATACCTCATTGTAGGCCATAAATGGAAATTGACTCCTACCCCTAAAAGTCTTGGTTTTCATATGATCAAAATTTCTTGAAGGAATGTGATTAAAAGGTCACAAAAGGATCATTCTTGTGAAATTTGACTGTACCTTTGACAACTTGCTTAACCCTTTCCTGTACAATCACTGGTTTTACGTCCCTGTGCTTTTATTCTCGAGAAAACATTGTGGGAAAAAAGAAATTGTTTGTAACAAGCAATTACTTCTTTTCCCACAATATTTTACCCTGTAGATTGGTTACTTTTGGAATTGAACTCACTTTTAATTGTCGTCTGCAACTTCTTTGGATTTGGACCAGTCTAAAGTTTTGAAAAACAGGAAAGGGTTAAAAGCCAGTCTTTGCTACTAGACAAACTGAGCTAATTTTCAAATTAGGCTTAGAAAACCACACTCTTTTATTAAAAGTTCCATCACACATTTTATAGTCATTCAGCTAAACATTTGAAAGAAAATTTAAATAGTGAATCAGATTGATTGTACTGGAGAAATTTGTGTCTATTCTGCAAACATGTGACCTTCAAACATGACCTGCTTTTGGACCAGCTTCAAAGAATATATTCACATATGATGAGAGTTAATAGTTTTTGTTTGTTTAAAGTGGGGTTGGTGTGTTAAACATAATTTTTAACAGTATTTCTGTCATCTTGTGGTGGCTTGAGCACCTAACCATAGATTCCTGGTAGTTCTCTGACAAGTACTACCACTACATCCTTTAACCTATTTCCAAACAGTGACACTTCTTGATGTCTCAAAAGAACAAAAATAGTGAAACATTGTGCAAAATGAAGAGCTGCTTTTTATACATTGTCCACAATGTTTTCTATCCTGAGAGTTACAAAAATTAAAATTCCATAAACTTTGAATTGTCATCTGCAACTCTTTTCAATTTGGAAAAGTCTAATTATGAAATTATGTTTTAATCCATCCACAAAATAAAGACGGTCTAGAGCTATATTGACTAATACGTGTCCACACTCAGGCTACACCATTGTGATGATTGTATCACACACACTGCTAGCAGGCTAGATGAAAATCTTAAAAAGGGGTGGGATTTTTAGAGGTTTTTGTTATTGTCATTAATCAACATTTTCAGTTGCATTTTATGTCCTCCCCTTCTGACAAATTCTAAAAATATTGGACAAAAATCCCTTAACAATCAAATACTAAAATTATAATCTGTCACAATTTGCCAGGCATATTAATTTGGATGACATTTTAACCAACCTTTTTTTAGCAAAAGAATATGCAAATGCATGAATCTTAACTGGTCAATGAAAACACACTAAAATAAGCCTTTATTGATATGTTGATGCTGAAGATCACCATGGTTATAAATGCAATTACATAAAATATTGTATCAAATATAAATTTGTACCTATGATATCAAAATCTTGTGCTATCGATACTAGAATTATCAGTATCAAAACATCTTTTTTAACTTCATAACCCTACAACAAAATTTTAGACTGGTCCTAAATGAAAGAAGAAAATTATGTTGTTAATTCAAAAGCAATTTCTTCATCTTCCTATTATTGATTTCTCATCTTTGTTTCTAATAAAAAAGCAGATTTGTTTGGGAATGGGTTACTTATTCATTGTAAATTGATAATTATGTTGTTTTCTTCAAAAATTTATTCCAAAGTAAATGTCAACAAAAATCATAATAAGTGTCAAGTAAAGTGTCTGCTTTGTCTTTAAGATTAAGATAAATACATTTTTTTTCAAATCTTATGAAAAAATATATAAAAATCCAACATAGCCATACCAAGTCAAATTCTTAACCTTTTCTTAACGGGGCAACTATTATTAGAGAACTTGAAGGTATTAAACAGTGTGGGGGAGATGAAGGATAGATAGAGTATCATCACACTTTTTCTTGTCATACTTACTATGACCTTCCTCAAAAAGGTCAAGGTCAGTTTGTGACCTAGACAAATCTGCAAAAGTGTTACATACTTTTAAGACATATGATTAAAGTGTACAGAGGTCCATTAATTGTCCAGAGTGGTATCTGTTATTTAATCCTTTTGTTTCAAAATATATAGATTTAAAATTTCATAATGTGGTAGAGTATGCCTTTCAGGTAAAATTTTGTGTTAAATCATTTTTTTTTAAATCTCACATAATGTTCCTTTGAATGAAACAATATTAATATTACAACCCTAAATAAGTCTTGGGTTTAAGTGAAGAATATTTTCTTAAACTCTAAGAAATGATATTTCAAGAAAATAATTCTATGTCCACATTAAATTCTGTTTTGACTTTTGACTTTCTTAGAATTGTGTACCAAACAATTTCAGAGAGCTGGTGGACCTGATCATTTTTATCATCGCTTAAATTGATAGATTGCTGGCCCCATCCACTGAGCTCTGTCATTCAATAATAACCCATTACCAGACAATAAAATTTTAGACCAGTCCAACTTCATAGAAGATGCATACAACAATTTTAAGTTGATGATATTTGTAGAACCTTTGTCATTTGGGGTAGAAAACAATGTGGATAATGAAGAAATTGCTTGTAACAAGCAATTTCTTCAAAGTTTTTACATTGATGGACATTTAAAAGCGTCATTGTGTGGGAATGGGTTAAACAATGTTATCTAGTAGTATATAAGGCTAGTAACATGTAACAAAAAGTAACATATTTGATTAGCAACCAAAATGTTGTCACCACAGCTTGAATGAGCTGAGTTGCAACCTTAATGTTGCCAAAACAACAAATATACTTCACAATAATGTCTGAGTTCCAAGATCACTTCTGGTCTAAATGAAAATTTGATTGGTCAATTGATTCTTTAATTGACTGGTGCGATCTGTCAATCAAACCGCGTGAAAATCCTTCAATTAGAATATCTGCAAGATCATTAACTCTTCCTAGATCACAAAGTTTAAACAAGTCTTTCTTGAAAGAGATCACACTCACAAATTCAAAGTAGTTACAAAAAGGGAAATAAGTATCTTGCAGAAAAGAAAATATTGTGAGAAAAAGAAGAATTCCTTGTCTACATTTTGTTTCCTTCTTTTCCATAACATAAAATTCTCAGATAATAAAAGGGAGTTATTGTTTGACAAATGTTTGATAAATACATGAGTAAGAAATATCATACCATCATTTTGATACAGAGCCTTTAGCCAATTCCCACACAATGACGCAAAATATGAAAGCTTTGGAAAACATTGTGGAAAATGAAGAAATTGCTTGTTACAAGCAATTTCTTCATTATCGACAATGTTTTCTACCCCAAAAGAAAAAAGATTTTAAAAGATTACTTCAACTTCAAATTGTTGTCTGTAAATTTGGACAGGTCTAAAACTTTCACAAGTGGGAATGGGTTAAAGGGATATGAGCTGTGAAGGAAATTTGATATTTCATGAGACCAAAAATCAGTGAAATATCAAATTTTCTACATGTTAAGAATCAAACACAAGGTTTTGTATCACTACTGTATTGTAGAATTACAACTACTATACACCATAAATTTTGACTATCAAATGGTAAAAGAAGCTAATCAAAATTGCCTAAAATATATAGCTAAAGAGATTATTCTCTGTGTCCTCATTTACCAGGACAATTGACAATATCTTAGCCCCACCTGTATCAGTACATGTCCCATACAGATTTAGTTCTATCAAGTGCAATTTTATCTGTGTACAATAAATGTATATATATATATATATATATATATAATCCAATCATAATCTTTTCAATTTACTCATTATTTATTAGCAGTTGTCTTATTTGACAAGATCAATTTTTCTTCTTCCTTCTGATAAGTTACAGCTGTTCTACACAAATTCATTAATTTCACAAAAGGAATTTTCAGATTTCAATAAGGTGTATGTCAGGCCATTTATCATAAAAGCTTCCAGTCTTACTGCATGAACTGCATTATATTATAAGCATATTCCAAAGTTTTTTTCAAAGCCAATTTAGTGTTATTGTGTAAGTCTGCCAAGATGTTGCCTGTACATTACTGAACTAAAATCTTCAGTCTGAAGTCTTTAGAAGGGTAATCCATCATTATAAGGACATACCTCCTTTTGTCCCAGGTAAACCAAATCCCTGGGATGCTCTTATTCCAGGATCAGGTATTTTAGGGATTCCACCGAGGAAAGGGTCTCTTGTTTTAAGTCTCTGTGAGGCCATACCCCCAGTGATCTCATCAAGCAGTTTGTTCTCATCGTCTGAAATTAGAAAAATTCACAATTTCAAAACTCTTGTCCACAAATCATTGAATGTTTATTTAAGGTTGATATTTTCCTTGCCATATGTCATTTCAATAATAACCCAGGCATAATACATAGCAAGGTATTAGGCTAAGAATTGAAAATACTATATATAGTAAAAAACATTGAGAATTTTCCTTTCCTTTGTTTACTTAATTAAAGGTGATCCAATTTTAAATATTAAGAAAATGCCATACAATCCTGACTTTTTAGGCCCTAAAAGCACCTGTATCCCCATCCTGACCTGAATTTAGTCATGCAGAGAAGGAAGATTATCTCATTCCCAGATGGTAAAATTTTAGACTGGTCCAAAATCAAAGGAGTTGCAAACGACAATTTAAGCTTTATGAAATTTAATTTTATTTCTTTCAACACCTGGGCAGAAAACATTGTGTAAAATGAAGAAATTGCTTGTCACCTATAAGGAGGGTGAGACAACCATTGCCATTTGCAAGAGTTGATAACCTTCACTCTAGCTGCGCTGTTATGACATTGGGAGTTATTGTGAAGAAGGAGAACATTTTTCTGTGCTAACCTTGGACACATTTGCTTGAGCTTTTCTCTGAGATTTTTCAGAATTACTTCATAATAGTACTTGGCAGTGACAGTTTCACCTTTGGGCATGAAATGAGTAAGTATCATCCCTTGTGAATCCCAAAGGCAACCAGCATGACTTTGCCAGTGGAAGGAGACAGCTTAAACTCTTTAGGAGGTGGGAAACCAGCTCGTTTCCATTGCTTTGACAGAGCTTTCGTCTAAGGTTCGGAATAATGAACAAACATCTCATCCCCAGTGATAATGCTGTTCAAAAACTTATCTCCTTGACAATTTAAACCACTTAAATGTTCTTTTGCATAGGTTACTCTGGTTGCCGTTTGATCCATAGACAGCTGTCTAGGCACCATCCTGGCATTTACCTTGCTCCTGCCTAGGCCTTTGTGTAAAATCTTGTTTGCTGATGCCTTACTAATGCTAAACTTGTTGGGTACCTCCTCAAAGTTACTTGACAATTTTTTTTGACTGGAGATTTATCATTTGCTGCCATTGTAAGCGTCACCGCCTCAGTTGGCCACCCAGGCCTAGGCCTGTCACAAACACTTGTTCTGCCTTCACGAAATTGAGAAACCCAGTTGAATGTGATACACATTTATCAAAATTCTTTTTTTAAGGCTCTGAAAGATGTGGCAGGGCTTTTCACCTTCTGCAACCAGAGACTTACTTACAGAGCGTTGTTCCTCTAACAAAGAGTCCATGATAGACAAAACACCTATCATATATCAGAGTGCAGAAAACTGTGTAAACACAACTATCATTGAAAATAAAATGACCACGTGGTTGGCGAATGAATGTAGTTTTCACCAATATACAATGTGTGATTATAATTGATGTTTTCCGTAACATGTATCATCTCTGCCTAATAATATTCAGTCACAAGGCGAGTTGCTTCTGAAAAATGTCATTGCTATATCCTTATAGAGCTTTCATGCAGAATCTATAACTGAATAGCCCTTTGGTAGGCAAACTTTATTGCAATAACAAGTATTATTCAGATGCGCTTTATTGCTGTATCATGACAATTTGGTTAGAATGGGGTTTTACGCCGCTTTCAACAATCTTTCAGTTATATCGTGGAGGCTAGAGTATCTAACAATGGAATCCTGGTATTTCTCACACCAGTACTACCATTACATCCTTTCCTAGCCTCCAGCTGCTATCCCACATAGGTCTACGATTATCGACCCATTGTTGAGAGACAAATAGTCGGAAAGGATAAGTGCCGCCGTCGGGGATCGAACCAGGGACCTCTAGATTGCCAGTCCGACGTGCTACCAACTGTGCTATGACAGCAGCCCACTGTATCATGACAGAGGCTGTAAATTAGTTCTTATGGACTCATTGTAACAAATATGATTTAATCAGCCCATTCCCACACAATCCTTCTTTTTTAAACCCCTCATGAAAAACTTTGGAAAACATTGTATAAAACAAAGAAGTTGCTTGTTACAAGCAATTTCTTTGTTATCCAGAATTTTGTCTACCATAAAAGGCAAACATTGTCCTCTGCAACTTGTTTGAAATTTGACCGGTATAAAGTATTGTCATTTGTTAATGTTTTAATCACGGTGCTTTCCTTATAAATGTAAATAATTCATAAGAAGACCTACCATCTGGTTACAACAAGGAGAAAAGCCTACCCATTTTAGGAATTGAATTTATTTTTTTATAAGAACCATAAAGCATAAGTGATAATACAAGTTTTGTAGATAACATGTTTTTTTGTTGGTATGATGAGACACTTTTCGTCCTAGCTCAAATGTAGAATATATGTACTAAACATGGACATTCTTGTTGTTGGTATTAATTGGGATTGTATAGTAAAGGGTTTATTTACCTACCTGTATATGCAGGGTTTCTGAATGGTACAGGTCTTTGCCTGAAATGTATGAAATTGGAAAAAAAATATTCATTTGACACAGGACACAAAATATGAGCATCAAGGAACTCTGCAGTACAAAATATACTGTTCAAAAATGAAAACTCGACACTATTGAAGTTTCCAATATTTTTGTTCTTCTGTGTAAAAAAAACAAACATTCTACATTATGACATTGCAAATAGGAACCATGTGACTGCATGAAATCTTTAGGATTATAAAAGCATGTGCTTTCCATTACTGTGTAGAATGTGAAAAATGTGAAAAGACAGCAGTTCGAGTGCATACCATAAACCATGCTGTCATTTCTTAACTTAGCGTCCAAGCTGAAACAAAAGAAAAAAATCAAATTGTATTTTTGGCCTTGACACTATTGTGGAAATGTCGCAACTTTCAAATGAGCAACATCAGGCTTTTGGCTAATCCGTTTGTGACCTCTGTTGCCAGAGTAATGAACTGCTCCAAGCAATCAATGACTAATATGAGTAAACAAAACTTGATCAGTTGCTGACTGGCTGGGACCCTGGGCAGTATGAGTGTTATCACATCTGGATGATCGTGAAATACAACTGCAACATCTTTGAAACAGATTTACGGACTCAACATTGACAAGTAGAATAGATGTTTGGTTGTTGGGTTCCAGTCCAAACTTTAAGGAACTGTGTGCAAGCTACTTGACTTCGAGACTGAAGGCCCTATAATGGATGCATTCTCACATCTAATCAACAGGTTAGCATGGGCCATGGGCACCTATGGTTCAATTTAATGGCAATGGAAATCAATTGCCTTTCATATACCTGACAAATCATGATTCACTTTGAAATTTGCTGATGACAGGGTATGTGTATGCAGCAGACATGGAGAATGTCATGCTCAAGCATTTGTCAGATAGGTGAACTGATATGACAGTGGGTTTCATAGGGTATGGGATGTTTTTGTGCTCAAGGACATTCTCCAAATAATGTCCAAGGCAACTTAACCACTACCTAGTAAGGGTATCAGATCTTGCAAACCTTTTGCTCCTCTTCGTGATTTGTTTGTTTGAATGGGGTTAAATGCAACTTTTAATAATATTCAAGTCATATCATGGAGCACCTAACCATGGATTCCCCGTATTTCTCACATCAGTAATACAGAAGTACTATTACATCCTTTCTGAGCCTCCAGTTGCTCATCCCAATTAAGTATATGATTATTCACCCATTGATGGGAGATAAATGTTGGAAAGAATATTTGCCAATTGGCCACTCATAACTTTGACCTTGGACATTGACTGGCACTTAAGTGAGGCAGTTTGTTGGTATTATGACTTAAAGCGGCTCTTGCACAGATTTTTGAATTGCGAAAATTAAAAAAAATTCTCAAAAATTCGGAAATCGATGTGTTTACTGCTTGGATTGGATTGATAGAAGAGGAATATCGTAAAAAATATAAGTAAAATCTTGATTTTTGTGTAATTCCCTTTCCAAAAAATTACGCGTAGCGAGACGCCTAAAATCTATTTTAAATTTCGAGCCTAAGACTAGCGCATGCGCAGCATACGTACATAGAGGTCATGGTCAAGGAAAATCACGCGTCATTCATTTCAAAATGGGAAGACATAAACATAAAAGCGACAGCTCGAAAAAAAGGGCTCAGGCACTTCGACAACATAAATATAGTTCTAGACAGATAAATATTGGCACCAAGATAGATCGATGGAAGGAGATGAAAGAGATAATAGGAGCTACCAACGACAGCGCAGTCGCGGAAATTTTGATCGACAAGTAAGTTTTGCATCACCCCACTGCCATATATTTGAGTTTATTTCGGTTTATTTTCACATTAATTCATACAGAAGTAAAATCATAAACATTTATTGATTCGTCTGTCTCGATTTTCCGATATGTTTTATCGTACCATTGATTCTTCGAACTTCACATGCCCTCACGAGAACGCAAGAAATTTTGAGAAAATACATAGAATTACAGCTCCGTCTAAAATAATACATCACAATACGGCTACGAAGAAAGCATGATTTATGGAAGAGTAGGCCCAATGAACACAAAATGAACACATGATGCTTCAAAAAAAAATGTGCAGATATGACATTATATACAAATGATAAAGCTTATAATTTTTTCATTTTCATCACACATAAGAGACCAATAAAGGTCATGTCTGTAAAATGTGGTGCCAGAGCACAATTTGAACTCAGGCAGTGCCCAGATTGCAAAAATGCAATATTTGACATTATAGGTATGGGCATTTGCCATGAAAATTGTGGGTCTCAGTCTAAAATTTAGGGGCGATGGTCAAC
Organism: Fragum fragum; assembly: GCA_946902895.1. Classification (NCBI taxonomy): domain Eukaryota; kingdom Metazoa; phylum Mollusca; class Bivalvia; order Cardiida; family Cardiidae; genus Fragum; species Fragum fragum. The sequence continues at coordinate 39,346,454 of OX336368.1, read as the reverse complement.
TTGGCTCCTGTTGGTCTTTTTTCCTGCATGAAATTCTTTCGGTTAACCCATTCCCAGACAGTGATGCTTTTGGGCGCCCTTAAAGACAAGCATTTGGGAAAACAAGTGTCATGACCACAACTTATTCAACAAGATTAGTTCTTCCATATTCAGCACTTATTATTTAAATTATACATACTGTGCAATGTTGTTTGCAACTTCTTTCAATTTGGATCAGTCCAAAATTTTGTCATTTGGGAATGGGTTATAAAATATATTATCCAAATATTCATTTTTCTTACAAAACTGCCTTGTCAGGACTGTGAAATTTACTTCATTTCAAATGATTTATTGTATAATGCTGATACTGTTATTAGCTGAGTTTCCTGTATTTTGTTACTGGTTGTATTTCTATGCATTAATAAAAAGAAACTTACTATCACTATTCTTCCATTTCCACATAATCCAGTTTTTTAAGCCCCTCAAGAGAGAGGCTTCAAAATACATTGTGGAAAATGAAGAAATTGCTTGTTGCATTTTCCTCATTGTTTTCTACCAAAGACTGACAAAGATTTTTTAAAAAAATCATGATGTTGAATTTGTTTTCAAAAAAATTCTTTGAATTTGGATACTTTTATATTTTGTCATCTAGTAATGGGTTATAGGGTGTAAAGAATTTCAGTCCACTGACTCCTTATGTCTTTGTTTCTTTGTCAGCAGTAGGAAGCAAGTTCAACCAACTTTGCAGCAGAGTTTAGAGGAGTAAAGCTCAAGAGGTCTAATAATGTGAATCTAAATAAAACTTTACCTTTGAAACTTACCTGTCTAAAGTCGAAACCATGATTTTTCAAGATCAAACTTTGCCTAAAATGTGGTTTCCTTCAAATGAAAAATGAGAATATTTACCCTATTCCTGTCAGTGGGGTTTTATGCTTCTTCAGACTTGACATTGGACTACTCATTGCCTTAGGTTATGTCTGTAACTAAAAAATCAAAGATAGTTGAGCTAAAAAACAAATTTCTAGTTTAATCCTTTTACGCAGCAAAAAGAGCAACCCTTACAGGTGAAGTGTATGATTCTAGTAAGAAATGGGGAAGATTTAACTCCATCGATAGTTTAGGTGCATCTTTTGAAAGTGAAGTTGAAAAAAATCATAGTCCAGGTTAGTGTTTTATAAGACCAAAGATATCTCAAAATATCAATATTTTTCATCACAACTGCCTAAATCAATACTTCAAGTTTATCTCAAAAACCATCTGACTTAAATTTATGATAACCATAAAACAGCAAAAGCCAGCCATTACTTTTGGAATGATTAATCTTTGAAGACTTGTAAAACATTTACATTAATATCATGGTATGGATTGATTAATACTAACTTATTTGGGATGTTAGATAAGGATGTAAACTAGATAAAGGAGGTTACAAACAAAGCCAACCATTCATCAACAATTTGAAAACATTTGCTTTGCAAGATATTATGACAAGATATATAATTCAATTTGTGGTTAGTAATTTTAACAATAAACAATAGCAGTGAAAAGATATTTTCCTTCAAGCTTCAATGAGGACTTTTTTATTTACTATTTATCACTATATCTGTGTAGTATTTTGAATGAATTATTTTCAAGGAGACACTAAGTATTAAGTAATAGCTAGAGATCAGAAATCTTTTCATTTCAGTCGAATGTGGTTTCTTGGCCTCAGAATAAACATATAAAATTGAAAATGAAAACCTTAAACTGGTAGCCCGCTGTCTGTGAGAGTCTAGTATCAATAGATCTAGGGGCAGTAACCCAGTCAAATGAAAACCTATGCGTTCTGATTCTATCTATCTATCTATCTATCCATCCATCCATCCATCCATCCATCCATCCATCCATCCATCCATCCATCCATCCATCCATCCATCTATCTATCTATACTGCCCAACTCCCCTTTTGGGTATTACTGGCAGGTGCGCGTCTGTGCTGGAATAAAAACTGTTAGACATTTGTTAGGGTGCAAAATTTTAAAAGTATTGTGAGTGTTAGATTAAAAGAGCTGATAAAACATATTTTGGTCATTCAGGGACGGCTCACTATCTGAAAAGAATCAAGACTATTTTTGAACGCTGCAATATCAGGTTGCTGTACAATTGTTTCTGGAAGGCTGTTCCATAGTATCACTGTGTAGGGAAAAAAAGAATATTTAAAGTAGGCTGCATTTGTGTGGATCTGTCTGAAAGATGCTGTGTGCATATGTCGGGTGGTCCTCACTGGTCTCTCAAGATAAGCTGGTACTGGCACTGCAACAAAATTATTATCGATTTCATAATACATGGTGACTCTGGAGATGTCTTGTCTGTATTGGAGAGTTTCCCAACCAAGCTCCTTCTGCATGCAGGTAACACTGTCATAATAAGAGAAATTATTTTGAAACCATCTTGCCTCTCTACGTTGTACTTTTTCCACTTTGTTGATATAGGTTTTGTGTAGGGGTTCCAAACTGTTGATGCGTATTCTACCTGGGGTCTCACTAAAGTTTTATACGCTATTTCTCTGATCTTCTTATTTTTGGTCTGGATGTTTCTGCGGAGAAAACCTAAAGTTTTATAAGCATTTAATGTTATATTGTTAATGTGTTTGTTCCAGGAAAGATCTCCAGATATTGTAATGCCTAGGTATTTGGCATTGTCCACAGTCTCTAGTACTTGTCCATGTAACCTGTAATCAAAGAAAACCTTTTTCTTCTTTTTAGTAATATTTAAAACAATGCATTTGCTGGGGTTAAACTCCATTTCCCACTTTTTCTCCCACTGAATTAACTTGTCTAGATCTTCTTGTAGGGTCAAACAGTCTTGTCTGTTGTTTCTAGCTAAGTAAACAGCAGTGCCATCTGCAAACAAACGAACTTGGGATGTGATGTTATTTGGAAGGTCATTTATATACAAAAGAAACAAAAGAGGGCCAAGTACAGATCCCTGAGGTACTCCAGACGTGACTGGTACTTCTGATGAGCATCCACCTTCTAAGACTACTTTTTGTGTTCTGTCTATTAGAAAAGATTTAATCCACAAAAGGGTAGCAGATTATACACATTTTCCCCGTCCGTATAGTATAACAAAGCATTTACAAATCTAGGAGATGAAATCTAGGATATGAGGAGTTTTATGGTTAGATCTATAAAATTGATCAGAATAAGATAACAAGCATTTCAAAACGGTTTTCACAAATCAAAAAGCTGTCATTTACCAATTTCTTCATCAAAGTTCATTTGACTATTAACAATTAAGAAGCTTACATCTATATAGGATGGATAGATGACTAAAGTAGGCTTAAAACTGTAGAAAATGCTTCGTAACTATGCTTTGTTTACATCTTTTGGACGCCATGACACCGGAAGTTATCACCTCTCTATTGGCTTTAGACTGGTACCACTTTCGACTGAAATAAAGCCGTTTTTTTTTTGTTTCATATGAAAACAAAAACATATTCTCTTCATCTCTTAAAAAGAATACAGTCATGCAGATTTCATTATGACCGTGCTAGGGCTCAAGACTTAGATTTCTAAAGTAAACTTTCATCAACAGCACATCGAAACATCGAAACAATCGATGAAAAACAACAGTTTTAGATTTTCACAACTTCCCTGTGTCTATAGAAATCAGTCTATATAAAGGCTTGTCTAAAAAGATCATTCCCCTTAACCCATTTCCATCAATGACGCTTTTAGACCCCCGGGAATAAAAAACCCCAGAAAACATCACTGGAAATGAAGAAATTCACATACTTACACATGGTTCCGAGGCCGGTTGTGGAGTTATCACGTAAGCGAATCCGCTTCTTGAGGCCCTTTTGGATTTGTTTTCCCTGTCTTGTTTTACTTCAAATTTTGCCCCCGGTTTGCACTTTAATAAGACTTATTATCATATTTTTTATAATATATCTCATACATTTACGTCCTTTTAGTTTTATTTAGTATTCCATGTCGTTGTTGATTGCTATTATTCTTATGTTAATTGGGTATTACTCAATTCTAAACTGACCTTTTGTTTAAATATACAAAAGTTTTACTTTATACTTAAGTGTTAAATACATTTGAGTAATCAGTTTATCTGTAGCAACTGGCTTAAACTTAAAGCTTGGTTTCAAGTTTCTATTAAGACTGGATTTCAAACAATTCAGATTTTTGGTTATTACTGTGTCATTTGCTATTTATTCCAAGTGTTGACCACTCTGTTACTGTAACTATTTTTTTTTAAGATTACTTTTTACTCTTTTTTTGAATAGCTTTAGACTGTTTCCCCTAATGCCTGCAGTATCCCTCAAAGTGAAAATGGGTTTTGATATTTTGTCATATCCTTGTAGAATTTTATAGGTTTGTATTAGGTCGCCTTCATTCGCAAATATTCTAGTGTTGGGAGTCCTAATTTTACTAGGGAATAAACCTGCCGGGTTGCTCCTCTTTGTACATTTTCTATTAATTTAATATGTTTCTGGTAATTAGGGGACCATATTACTGAAGCGTATTCCAAGTGTGGTCTTACTAGTGATTTGTATAGAGTAAGAAACATATAATTTGAGTCCATGTAAGTAAAGGACTTGTTGATAATTGCCAAGCTCTCATTAGCCAAGTTCCTATTACTTTATTGGTTATGTGTTCGTGGAACGATAGCCTTGAGTCACACATTACACCCAGGTCCCTTTCTACTTCAGTCTGTTCATATTTGCTACTATACCGTTGTTATCTCTAATATAGTAGTCGTTTGGTTCTGAGTTTCCTATATATAAAATCTTGCATTTTTTGGGATTAAACACCATCTCCCACTTTTTTGTCCATTCAAAAGCTTTAAAAATGTTATCTTGTATTGTGTTTTCTGCATCTAAGACATTGGAACCTAGATATAATTAAGTATCATCTGCAAAATTTTTTATAGGGCAACTGATGCTTGAAAGAAGATCATTTATGAAGATTAGGAATAGAACTGGTCCTAGCACACTACCCTGAAGGACTACGCTCGCCACCGGTTGCCATGTACATTGCTTATCATTGACACAAACTCTCTGAAGTGTATCACTGAGGAAATTCTCTAGCCATTTATATACCTTCCATTGAATACCTAGTATGTGCAATATTTTTCAGGAGTCTTTGATGTGGAACTTTATCAAAGGCTGCTTTGAAGTCAAGATATACAACGTCGAGACTATTGTTTTCTTCTATTATATTGGTCCAGTCATCTAGGGTTTCTATTAATTGAGTTGTACAGGATTTACCTTTTCAGAATCCATGTTGGTCTTTATGTATAAGGTTATTCTGTTCTAAGTGATTTACGATTTCATCTCTAATTATCCTCTCCATAATTCTACAGCATATTGGTATAACACTTATAGGTAACAAGCAGTTTCTTCATTATCCACAACGTTTTCTATCCGAAATATAATAAAACAAACAAAATTCATAAGCTGAATATAGTCCTCTTCAACTCATTTGAATTTGGAGCAGTCTAATATTTTGTCGTCTGGTATTGGGTTGAATGATGTAAAATTTGATTCTTGATATAGGCTGCTATATGCATTTCAAAGAATAACAGTGATATGGACTCCTTAGGACTTCCAATAAAAGAGTATGATTTGAAAATAGATTGCATAGTAATAGCTGTACTTGGACTCGAATCACTAACGCAAAAATTAAATAAATAAATAAATGAAAAAAAAAAAAAAAAAAAAAATGAAGTATAGGGGAAGCCGTTTTTAACTACTTTACAGACACCTGAACCCTTTTCCGTACAAATCCGGGATTTTACGATGCTGTGATTTTATACTTGAGAAAACCAATTTTTCCTTTTTCCACAATATTTTTTACCACACAGGATGGATTCATTTTAAATTTCATCCTATTATCATTGTCGTCCACAACCTCTTTCAATTTGGAACAGTCTAAAATTTCAAACAACAGGAAAGAGTTGATATGTAAAGTAATGTAATAAAATTCGAAGAGTAAAATAAAAAAAAAAACTTGCCCTGTAGGATCACTGGTGTATTGGCGAACAACTTCAAATACACGCACACACACAACGTGATTAAGTTTTCAGGTTCATACTTGAAATGAATACAAAAAAATCTCTTTATTTCTTAAATGAAAAATTCACACTGCCTGTCCGGTTTAAGACAATGCCGTCTGGACTCTATAGAAAAACCAGACTATTTGATAGAAAGTGAAAGACCAAGTTTAATGCTACATGGCATATTTTCTTTCATTGTGCAAATAAGATACCAAGAAACGTGAATGGTTTGTTAATTTTTCAAGCTCAATTATTGTTTCTCACACCGAGTCACAAAGCAAATATCACTAGTTACGCACACACATACCCTCCCCCAAACATCCAGGAATACTGTAACACTGTAACTTCAAGTCAACCGGGGTTAGAACTCCATTTAACATCCAGAAAATATTACTCCAGCATTTTTCTGGCTCGATCAGTCTGCACATTGCAATCTCTCTAGGTGCAACGTGCCACGATTCCGCCAGGCATGGTTTTCGTAGATCTGGTCACAATTCTTTTGGTAAAAGAGTTGCCTTGCAGACTCAATTTTCTTTCGTCAAATTTCCTTCGTTTAGTAGTAGACGAAATAAGACAAATTACCTAAAGGCATTATCAGACAATTTTATATCTGGACAGAAAAATATTGTAATACTAAACGCACATTATGTATGATATTAAGCCAATTTTTACCCTTCGTAAATTTGACCATGCTCTTCATTTTGAACCATAACATAACATAGCATAACACAATCTTTATTCCCCTCGTGAGCGAGTGTCAAAAGAAAATCGTTTTTTATTTTCCTTTGAAGTTTTCTCGTTCCGAGTTAGCATATCGAGTTTTTTTTTCATTATTTGCCACTAGACATTTTTTCGTTTTTTCCGTTTCATAGTAATAATGATAACAATAAATCAAATTCTTCGATTCAAAACAACTGCCCTCTACACGTGGTCCGACTACATTTACGATTTCGGCGATTCAGCCGTTTTTGAGAAAATGTGAAAATGTTTTAGTTGGTTGGTTGATTGGGGTTCAACGCCTCTTTTAACAGTATTTCAGTCATACTGCGGCGGTTGGAGCATCTAACAATTAACGGATTCCTAGTATTTCTCACACCAGTACTACCATTACATCCTTTCCTAGCCTCCAGCTGCTATCCCGCTTAGGTTTACGATTATCGACCCATTGGTGAGAGACAAATATTTTAGTAATTTGTGTAAAGATCTGATAAAATGAATTTCAAATGAATCCATACTGTCTATTATAAAAGTTTAAGGCGATTTCACCCAAATCCATGCGTTTCGATGGTTAAATACCATACATTTAGTCGCGCATATACCCGAATTGCGTAGTTTTTCCAACATATATATTCCGCAATTTACGCCAAAAAAGACAAGCTCTTTTAAACATTGCGGAAAAAGATTAAAGTGCTTGAAATAAGCACATTCTTCCTTTCCTATATTTTCTAACTCAAAAGACAGACAGATCGCAGCTATCAATCAAAGAATCAATCGACCTACCAAAACAAATCACTAAACCTATTCCCACACAGCAAAATTTTAGACTGGTCCAAATTGAAAGCAGCTGCAGACGGTAATTTCAAGTTTATGGAATTTTATTTTTTTTCGGCTTTTGGGATAGAAAACATTGTGGACAATGAAGAAATTGCTTGATACAAGCAATTTCTTCATTTTCCACAATGTTTCCTAAGCTTCTTTCTTGAGGGGCGTAAAAAGGAGAGCTTGTGTGGGAATGGGTTAAAGCAGAAGTGAATGTTTAACTCCTAGATTGGCTGACACTTTTGTGATTTTTGTAAGTTTTTTTTCACTGGTTTGGTGATGTGAACGTCGTAACGACAGCTTATTTAAGCTTTATTGACGACGTTTAGGTAGCCAACCAACTACCTTCCTTTTTACATGTCACTGGCTATATATTTTGCAAAAAGATCGTCGTTAAATATCGAAGTGGAGTCTGTGGAAAGGGCCATCTATCTCTTAATTGTCGTCTGCAACTTCTTTGAATTACCGCCATTGTTAAATTTTGTCGTCGGTTAATTCATTAAGCTAAAGCCTGATAGATTTTAGAATTTTGTTACGTGCACTTCTATTAGTGCGATCCACTGAAACGACAATAGCTAAATCTGACAACAATGTATCTATATTATTATCTATCATTTTTCTATTTTATGATATTTCTACACGCGATCCGTTATCTCCCGACAGGTTCCATTTTTCAAATACTGACCTATCTAATTTGAGCATTCTGGGTAATGTCATTCGTGACAACTCGACCGATTCCGTCGAACTATATTCAAAATGCCAGCGCCCATTAAAAGCACGCTTCATATTATTGATGCAAGTTCTTGTAGCACAGATAAGACATGAATACAATTAGTTTTCTAATTAACTTTTGGCGACAAATAAGTTTGATTTCTCCACGATTGTAGTTGTTATTGTAATTATCTACTTGCTACTTTTTGGCGATATGTTATGGAGTTATGCGTACGACGTAGTAATATTCATCCCAATCTGGATAGGTGATACGGTCCCGAAAACAGATCAATTTTCGGAGAATATGACATGCGCAGACAACGACACGCCATCAACATTCTGTCTGACAACCTAAAAAATCCATGGCTTTTAGAAGTCACTCGACTTTTACAATTTAATAAGTAATAAATGAGCCTATGCGTGACATTTACAATAATTTCGCATGTGTGTGATTCGCACACATTGAGCATCCTGGACAGCCATTCGGGGAAATTAGAACATTCGCCGATCGTTTAAAGAAGCTTTGGGTCAGTATCAGCGAAAAGTGAAGGCTCTGATCAAACTGTGCGAATGCACAGGCTGATCTGAGTCTTTACTTGGCGCATATTTGTAATGGTTGGAAATGTCACGCATGCGCTCAAATAATACACTTGAGTAAGATGAGCAGTTGGTGATTTAGATATAGAATGCTTGCTGGTATTATCTGACGGCGATAATGTCTCTCCTGACGAAGACCGACTTGCGTCTATATGCGAACATGATATATCAACCGAGATCACGTGATAAAAGACCGACATACTCTAATTGCTTATAACAACAATGTCGGTAATTTTGTAATCTTAATTGATTGAATGAATGGGGTTTTACGCCGCTGTCAACAACTTTGTAATCTTAAAGATTTCTGTTTGTTAACCATTGACATTTTATCCTCGGTGAAGTATATATGAGAAAGGACATGGAGTAATGGTTATGATTATCATACCGTTACGCACTTAAAAATGTCTTTTAAGTGGCACTAAATCCAAAACATCAACTGTCTTTACAATATTGAAAAGTACCACATCTTTTGAGAAGTTCTATTTAATGTACACAACATAAATAGAACTTCTATAGTTTACAGCGCACCTACTAATTTAGAAAAGTCTTAATTAACCAATATATTGTAATATGATTAAATCATTCGATATGGAGGTTTCTTATTTCTTATCTACATGAATTTAGAAAATCTTACATAATTGAAAATGGTCATGAGAAAGAGAGGGCACATCGGAACTGCGAAGATATATCGATCCTGATCAGCCTGTGCGGATTGAGCGGCATACCTATGGGTCTAGTTTACTCCATATTATCTAGTTACCTACTCTGATTCGCCATTTTATGCTATTAGGGACCCGTTTAAATCCTTTTCTGTTTTGCAAAATTTTTGACCTGTCCAAATTCAAAGGTTTTGCAGACAGCAATTTAAGTTGATTTAAGTTGAAAAATAAGCAATCATTAGGGTAGAAAATATTGCGGAAAAAGAAGAAATTGCTTGTTACAAGCATTTTATTCTTTTTTCTACAATGTTTTCTCAATTGCAAAATCACAGGGACGTAAAACAAGGGATTGACAGGAAAGGGTTTACGCATAAGGATGGTTCCCCTTGTCACGTTTTTGAAATTTCCTTTTTTTCTAACTCCACATTATTTTGAAATTTTAAAGTATTAAGTATCCGACCCAAAGGACTCCTGTGGCCCCCGTGCACTGGCTCTAATGGAAGTTCCACTGCGATAAAGGTCTAACAGCGTTATTTAAATATAAATTTATGGTCAGTACCATGTAGCAAAAAGTAGAATCGTTGGTTGACGACAAGAACGTCGTAGCTATAGCTTATTCAAGCCGTAGGTACTTTGTTTAAATCTCCAAACCCACGAAAAATTCATATAAACGTCGGTCAATGTTGGAGTCTAAAGTTCACATCCGGTCTAAATGAATGGTTAAAAAAGTCGATTTATTGAAAGTGCTGGAGTTTTCATATTATAACATTTGCTTATTTCCAAAATTGTCGATACATTGCATTAAACTCATTCCTGAAAGTAGAAACATTATTATGTACATGTGTTTTCATATTACGTTACATAATCAAACAGATCTAATTATAAATTATTGCACCTTGTAAATGTCAAAAGCGGATATCGGCTTATCGATTTAGTCTGTAGGGATTGAAAAAGTAACAAGATTGCACCATGTATCAATATGGTGGCAACAAATACAACGCGACACTCAATTAATATTTTTTCCACAGCTCTCAAACTTTGGCAGACACGAAACTCCGTGTTTCTATTACCATGTTTAACCCTTCCTCCTCATATTTCTACTTATAATTAGTTAGAAAAAAATTGAAAGACAGTGAAAATACTTTCGATTATGCTGACAGTATATAAAGGTTCATCTTGTCGTACCAAGGGCGGCGAACGTTCTACTTATCTAATATTGAACCTCAAATTCTTTTATTCCTTAAAACTAGATAAACTAGAATAATTTTAGTCAAACATCTTCCTTGGTTCTTTGTAAATGAGAATAGTCGGATGAAATGAAAGTAAATAGCCGATCATTATGAGATATATCCGGTATATATCCAAAATTCCACCAGTAGGCTATTGCACAATAAAAGATTCCGATAAGAAGTGTGTAAGTTACTTGGATTAAAACAGGAGTTTATGAAAGGAAATCATTAACTTTTAAATTTGACTTACCATCTACAGAAAAAATAATCTCAGAACGAAAGAGGAAACAACCCAAATTTTAGTAACCATGTGTATCGAAAATAATGGATCTCCCAGATTTTGAAGAAATCGGTATAAAATACTCTTTTTATCTCAATATGTTTGTTCTCTATTGCTGTTGTTTGGTTTGCATGTTTTAGTAACTTCTTTCAAGTAAAGGAACTAAAAGCTATAATTCGCTACAAAGGACGCCTTTGTTAATTTGTTTCGATAATGAGAAGTAAAATAGGGGAAAAAAACGGGTAAGAATGAAAGTGTTGTCCTAGCTAAGGAAGATTAAAATGTGTCAACTTAATTATAAAGTACCACAACAATTTCATATTCCAAGAGGATTATAAGAGTATTCAACTGTTCTCTGTGTGAAATCCTAAAGATATCCTCTTCTGCTCGAAACAGGAGCATTTAGTCTCAGCCCTTATATACTCTTTGTATCAAAATTAAACCGGAACTACCAAATCCAGTCAAGGGAGTTAATTAAATTAAAATTTTCGGGACAACTCCGCATATCGGTAGGGGCCCATTACTCTCGGCCGAGGTAAATCTTCGCGATATTCAGAACGAAAATATTTTGTGCTTTATTAATAATACTTTCGACTGTTGACCATTAAATAATAGGATTAATGAACAAGAAATAATTAGTAGAATCAAACACGTGAAAAAATGTTAGTAACCAGGCCCCGACGGCATAGTAACTGAAATGTACAAAGAAACTCTTTACCTAACCTTACCTTACCTTATCTGAATCGACTTTTCAACGAAATTTTTGACTCTGGAAAATTTCCAAATAGTTGGTGCAAAATTATCATAACCCCAATAAACAAACGAGGGTCTGAGAACGACCCAAGTAATACCGTGCCGTTTCCCTCATCGATTAATTTGTAAGATCTTTATGAGCTTATACTGTCTTCTCGCTTAGATAACTTGTGCGAGGCGAACAATGTGCTGCTAACATATCAAATTTAATGTCTTTTGTTAAAACTATATTTCTTAAAGAGGAAATCGATTCTATTGCAGACTTTGAAAAGGCCTTCGATAACGTTCAACACTCCCAAAAATGCAAATAATTTGAAAGAAATAATATCGGTGGTAAATTTTCAATATCATACAGTCTTTATACAAAAACACCAAAAATGCAACAATAATTTAACACACCATTCCAATTGTTCGGTTGGAACCCGACAAGGCTTTGTCACAAGACTAAAGATTTTTAGCCTTCCAATTAATGACCTCATTTATCCATTCCGACACAACCCCTCCCTTTTGCGCCCCTCAAGAAAACACATAGGAAAAACTTGTGGAAAACGAAGAAGCGGCTTCTTCATCATCCACGATGTTTTCTACCACAAAAGACAAAATAGTTGAAAATTCAGTTAACATGAAATTGTCATCTGAAGCTTCTTTCAAATTGGACCAGTCTAAAGCTTTGCCATCTGATAATGGGTTAAATACCCACAACATAAATGCAGGGATTTTTTTAGTTAGTTTATACTAATTTATTTTAGTTCGAATGCGACGAAAGTTTTAAGCTTATAGAATCGCTCTCGAACACAAAAACCAGATGTTTTCACATCCCTGAAAGAGAGGCAGTGGCTTATCCCAACTGCTACCCACTTCTACAGCTGGGTAGACTGAGGCTGGCTATTAAGTGTCTTGCCGATGAACACATCTCGGTGACGGTGGGCCTCGAACCCGTGACCTTCAGATCACGAGTCAAGTACCTATACCACTCGGCCATCGAGGCAGTCAGAGATTTATTTTACAGGACATTTCAATACTTCATGCTTTCATGTACACAGATGGTGTTTCTACTTTCGCAGACACAGTATTTCTGTTACGAAACAAATAGATCCGATTTCAAATATCTGCAACGAAGTTTGTTTGAAGATTAATAATGATAAAAACTAAAGTCATGGTATTACGAAATGAAGGGCCGCCGTCATAGCGCAGTTGGTAGCGCGTCGGACTGTCAATCTAGAGGTCCCGGGTTCGATCCCCGACGGCGGCACTCATCCTTTCCGACTATTTGTCTCTCACCAATGGGTCGATAATCGTAGACCTATGTGGGATAGAAGCTGGAGGCTAGGAAAGGATGTAATGGTAGTACTGGTGGGAGAAATACCAGGATTCCATTGTTAGGTGCTCCAGCCGCCGCGATATAACTGAAAGATTGTTAAAAGCGGCGTAAAACCCACTTCAAACAAACAAACAAACGAAATGATTGTCCACTTCGACATTCTGAAAAATGCTTCTAAATGGTAAATGTATAGAAAGTGTTCCTTTTTATGAATATCTAGGAGTCTACTTTACTCCATAAATGTCTTGGTCTCTTACCTCTGACATATCATATTTACAATGTATGAAGAAAAACAATGCTATTCTGCGCCTTCAATATAATTTTGAATTTTACTCCCTAAAGATATGCTTAGAATTAACGACTCTATGGTCAAATCCATTCTTTGTTACGTCTCCGGAATATGGGGCCACACCTAAAATAAAAAGATAGAATACGCCACATTTTGTAAGAGACATTGCTTACTGCCCGAAAAATGTATCGATAGCTTTGCCTTAAGAGAATATGGACGTATACCTTTATGTATCTCTTATATGGCAGATTGTGTAAAGTTTTGGCTAAGAATAATCCACTTCGAAACAAACAAATATCCTTAGCATTGCTATAATAATTTGCTTCAATTAGACTATGCAGGGAACGAACGTGCGCAACTCATGTTGAAAAATTATTATTTAGCCAAGGATTTGGTTTTGTTTGGATTTAACAGGGCGTAGGCGACGAAATCCAATTCTTGAACACCTTTGAACGAAGGCTAATTGATTGCTTTTCACAAAAAAATTATAGCCGATATCATTGAAAGTCCAAAAGCGCACCATTATAAACATTTTTCATCTTTATTGAATGCAAAAAGATATTTGTCATTTGAACTTAATTACAAAATACGGTAAAGCCTTATCAAATTTTCGCTGTTCGTGTCATAATTTGAGGATCGAGAAAGGGAGGCAACTAGGTATTGATCGCGACATAAGATATTCTACTTTCTGTATTACTTTAAGTATTCGAGTCGTAAAGGATGAAATCTATTTTTCTTTGATTACCTTACATATAATGACATTAGAAACACTTTTTGCAAGCAATACTGGATGAGAAACAAAATCATCGAAACCTTGTAACGCATTGTATCATCAGAAAATAAAGAAGAAGTAACAAGACTAGGTTATTTTATCATTAATTCATTCGGGTGTAAGATAGATCGTATGGACAACAAATAAATCGTTAGTGTCAACGCTAATTTAAAAAGTTATCGCTTTTTCAGTTTGGTTTGAAAATTATTGTAATTTCTATCGTCCAAACAAACAAAATACATATATGAAGAATGGCTCCATACACTTTACACAACAACAACTGATATTATGAGTCTCAACATATGTTGGTATTAAATTGAAATGGGTATAAATAGCCGTTCAATATGCGTAGCCATTTTAATATTAAGTCTTTGTAAAAGTATTAGTAATCAATCACTTGATGTTATACTGACCCGTCTATTTATTAAGTGTGTGAAGTTGGCAGGACATTAGACATTCGACCGAATGTCTAACTGGGAAATTAGACATTCAAATATGAATGTCTAACTGCCGAATTAGAGATTAGACATTCGATTAGACATTCGACCAAGCCCGTTTTTGAATGTCTAACTGCCCAATAAGACATTAGACATTCGATAAGACATTCGATCAAGCCTATTTTTGAATATCTAACTTCCCAATCAGAAATAAGACATTCGAACAGAAATTCGACCAAGCCCGTTTTTGAATGTCTAACTGCCAAATTAGACCTTAGACATTCGATAAGACATTCGACCAAGCCCGTTTTTGAATGTCTTACTGCCCAATTAGACATTAGACATTCTATTAGACATTCGGACAAGCCCGTCTTTGAATGTCTAACTGCCGAATTAGACATTAGACATTCGATTAGACCTTCGACCAAGCCCGTTTTTTGAATGTCTAACTGCCCAATTAGACATTAGACATTCGATTAGACCTTCGACCAAACCCGTTCTTGAATGTCTAACTGCCGAATTAGACATTAGACATTCGATTAGACCTTCGACAAAACCTGTTTTTGAATGTCTAACTGCCAAATTAGACATTAGACATTCGATTAGACATTCGGGCAAGCCTGTTTCTGAATGTCTTACTGCCCAATTAGACATTCGATTAGACATTCGACCAAGCCCGCTAGGGGCCGTGTCACGGGAAAGAGAAACTTTTCCCGTGGATATACCCCGGGAACGAGCGGCAAGCCCCAGCTCCTCTCACTGCAGAGAAGGTTACCCGGGGACTAGTGCAGCGGGTTGCCCAGTAAGCCGTGCTGGCCGCGCCTCGACGTCGAGTGCCGCCGGCGAGCTAGTGGCCGTGTCACGGAAATGAGACACTTGTCACGGGAATGAGCCACTTGTATCGTAGATTTACCCCGGGACCGAGCGGCAGGCCACTGCTCCGCTCGCTGCAGAGAAGGCCGCTCGGGGCCTTGTGGGGTAGTTAGGTCCGGACACCGGGCCGGTAAACAGCGCTGTCCACGCCTCGGAGTCGCGCTCCCCTGGCGCGGTAGGGGCTGTGTCACGCTTTTCCAGTGAATTTACCCCGGGCAATAGCGGCCCTCCCCGGCTCTGCTTGCTTCGGGGAAGACCGCTCCGGGCGTGGTGCAGCAAGCAGGACGGGCCCCGGCGCAGTAAGCAGTGATGTCCTCGCCTCACTGTCGAGTGCCAGTGGCGCGATAGGGGACCGTGTCACGGGAACGGGACCCTTGTCACGGGGATGAGACACCTCTCCCGTGGATTTACCCCGGGCAATAGTGGCAGACACCGACTCCGCTCGCTGCAGAGAAAACCGCTCGGGGACTAGTGCGGCAGGCGGCCGGGACCCCGGACAAGTCAACAGTGCTGTCCGCCCCTCGGTGTCGAGCTCCGTTGGCGCGGTAGGGGCCGTGTCAAGGGAATGAGACAGTTTTCCAAGTGGATTGACCCCGGGCAGAAGCGGCCCGCCCCAGCTCTGCCCGCTTCAGGGAAGACCGCTCCGGGCCGGGTGCGGCAGGCAGTCCGGGCCCCGTCCCAGTAAGCAGTGCTGGCCGCGCCTCGCCGTCGAGTGCCACGGGCGCGCTAGAAGCCGTGTCAAATGAATGAGACACTTGTCAGGGGAATGAGACCCTGGTCCCGTGGATCTACCTTGGAAACGAGAGGCAGGCCCCCTGCTCCGCTCGCTGCAGAAAAGGTCGTTCGGGACTTGTGCTGCCGGTGGCCCGGACACCGTTCCAGTAGACCGTGCTGGCCACGCCTCGGTGTCGAGCCACAGCTTCGCTCGCTTCAGGGAAGACCGCTCCGGACCTGGGGCGGCAGGCAGCCCGGGCCACGCTGTCGAGTGCCACGGGCGCGCTAGGAGCCTTGTCACGGGAATGAGACACTTGTCAGGGCAATGAGACACTGGTCCCCTGGAACTACACCGGAAACGAGCGGCAGGCCTCTGCTCCGCTCGCTGCAGAGAAGTCCGCTCGGGGCCTGGTATAATGTATAATCGAAAGTCTAATGTCTAATTGGGTAGTTAGACATTCAAAAACGGGCTTGGTCGAATGTCTAATCGAATGTCTTATGTCTAATTCAGCAGTTAGACATTCAAAAACGGGCTTGGTCGAATGTCTAATCGAATGTCTAATGTCTAATTCGGCAGTTAGACATTCAAAAACGGGTTTGGTCCAAGGTCTAATCGAATGTCTAATGTCTAATTCAGCAGTTAGACATTAAAAAACGGGCTTGGTCGAATGTCTAATCGAATGTCTAATCGAATGTCTAATGACTAATTAGGCAGTTAGACATTCAAAAACGGGTTTGGTCGAATGTCTAATCGAATGTCTAATGTCTAATTGGGCAGTTAGACATTCAAAAACGGGCTTGGTCGAATGTCTAATCGAATGTCTTATGTCTAATTCGGCAGTTAGACATTCATATTTGAATGTCTAATTTTACAGTTAGACATTCGGTCGAATGTTTAGTGTCTAATGTCTAATGTCCTGCCAACTTCACACACTACTATATATTTCATTTCATGAAATACGTATGTCAATCTTTTGTAAACTATCATTTCTATTGTACAATGGGCCGATGGCCTTCGTATTGAATAAACTCTATTGTATTGTATATTGTATCGGTTATAACAACACAGTCGTCAATGTTGTGATTTTATAGGGTTTTAGTTTGTAAACAAGTGACATTTATCCACGTTGAACTATACGTCTCAAAATTTGCTATAGATCACTTTTTTCTAGTTAAACATTTTTGCATCTCGAGGAAATTACGCAAGTATTTTTGTGTTTCCTAGAACTTTGGTATTTTTGGTATTGAGATTCTGTTTAAGATCGAATGTAATTTGAACCCATTCTTCAAGAAGAGCCTGTCTGAGCTCCTGCACTGTTGCTGGTTGCATGGGTGTGATGGAACAGCTGTCTGTAACATATCCCAAGTATTGTCTGTTAGATTTAGGTCCGGGGATCTAGCTGACCATTATTTACGAACGATTGTGGCTTGTTCGAGATAATGATCGGTGATGCGGGCTCTATGTGCAAGCGCAATGTCATCCATCAGAATGAAATTTTAAGCAACATCACCTGCATATGGGCGAACGTAAATTTGAAAGATCTCGTTTGCGTACCAGAGAGTCGTCAGCGTGCCGTTGTCAATGACGTGGAGATCTATGTTACCCTGAGCACTTATTCCCTCCCAAACCATGACTGAGCCCCTCGCTGAACCGATCATGCTCTGCCACACAAATTTGAGCATAACGCTCATTTGGCGTTCTCCATGGCCTAGCAAGCCTATCGGTAAAGACCACACAAAACCTTGACTCGTCTGTAAAAAGGACTGCAGCCCAGTCATTTTGGGTCCAAGTGACTTGATCCCTTGCCCTTGATAACTGGATTTGATATTAATGGAACCCGTATCGTTGGTCGCCTTGACCTCAGGCCAGCATTATGCAACCACTTTCTGATGAATAAATATGTGCACACCGATAGCGTTCCGGAAGTCCCTACGTAACGTTGTTGTGTTATCAAGTCGGAGACACCGTGCCTGAACCAACAGAAATCAGTCTTGAACCTCATTGGTTGAACGTTCTCTCCCCAGCATGCAAATGCCCTTCATTTCCGGTCGTAATAAACAGATACCACATTCCGGGAACAACACTTTGGGACACACTAAGGATATCAGCAACATGCCTTTTGGACAACCCAACTCTTTTTTTTACCTTAACTAGAATATTGAAAGTTCGCTAAATGTACCATCGCTTTTGAAGATACAAGTGGAAATGAAACATTTTTAAGGGGTGTGTCTTTTCCCTAGATCCTTGTGCTTAGTATACTTGCCGAATCGACATTTGCTATAGGGTCATCAAGTGAGAATATTAACCCTCTTTATATATAGGAAAACACCTTTTTGAGTCGGTTTGTTTTGAGGATTAACTCTTTGAACGAAAAGGTGATCCTTAGCAAATTTTGAGTTGTATTCGTTTAACCGCCAAAATTATTTTCCAATGATCTTTCTAAGGTGTCGAAAAAAAAAATGAATAAATTTTAACCTGTTGGTAATTTCAATGTCATTCCATAGCTATAATCCGACGGCGATAATGAGTAACTTGATAAAGACTAATTTACATACACAGTCACGCAGGTCAAAACCTAATCGTGTGTGTTGACAACATAAAATCTACTTTCTTTTTCTGTTCGGCAAAGCTTTTCATAGCGGCCTCATGACCTATTCTGAATTCATTCATAGAGAGGTCTGTAAATATGTCAGGATTCCTTTTTGTGAGAAAGTTTGCCCCTACTGGAGCCGCAGAGCCTTTAAATTTACGATATAGAACCCATGTGCGCATTTTGCTCAGATTCTATTCACAAAAAAAGATATTCGTATGCTTGCTGGGTCGTCTTTACTCATATACATTTTTTCAGCCACATGATCACTCTGTCTGTCTCTGTCTCAGTCTTGTTTCTCTCTCTCTCTCTCTCTCTCTCTCTCTCTCTCTCTCTCTCTCTCTCCCCTCTCTCTCTCTCTCTCTCATATATATGTATATTATGCAGGCCTCAAAGAAATATAACGTTAATGGTCAGACGCAGAGAGAAATTTTAGGACGTTTTTCATCGATCTCTAACATTATTTTTCTCCAGTTTGCTTAAGGGGCGCAATTATTTAATAAAATGGCCCGAATAATCGAAAATATTTGGTTTAACGGCTTTCTTCACAGACAGAACCTTTTTCGGCCATTTCCTTCGTTTTCTTTTATGGGAAAATAACTGACACGAATTAGTTAAAAGCTTTATCGATATTACTCAGAACGGAAACCATCGAAACCCAAATGTGTGTTTATAATATGACCTACAGCCCGGAATCGAAATAAACCAATTGATTATTTTTAGCTAGCAAAGCGTCAGCTTTGATAGCTTATGTTTAAAGACAAAATTTTGAGGTCTTCTCAAAGTTCAACGAGTGCAAACTGCCACTGGAGGCTTTACCACTAAATCCATTGAATGCGTACGCTATAAAAAGTAGTTCTGGTGTATTTAACAATATTCAAATTGTAGTGAACTCTTGAAAAGCATGCTATCTAACCCATTCCCACTCAATTCTGCTTTTTAATAATCGCAGGAAAAAAGCTTTGGGAAACATTGTGGACAATGAAGAAATTGCCTGTAACAAGCAATTTCTTCGATTGTCCACAATGTTTTCTACGAAATTCCACCAACTTGAAAATGTCGTCTGTAACTTCTTTCAATTTGATTAGCCTAAGATTTTGTCATGTTATAGTGGGTTAACTCCTAGGTTACTTTTACCACGTTTATGTATCATGATAACCTTTGACAAAGAGGATTACTTAACAAAACCACGTTTTGCAAGCTGACAGTACTTTCAGTGCTTTGATTTATATACACGAGTGATATTACACTATGCCAATGAATTCTGTGTGTGTTTTCGCAGGGGCCATGCTAATTTTTTCTGTATCGTTCCAATTTTAGTATATGTACAGCCGGAAATCTGTGCATATAGTAACGCATTTTTATTATCGCCAAAATGACGTCACGGCACATGTAATGACACCTTTTTCAACAAACGGCGTTAGGGGTTTCGCGGAATATAATATTTGGATGAACTCTATTAATTTCAGTGATTTATTGCAAAAACTATGGTCATATATAAATATATAAAATTTAAATACAATATCAATTTCGTGGTCATAAAATCAATAATTTATTTTAAACTCGTTATATAAAACAGAAAAAAATTCCGCTTAACCCTTTCCTGTTTTCAAAATTTTAGACCTGACCAAATTCAATTGTTTTGCAGAAAAAAATTAAAGTGGAATTAATTTGAAAAATAACCATTCAGTAGGGTAGAAAATATTGTGGAAAAAGAAGAATTTGCTTGTTAAAAGCAATTTCTTCTTTTTCTACAATGTTTTCTCAATTATAAAAATTATAAATACAGGGACGTAAAAACCAGGGATTAAACGGTAAAGGGTTAACCTCGCTTTTATCTGTTTATAGATGTCTGATAAATTTGGTATTAATTTACCACTCATTCTCCTAATTTTCGTATGGTATTTAAACCATTAACGTGTGTAAAATTGTATTCGTCTCTTGGCTTAGTACAACTTCAGCACTTGAAATAGCCAATTGCCATTATTTTGGGAATAATTGTCAAACAAGGAATATCTCTTTTTTCTTAAAATGTTTTCTACTTTATTTGTTACTTGTTCATACATTTCTTTCACTTTGGAATATCGTCAACAATTTCTATCAACTTGGACCAGTCAAACATTTTGTCTGGTAATGGCTTGAAAATGTTTTTCTGATTTTAGTTTTTAAACAAAATGGCTTTTCAGCGATGAAGTTTCTAGCCTGGACGACATAATTTATTGGGGATAAATAATAAAATTGAACAGAATTTCAGCGTACATGTATTTGTCTTAAATCCGGGGTGAAAAACATTGTGGATAATGAAGGAATTGCTTGCAACAAGTGATTTCTTCATTTTCAACTGGGTTTTCTGATGCTTTTTTTTTCTTGGGGCGTAAAAAAGCGCCATTGTGAGGAAATGGGTTATACGAAAATTGTGAATCGAAGATCGTATAAAAGACATTATTTGTCAGTGCTAAAACAAATGTGTCTGGCGCGTATGACGGATAGACAGTATTGCAATGTAGAGAAAGTGTTCACCCATTCCCACATAATCCTCTGAGCCGCCGACATAGCGAGGTTCGTAGCGCATCAGAATCGCAGTCTTCAGTCATGGGATGTCATGGGTTCTATTCCCGTCGGCGGCACATATCCTTTCAGACATTTGTCTCTTACCAATGAGTGGATAAACGTAAACCTAAGTGGGATAGTAGCCGGAGGCTAGGAAATGATGTAGTGGTATTACTTGTGTGAGAAATACCAGGAACCATTGTTAGCTGCTCCAGCCGCCGCGATATGACTGAAATACTGTTAAAAGTGGCGTTAAACCCCAATCAATCAATATAAAACACAGAAGCCCCCTTTTTGACGCCTCCAAAAAGCTTCAGTAAAAAACCCAAACAACAAAAAAGAAAGAAAAAAAAAATGTGAAAAATAAGGAAATTGTTTGTAACGTGCAATTTCTTCATATTCCTCATTTTTTTATGTCTCAAAAAGACGTGTTTTTTGTTTTTTTTTTTTAATATATATCAACTAAAGGTTATCATCTGTTCTAGATATATCAACTAAAAGTTATCATCTGCAACTTCCTTCAGTTTGGACCTGTCCAAAAATTGTGTCATCTGGTAGTGAGCTAATTTGAATCATTTTGTCGAAATCTAATCAAACACATACAGGGCGAAAGGCAAATAGGTTAAAGCCTAAGAAATGTGACTTTTTGGATAAGTCAGTTGAACGCCTGCTTACCACATTCAGATACTGATTGTGTTGGTGTTGGTGATGACGTTGTCGCATTGACAAGCTTTTACCATCGTCATATCTGTTATTACTGAAGATATTTGCTCGAAACCAGGATCAAACCGCCAATTTTAAAAGACAGAACAATCTCTTCTCTCCGGGAGGATAATTCAAGAATTCTTTGTTATTTTTGTTCCGGGGTATAAAATTAATATTGTTACAGGCAAGGTGTATTTGTCAAAGTCAAGATCCAGCGGTTTAGCAATGTATCTGCATTCAGTGTTAAAAATATGGTAGTATATCTATCCATTGCCACTCTATTCCGCTTTTTGACGCCTCTTAATCCATTCCAACACAGCAAAATTTTAGACTGGTCCAAATTGAAAAAAAGCTGCAGACGACAATTTCAAGTTGATGGAATTTTGAATTTTTTCGTCTTTATGGATAGAAAACATTTTGGATAATGAAGAAATTGCTTGATACAAGCAATTTCTTCATTTTCCACAATGTTTTACAAAGTTTTTTTCTTGAGGGGCGTAAAAAGGAGGGATTGAATTGGAATGGGTTACAAAGCTTTGGAGAAAATGTTAGAAATGAAAGAATGACCTGTTACAAGCAATGTCTTCATTATCCATAATGTTTTCTTCCCCAGAAAACAACGATTTGAAATGTACTGGCTCAAAATAATAAAAGGGATAATGTCAAATTTGTTATTTTCATTTTTATTTATTCTTCCTGACTTCCTTAAAGATTATTAGATTACTTTAAGGGAAAACTTGATAGCCAGTAAAGCGTTTCAGGACCTTAAAGGAATCCTGCTTGGAAATTCGACTTCTTTGAATTTGGTAAATTCTAAATGTTGTCGTCTAGTACTAGTAATTGGTAAAATTAAGATACTCTTGAACAGTAACGCAGAATTACGCAGAAATTACATACCGTATAAATCGTTGTCGTCTAGTACTAGTAATTGGTAAATGAAGCTACTCTTGAACAGTAACGCAGAATTACGCAGAAATGGCATACCATACAAAACGTTCTCGTCCGGTACTAGTATTTGGTAAAATGAAGCAACTCTTGAACAGTGGCGCAGAATTACACAGAAATGGCATACCATACAAAACGTTGTCGTCTAGTAATTGGTAAAATGAAGCAACTCTTGAACAGTAACGCAGAAATACGCAGAAATGGTATACCGTACAAAACGTTGTCGTCTAGTAACTTGTTAAATGAAGCTTCTCTTGAACAGCAACGTAGATATAAGAAGAAATGACATACCATATAAAACGTTTTCGTCTAGTAATTGATTAAGTGAAGCAACTCTTGAACAGTAACGCAAAATTACGCAGAATTGGAATACCATACAAAACGTTCTCGTCCGGTACTAGTAATTGGTAAAATGAAGCAACTCTTAAACAGTAACGCAGACTTACGCAGAAATGGCATTCCATACAAAACGTTGTCGTCTAGTAATTGGTAAAATGAAGCTACTCTTGAACAGTAACGCAGAAATACGCAGAAATGGCATACTTTACAAAACGATAATTGCAATACTTCAAAATAGAGTATTTTCATTGGCCCAAATCGTATCACGTGATCAAATCAATTGCACTTTATACCTCGATAAAAGACAGAACTATTTTCGACAAAAATAGAAACAAAAACACGGTCAGGGATTTCCGATATTTGGAATTCACTTCCAAGAAATACCCAACTTGTTTTGTTACTATTTATAGCCATCATCCTTTGAATTTCGATTTCCCCGAATTCCTTTATACTTACATGGATTTTCAATAAATAAACAAATGGTGTCCTTATAACAATCATAATGTTCGTTTTAAACATGAAGATTTCGAAAAACTCACCTTAATTAGCCGTTAATCCGGGATGTCGAATCGGCTTCACCCCATCAGCATGCATCATGTCCATGTGGTAGGTTTATATTTCTTGTCTATTACAAAGCATCTATTCATAATTCTAACTGTTATCGACCAAGATATCATAATTTACAGACTTTAAAGTTAGTATTTGCTCATAATAATTCCAAATAAATCCAACGAATGTTCGAATTTCCATTTCAAAAGACCCAAGCGACGAAATAAAATGTCCGCCGTTATGTACAACGACTCGAGCGATAAACTGTGTCAATGTACCCATACGCCTGTCAAAGAAAAAGTAACTCCGCCCACAGTTCGTTTATTTGTTTTTATTTTCATCTCTCTATCCGTTTCGGATTTGAAAATAGACGTATTGCAATTATATGGGCCGAGTGTATTTTTCATTGCGTTTATTGGAGTATAAAGTGCAATTGCCTTAGCACATGGCTTAGTCATAACGCCCTACGGGCGTTATTTGCCATGTGCTAAGGCAATTGCACTTTATACTCCAATAAACGCAGTGAAAAATACACTCATCCCTATTTGTCGTCTAGTAATTGATTAAATGAACCTACTCTTGAACTGTAGAAATACCCAGAAAAGGCATACCATATAAAAGTACAAATTCAATTCTGCAACGTCGATGGGCGTACAAAATGTCGTAACTGCTGTAGTCTTCAACATATTCAAGCTGTAGTTACGACATTTTGCAGGCCAAACAATGACATATTTCGTTGCTTTCGATTTTTCTGATTCGAAAGACGCTTTTCTATCGACTCAAATTGACCACTGCAATTTATACAAAACATTCACTTCTACACTCCACTCACCCGATTGAAAAGGGTTGAAGCCGTTAGAACAAATTTGATTTTATTCAAAAGCGTTTTAAAGGCAGAAACTATTTTTGAAAAGGAAAAAGTAATGTCTCCTTTTACCGCGGCAAAATAGTATCACCGAATCGTATAATTCCAAGACAAATTTTTCTGAAGATCATATTTGTAAATATTTTTTTTCATTTGGTTTGACAACTTAAATGCCGTAACTAGAGCTTATTCAAGTTGTAATTACAACCTTTAAGTCACCTACAAATTGTTTTCTTATTCAATCTTATGGGATGGTTACCTTTTTGAATTGTACCTAATTTATAATATGGTTTACTACCCCTATGAATTTGGACAAGTCGAACTTAAAAAAAAAAAAAAAAAAAAAAAAAAAAGAGGAAGAAGAAAAGTAAATGGTTCAATGATATACTTTGTATATATAAGTTCAGTTAAATACACAACACGGATCGAAACCGAGTTCACTTATGTTTGATGCTGTCCTAAGTGCGGCCTGTGCAGTCCCGTAGAGTATTTAGAACATTGAAGACTGGGAAGAGACTGCTCTTGGCCCGAGACTACAAAACTTTTTTTCGGAGTCAGTTGAGATTTTGCTCTAACTTCGAGTTAGGATTAAAGATATATTTCTGTTTGGATCCTATGGTAATTGTATGAAATAAATGAGAATATTTGTATAGGTTGTTACTTATAACTCTTAATTTATGATTGAAATTAAAATAAGATATTTATTCAAATTAGAAGTTTGAGTAAACTCTCAATTGAGTACGAAAAAAGTTTTATAGTCTCGGCCCCCAATGTATTTACTGATCTGAGTTCGCACTTACTAGATAATAGGAATTGTCATGTATGGGCTCATAACTGACAAGAATTTGATTTTTTTTCTATCTTATTTAGTGCATGTAAATTAGGTGTTTTGCATCGAGTAATAAAATTGTGCGATGAGGTAGAATGACCGTCTGGATGACAAACATTAGATTTTATATTGAAATGTGCTTATGACAAAATGGGACATTCAAAGCCATTTTTCACCGTAAACGGGCGTTTTGTCATCCTGTGTGCAGGGCTGGCCGATACGTGCATACCTTCAAAATATCTAATTTGTCGTGACGGACACGATTAACAGAGTGGAAGGCTATTTTAGTATTTACTGAACTTGTAATCAGTTTTCAAGAAATACAACAAATGTTACTTACTATAATGAAAGCTGAAGTCAACGAATAAAGTCTAGAAATATCCTTTATAATCAAATTGTAAACTTTTGACCCTTACAGAATAATTAGACTTTATTAGCTTGATTCTCTAATGTTTCCTGTTATAGATGCAGGTGCGTCACACAGTATTGTCTCTTTCATTTGTTAGAAAAAAATTCTAGACATCTTCCATTAATGAAACTCTTTGGCTGGCGAGCAGAATTTCAAGTGACAATTTTATTCACTCGGTCAAGAATAATTTTTTAGCGTGTTTGATTTTGCTGTGTTTATGTATTCATTATTCATCGACCCCCTATATTCTAGATAGTCTTTAATTCCAGTATCGTTTAGCCGCCAAAAATTGTATCAACACTTTATTCGAGATTAACTTAATGTTACCTTTCCCCATTTACTTTTAGTAGCATTGAACATTCAGAATTTACGAGTAATCTAAGATTGTAATTTTCTCTTAATTGTCGATATGACTGAGAGGTTTCGCACAAATTGATAAAAAATGTGTTTACATGTATATGGGTATTTTTTTCAAGAATGTACCGCTACTTGGACCACAGTACGACATGAGGTCGTTTAACCCTTGTCATGCTGAATAGAATCTGTTTCAGAAAGATACATTTTAATTAAAGAACTGTAAGCACTGAAATCTATTACAGCGAACTAATATCACTTTAGACAATTAATTTACGAACTACCCTTGCACAACCGGGAAAAGTAGGTGGTATAGATTAAGATAAGACTGCACTTATTTGCAAAACAGGAATATTTCGGGTTCAGCATGACATGGGCTAATGTAACCAAAGAAATACATCGCTGGCTTAGAGCAAAAAAAAAAAAAAAAATAGTATGGCTCTATACATTGTATAGATATAACTCTTATTGGTTGTATGTTGTTAGATATAATTCCTATTGATTGTATGTTGTTAGATATAATTCTCAAACTCCCTTTTTACTCAAACTTACAATGCAATTTTTATTCAAAGAAAGTCATTCAAAGATTGAACACGTGTTAACAAAGGTGATTCCTACGTTAGCTGAAGAATACTTTTGTGAGCACTGAGTTAAAGAATGGCCGTCTCAAATCTATGAAATGTCCAACCTGTTTTTCGCAAGCAAGCGAAGCCGAACTTTTGAAATTCTTAATGGATCTTAACTACCACTCATTACAACTGAACGTCAGAATCCTTGCCCAATGACTCCTACAAGACGTTTGACTCAGATACCAGACGGTGTTGATTTGCATAATTCAAGGTAAGTAACAGTTATCAAAAAATTAACGTCTTAAACATCTTAATTACAGCCTATTCAAGCTATAGTTACGACGATTAAGAGTCCAAACAAAGTTCCTGGGTTAAATTTCCAGTAGCTGCAGTCGGGTTCACTCATTCACCCACATAATCGTCGCCAGCATTTGTATGGCGCACTTAATGGGCCAAAAGTCCACCTGAGGTGGTACACGCTAAAATAAACGCGTGCACGCGTAAATTATACTAGTGAAAGCACATTTTTTGCACACGTTTAGATTAAACGGGTTTACCTTTAGTATTTTACGAGTGTACGCGTTCTTTGTGCTAATACGACTTAAAGGGGACTTCTGATCCAAACGGCACACCATACATTTGTGTATTCTCCCGAAAGCCGAATCGAGAGGCATTGAATAAATACATATGTTTAAACCTAGTATTTACTTTGAAAAAAAACCCCTAAACAAACCCCAAATACACACAAACACACACATACACAAAAACAAACAAACAAACAAACAACAACAACAACAACAAAAACCGTCATCGTATACACCAACCTCAACAGCGTTGATTGATGACATTACATCAAAATTATTCTGAAAAATCTCCTGGCTAATTACACCAGGTGGTAGCCTGAGAGAAAATCCACTTACTCTCTCTTAACATTGGGGGCATTTTAAGGTTAATATTCTAATTGCATGACTAGAAATATCCAGTGATAAATCATTATTCCGTTTTTTACGAAACACATAAAATGATTAAACATGTCCTCGTGTTGAAAAATAAAACCTCGGGTTCGATGTGAGAAAAAGTTAAATATGTATCCCGAGAATTTATGGATCACCTCTGACAATCGAAAAAATCGACTGACCAATCAAAGTAATGATTTAGTCTGAAAGTGAATGGTGACTTCCAACATCTTTGTCAAGCACTTTTATTTTGGTTTTGCGACTTAAACGTTGTAACTACAGCTTATTTCAGATTTAGTTTTAAATCTCAGTCGAACAGCATTGTGAGCGGGCAGTGGACATTGGCAGATATCCGTCAATTGACCAATCGCTGGCCCCGAACATTGACTCCATTATCTCCAACAGAAAGTTCAGCTTAGTTTTTAACGGCGTCATTTTGCAAAAATGTAAGGTCAGTAGCATGTAAAAAAAGTAAAATGGTTGGTTAGTGACTTAAACGTCGTAACTACAGCTTGAATAAACTGTAGTTACGACGTTTAAGTCACCAAACCAACAAAAAGTTGAACAAAAATGGCGGTCAATGTTGGAGTTGAAAGCTCAGGTCCGGGCTGATTTGATTTGATTGGTCGGTTGATTCCTCGATTGACAGTCGCGATTGATTAATTAACCCACGCGGTAGTCCGAATATAAAGAAGTTGGAGACTACAATTTCAAACGTCTCATCCGAAAGACAATAAGTTTTGTTAGTAGATATGGTCAGCCCAGACCTCGAACCGAGGCCCCGTATGAAGGTGCTATCCACCGAGCACGTTAAAGAACCTGGCGGGGCTCTCAGCAGCTTCGTCCTGTATCCCTGCATTATCTCCCGTAACAACTAACCGTCTTCTGGGGGCGTCGCTCATATGGGCATGTGCGACGATAAATAAACGGAAATACAAACAATTTCAAGCTAAGAGAATATTGAGAAAGTCGGTCGTTATAAGTAGAAAACAATGTTGAAAATTAAAAAAAATACTTGTAACAACCTTGTTCTCCCCAGGTCGTTTCTTGAGGGTCGTAAGAAATGGGATTGTGTGGAAATGGGTTAAACAACAATTACTGGTTAACTGACAAACCACTGGCCACGCCCCTGACCTACGAGTTGACTATTCGACAGTGGTAATAAACGACATTGTTTTTGTTAAATATGTGGACAGCGACATGGAATAAAATACACATCGTTGATTGTGGGACCTAAACGTCGTAACCTCAACTTAACAAGAATGCCAAACATACATGTAAGAGGTCAAAGTTCACTATCGGTCTAAAGAGTGCTTTGATTGGTCAATTGTTGTTTTCTTTTTGATTGACGACAGCGATCCGTCGCTAACTTAGCAACGGGTTTCTCTTATAGTACAGTTAACCCATTCCCACACGAGAAAATTTTAGACTGGCCCAAATTGAAAGGAATTGCAGACGACAATTTAAAGTTTATGAAATTCTAAATATTTTCAACTTTCTGGGTAGAAAACATTGTATAAAATGAAGAAATTGCTCATTTCACAAGCAATTTCTTCATTTTCCACGATGTTTTCAATGCATTTCTTCTTGAGGGGCGTCTAAAAGCGTCATTGAGTGGGAATTGGTTAAAAAAGTAAGGATGATGATATATACATGTACAGTGGGGAAAAAATGAAGTCAAAGGTAAAAAATATGCTGTTATTCGATCTTTAAAAGTACCAGCGTAACCGGTTGACCAAAGATCGGGTGGGATAGGGTTCCAGTCTCTGGTAGCTTATTTTGTAAATTGTTACAGAACTGTAAACAGAAAGTTCTAGAAAACGCGTTTGGTTTTTTTTGAGACATAAATTGAACCTGCAAGAGGAAAGCGTTTCTGATGTTGTTCAAGTCTCCATGGTGAGGCTAGAGGGAAACGAAATTTGTACAGTGGCAGTGTTTGTAAGAAATTTCTTTTCTTTCACAATGTTTTTTCCCGTAATTTAAAGTTGTTAGATTAAGGCTAGGGACTTCTTTCGACGATTGGCGAACATCGCAAATGCATAATTGGAGTGGTTCAAATTTTCACGTGTAGGCTGAAATGCAAACAGTAAGTTCATAGGTGAATACATATTTCTGATGTCTCTGGTTTTAGCAGTTAGATAATTTCGTTATCGTTCTAAAATCTCGTAACTACAGCTTGATTCAACCTGTAGTTACTTGATTTTAGAATGACAACGACGATATATTGATTTCCTACATCTATGATTCATTAAGCGTCCTCAGTAGGTAACTGCTCAGTCTCGAACCATAAGTTGGAATGGAAACGACACCAGTTGAAATTAAA
This sequence comes from Fragum fragum, assembly GCA_946902895.1. Lineage (NCBI taxonomy): Eukaryota > Metazoa > Mollusca > Bivalvia > Cardiida > Cardiidae > Fragum > Fragum fragum. The sequence continues at coordinate 39,316,273 of OX336368.1, read as the reverse complement.
TACAATAAATTCTTTACCAGGCAATATTCAATTTACTAATAGAAAGAAGCTGCACATAAATTTTAAAACAACAGTTTTCTCTTTAAATTGAAACACGGTATAGGAAAAGAAAAAATATTTGGTATTAGTTTCTCAATTTTTATATCTTTTTTTTTCCTTTGCGTAATATCTAAGGATCTTGATTACAATTGGCTGTTCAGGGTAATGTAAGTTCAAATTATTTATTCGACATTGTTTAGGAAATATTTCATCTCCATTAATCAATATTTGCATATACATGTATCTTTATTTCCATGTAAACAAGGAACTATACAGTGTGACCAGGCTAATTATGAACGCAGAAAAAGTATGTCCAATAGCACTATGCGACGCTATGATAGACTTCCTTTTTATTTCATCGTGCGGCGTCTTCAGTGTTTCTTAAGTTAACGACGCCGACGGCGGCGAGCACCACCACAACAACAACGACAACCAAAACAACAACCACAACAACAACCACAACAACGACAAATTTCCTATTTGATTTTTGAAAAAGTGCAATGACTTTTTCACAATAATCGTTTCAATTTCAGTTCTTGTTAGTCGATTGGCATCTCCTGATTTGAATCCGTAACAGTAGGAAAAAAAATAATCCATTAACAGAGGGCAAAATTTTAGACTGGTCCAAATTGAAAGGAGTTGCAGACGGGAATTCAAAGTTTTATGAAATTTAAGGTTTTTTTTAACTTTATGGGTAGAAAACATCACGTAAATTGAAGAAAATGGTTAAACGAGCAATTTCTTCATTTTACACCATGTTTCCCCAATTGGTTTACTTGAAGGGCATCAAAAAGCGTCATTGTGTTGGACCAGGATAACTTCTGTAAACACCCATTTGTCCTTCACACCGTCGAATTACTTGGAGATAATTAACGATTCTTGACAAGCCGGTGTAACATATTGTATGAAAATAAAGCTACAAGGACAAGTTTGTAAACAACAACAACAACACTTAAACAATGTTTACAACTGCAGTACTAAAACAATCTTAAACTGGGCTCTAGGTGATAATCAGTTGGAAGAAATACAAAACAGATTGCACTCGTGTCAAAGCTGTATCTTTCGAATCTTGTAATCGAATTTATCTCTGCTAAAATATACGAGGCTAATCAAGAAACACGCAGAGAAGGAAAGTTTACAGAACTCGTTATAAATCTTTAAGATGCCTCACATCAGATTTTGGACAAAATATCCTTATTTTTTTCTAATTTTTCAACTTGTTTCACCTACCTAAAAGTAGAAAAAGAATATACACGTGTATAGAAAAACAAGTTTCTTTGAAAAGATGAAAATTATAGGTCCAATTGCAATAGCTTAATTTCAATTCAAGTACGTCTTTAGCATTATGCCAATTTACTTAAAAAAATTGGAAATGGCAATCATAAAATGCAATAATTACATTTTGTTTGTGTGTGTGTGTGTGTGTATGTGTGTGTGTGAAAATTTGTTGTAAACGGGTAATAAACCGTGTAAAAACGGTTTCGAATTGGAGTCCTCGTTTTACATAGTGGCCTATTTTCGTGAGTGCGTAGGTTCGTGTGTTCTTGTTGTTTTATCCGCCTCTGTTTTGTTTGTTTTTCTCTAAGACCTTATTGTTATATAACGACGTTGTCATTCTAAAACCTCGTAACTACAGCTTGAACGATATCTTTTGTCCAAGGATGTCTATACTACAACCATAATGGAATACGTTTTCTTTTATTACCCTTAATGAATAGTACTCGGCCGTCACATTATTGGACAATCGAAGGATCCTTTGCCCCGCCCACTGACTCCGCTAACCAGGCCAACTGAGCTCCGACAGAAAGTTGAAGGCCAGGCCCACTCAGCTCCGATAGGAAGATGTACTTCGATTATGAAACGTTCTTATTTTGTAAAATTTATGACCAGTACATATAACAAAAATGAATTGTTGGTTTGCAACCTCGTAGCTACAGCTTGAACAACTCGAGCCCTGAAATGTAACTCATTCGGCGTAACAATTCTATGTTGCCGATATTTCCTAATGACTGACACGGTACCAAATAAATTGACAATATAAAATCATAGAATTTGTTTCATACATACAAATGTCGTTCTAACGGCGGTCTTAGAAGTTATAAGTTACCGGGATAGCACAACTATGTCTCCACGCTTTGCAATCGAATTGCGATTTTATTCCCTTGATATATGTCGTTCTAACCCCCTATAACAGTATGTCCCCGGTCTAAAGGCATCCCTTTTACACTGCACAGGCATTGGAAACGAATTCAAAATTCAGTTAAGTTGGATTTGATACAACTGACCATTCATTGCAATCTTTATGAGATAAATACAATGTAAACAAGATAATATCCCGGAAATTTCGGAATCGCCTTACATGCATGTATGGGAGGAAAATAGAGTTTTTTTAAATTCAGGTTTTGTTCTACAAAATTGGCAAACAATTTGTCGGTGCGCGAACAAAATATCGTAACTTCAGCTTTAATAGAGCTAGAGTTATGTCATTTTCCTCGCGCACGGACGAATCATCCTTTATGATAGATCTCGAGAATCTCATAAGTGGCAATGAAATTCAAAAACAAACACAAACCAATTGAGATTTTTCTTCTGTTCTATATGGCGAGTTACAAAAGTGCTCTGTGTGTGTATGTGTGTTTTAAACGTTTTTTTTTTTTAATTTTTTTTTTACATCATTTGACACTAAATATATTCTCACATGTGAAACCAATCCTTGAAAGCCATCGATCTATATCGATTAATGAACTATGAAAATGACGTCATTTTCTATCTTAATGCGATAATGTTTTTTGATACACAAGAACAATGGTATGTCTAAAAATTACTCTAGTTAATTATTTTTCCATGTATGAAAGAAATCACCTGCTAGTTTAACATATTTCTGTGTCGATGGTCAAATTCGCCCTTAACCTTATTACCGAGGTGTAATGTATTACGGCATTCTTCATCCATGACGGAAATATATTAAATTCGGGTTTAACGCCACTTTTAACTGTATTTCAATCATATCGCGGCGGCTGGAGCACATAAACATAGATCCCTGGTGTTTATCACACCATGCAGTACTACCACTACATCCTTTCCGAGCCTCCCTCTGCTCACCCCACTTAGGTTTACGATTATCCACCAATCGGTGTGACTAGGAGTCCTACGTGTGACAGAAATGTAGTCTGTGGAATGCACAAAACATTCTGTGACTTGGTTGGTTATTTTATTCTTGATTCCGGTCTTAGCAGACTCATCGAGCAGCTTTCGTAACTTCCTTTCGTAACTGAATGGCGGTTTATCCTGTCGTTTACACGTTTGGCAGCAAAGTCGTAGCAACAACTGATAACAAACTCATTTCTCCTTTAATTATGCCTTAACCCATTTCCACACAATTCCTTTGATCTGGTCCAAATTCAAAGAAACTGCAGAGTACAATTTCAAGTTGACGGAATTTTGAAATTTTCGTCTTTTTGCTTAGAAATCATTGTGGATAATGAAGAAATTGTTTGATACAAACTATTTCTCTAATTTCCACAATGTTTTCCAATATTTTTTCTCCTGGGGTGTAAAAAGGGTGGATTGTGTGGGAATATGTTAACTTGCAAAGCAAAGCCCGGATATCAGCTTACACTTAGAGTAAAGAAGCTGAGCTTGTTAAGCTGACTGAAATTTCTAATAGTACGGATAAAACGATAACTAATAGACCGGGATTCAAGCCTAGATAGATATTCAGCATTTTATCCACTCAGCGGTGACGAACGTATATTGAATTGCTCATTGCCATTTTCATTTATTGTAATAATGGTTTGAAGGATACCCCAGAAGGTATATAGAATATGCACGGTGTACCGGTAAAAACATGACAAAGAAGGCCTAGTGGGCTCATGGACTCGGCTTTCCAATTAATTCAGACGACAAGAATTTAGACTAATCCGCATTTATAAAAGTAGAAGACGGCATTGCTATAAAATACACCGTTTAACCCATTCCCACACAAAGACGCTTTTGGACGCCCCTCAAGTAAAACATTTGGGAAAACATTGTGTCAAATGAAGAAATTGCTTGTGACAAGCAATTTCCTCATTTAACACAATGTTTTCTACACAGAAAGTTGAAAAAATCGAAAATTCCATAAACTTAAAATTGTCGTCTGCAACTCTTTTCAATTTGTACCAGTCTAAAATGTTGTTGTGTTGAAATGGGTTAAAAAAGAATGTTTTTAAATTGTTTGGCGAAAGCGGTTTTCTTCTTCTTTCAATGATTTCCGACTTAATTTTCATTGGCACATTATTGGGTGACAGTGGTGCAAGAGATCAATACTGTATATATAAACGTGAAGTGAAGTCAGGATCGTGTCAGTAGTGTTGTCACCGAGCGACAGTTAATGCCTGCAGTGGTGCCAGTCTAATACTTGCACGGTGCTTATCTGTCTTTTATGGAAATAGAGAGAATGGATATGATTTCTAAAGACTGAGAGTAACACTACGTGAATTCATGTAAGTAATCATGAAAATGAGGAAAAAAGTGACACAGCAAGTATTTGTAACACATTAAGATTGTGTGACCCGTGCCTAACTGCTTTGATCTATTTTTTTTAAATTTTGTTTTGTAAGGCCACATATCTATCTATCTATCTATCTATCTATCTATCTATCTATCTATCTATCTATCTATCTATCTATCTATCTATCTATCTATCTATCTATCTATCTATCTATCTATCTATCTATCTATCTATCTATCTGTCTATCTGTCTATCTGTCTATCTGTCTATCTATCTATCTATCTATCTATCTATCTATCTATCTATCTATCTATCTATCTATCTATCTATCTATCTATCTATCTATCTATCTATCTATTTATCTATCTATCTATCTATCTATCTATCTATCTATCTATCTATCTATCTATCTATCTATCTATCTATCTATCTATCTATCTTTCTCCGTCCCTCCGTCCGTCCGTCCTTCCCTCCCTCCCCCCCTTTTAAATTGCCAGAAAAGCTTGTTCAAGCTGTAGATACAATGGCTTTCTCGTCGCTTGTCTTAATTGTGGTTCGTAGATCAGGTTTTTTTTTTTATTATGACCATATTTCACGCAAACTAGTAATTCTACGTGCGCTCTAAAACCCACATGAAACTATTTCTTCCACGCGAACAATTGTAACCATTCACTCTAAAAAAGCCATTCGGGAATAATGTAAAATAGATATTCAACAAGAGATTAGATACACAAATGGCCATTCGGACCTGCAAATAATTAAACAAAAACAACTACAAAAGGCAACAAAAGTACAATGGGCACCGCAAATCAGAATATCGGCCTAGCGCGAAGTGTTTCCAACAATCCATGTATTATGAGAGCCTTTACCTTTTGCTCATCATTGTAATATCTTTGCGAGTAATTCATGAATAATTGTAAAGGATTTATCATCTATTATCCAGCAAAACTAACGAATTTAAAATGTTTTTATGGCGTCACAATGTACCAATCGCTGGCCCCACCCACTGACTCCCAAGGCCCCGTCCATAACTCCGACTGAAGTTCCGCTTCGGTTTTTAACGGCGTTATTTTGCAAAATTTATGGCCAGTATCATGTAACAAAAAAGTAAAATGGTTAATTTGTGACCTAAACGTCATAAATACAGCTTGGATAAGCTGAAGTTACGACGTTTAAGTCGCCAAACCAACAAAAGAGGTTGAAAAATGGCGGCCAGTGACGGAACTGAAATGTTCAGGTACGGGCTGAATAAATAATTTGTTTGGTCGGTTTATCCCTCGATTGAAAGCCGCGATTGGTCAATTGTCGGATTATTGCTGAGCCCCTCAAGATTGGAGCTGAGGAAAACACTGATAAAAATGGAGAAAGTGCTTGTTATTAGATATATCGTCTTTTTCACATTGTTTTCTTTCTAAAAATTGTGAAAAGAAAAGTAGGATATTCTAAAATTTGAAGAAAAAATATGTAATTATTTTTCAGACCGGCTTTTCTGTATAGCGAATCAATAGGGAATATCATATCACATCTTGTATTTTTTTCTCGCCGCGGAGGAAAATATTGATATTTCACGAGACCAAAGGTCGATCGGATTATAAAATTTTCCTCCGCAGCGAGAAGCAAATGTAAGATGTTGTATCGCTATCGTAACGTAATATTCTATTTATTATATACATATTTTTCATTAAATGAAATCCATGAAACAATCTTACAGGTCTTCTCCATTCTGATTATGTTTATTCGTATTATGACGTCATATAAAAATGAAAATGACGTCATCTTAGATAACCTTATATAGAACCGTATTTGATATCATCAGAAACGGATTTTTTTCTGACGTGTCCAATTTTACTAGAAATATTTACAGCTATATGATAAAAACCTTTATACATTTGACTTTGATTTTCTGAAGCCCGTGAAAAACAGAAAGTTCCATATAGAGTAGAAATTCAAGAGAGGAAATAGAGAAGAAAATCTCATGATGAGAGGTTGCTCCTTTTTCGTAAATGTTTGCTTTAATATTATCTGTGTTAAGAAATCAATACATAGAGGAAATTGATGCAGCGGTCACGAAATACCGAATACATTAAACGAGTTATCTCAATCTCCAAGATGAGTTGTCGTTCGTTTTAGATAACTCGTTTAATAATCTTGGTATTCGATGAGCACGGATTTGATATTCTATTTAAAACATGGAAATTTTTGTGACAAACGTACTTTATCGATATAAGAGATTTCGTGACACGTCTAACGCCGTTTGCAAAAATGACGTCATTACATGTATTGCGTGTCGTTATTTTCACGGTAACGAGAAAGCGTTATCAAATGCTTTAGTTCATTTACATAGTTGTTTCACTAGTGTTATATCACCCACCTAATATTTAAAATATTTCCCTCTCAAATCAGGGTCATGTTATAAATCCAACTGTTATGTTTGGCGATGGTTTCACCTTTTAAATATAATAAGGCTAGAATAAAGTAAAGCTTAGTTGAGAAAGTTATTTCATCTCACATTTCTGTGAAATATGACCACGATTAGGAATTCTAAATCTTCCATTAATCATATCTACAATGATCATACATTAGTGAGAATTATGATCAATAATGTATTAAGCTGAAGTGCCGCAAATGAATTTATGGCCAGGTGAATTCGTTCACCGGGACTTGTCCTATTTGTGAACAGCCCTCCGTTCAGCATGACAAAACCTTCGCTCAAATCAACTTTACCCCGCTTTGATTGCTTGATTGAATTGGATTTAACGCTGCTTTGAACAGTATTTCAGTTATATCGCGGCGGCTGGAGCACCTAACAATAGATTCCTGGTAATTCTCACACAAGTACGAGCACTACATCCTTTCCTAGCCTACCCCGCTTTGAAAGTGAACTTTTGTCAAAAGGGGTTCAAGTAGTAAATGTGTAACGGTGTTATCATCTTGAATACGACCCTGTCCTACGTTCAGGATGGCATACTACTACCGAACGTTTCCCTCTTGAAATCCGATCTTCAGAAGAGTACACGCGTAAGGCGGGACAGCAGTCCTGAATAGAACAGACAGTTATTTCAATTTAAGTACATTGAAATGGCAAATAAAGGGTTTAATTCGGCGAGACTGATACCTCTTTAGTTTCTTATACTCAGATATAAGAGTGAGCAGGTGCAGATTACAATTTCAAGTTGACTGAAGTTTGAATTGTTCCGTCTTTTTGGGTGAAAAAATGTGGATAATGAAGAAATTACTTGATACAAGCAATTTCTTCATTTTCCACTATGTTTCCTATAGTTTATTTCTTGGGGGGGGGGGGGCGTAAAAAGGAGGTATAGTTTGGGAATTGGCTTAAGAAGTATAACAGATGGACAACAATGATGTGTGCTCATGATAGGCAGGTGTGGAAAGGTATCCATGTTACTTTTCTGTAGAAACGGTTATTTTGTTTACACACTAGCATTAATGTGGCACTTAATATGTGAGACCCCGAAATCCTTGAACGAAACGAACTTCAACGTCTAGTTATATGCTGCAACATATTTTATGTATTGACACATATAAAATAACTTGTTGATCTTATATTACATGTATATGATATTCTATGCTAGTCAGTTTACTTTTGGAATAATTTTTAGAATTGCCATTTTCTTTAGAATTATTCTACATAATGTGATTTTATATTAAAAGCAAGAATGATTTCACCCGGTCAAATTCTAGGACACAACTCATAGTGGACGTTGAAACTAGGCGTCCAGTTACTATGTTAACCCATTCCAACACAAGAAAATTTTAGACTGGTCCAAAAAGAAAGAAGCTGCAGACGACAACTTAAATTTGATGGAATTTTAAATTTGCCAGTATTTTGGGGTAGAAAACATTGTGGATAATGAAGAAATTGCTTGATACAAGCAATTTCTTCATTTTCCCCAATGTTTTCCAAAGCTTTTTTCTTGGGGGGCGTAAAAAGGAGGGCTTGAGTTGGAATGGGTTAAACCATTGGGAACCACTGTGATCAAATTTGCTTTCTAATATTTATTTCAATTCTAGTTAATATCCCAATATTGCCATTGTGTTTATTTCCCAACATGATGGTTGTTTTGTGATACGAGTTCATTACAAGCTTAGTTTTTGCTTTTCCAACAAAGTTGGAGCTATTCCAGTCACCTGGAAATCTTTTGAATCGCTGTTACATAGCTATATTCAACACTGAGATTATTTCGACGTTTCTCATGGATGTTCTTGGGCTTTAAAAAACGTTGCGTTCACTTTGATGTAGCCGCCGGGAGTACATTTCTCTTCGACTTGAATTCAATTTCGCTCACGATGCAAAGCAGGCTATCATTTAACCCATTCCCACTCAATCCCTCCTTTTACGCCCCTCAAGAAAATAGCTTTTGAAAACATTGTGGAAAATGAAGAAATTGCTTGTATCAAGCAATTTCTTCATTTTCCACAATGTTTTCTATCCAAAACGACGAAAAAGATCAAAACTCCATCAACTTGAAATTGTCGTCTGCAGCTTCTTTCAATTTGGACCAGTCTAAAATTTTGCTGTGTTGGAATGGGTTAACCCATTCAACGATGAATTAGTATACTGTTCCATATTCAAAGAAGTTGTAGAAAACCATTTAGGAATTGTAACCCTTTCCCAACAATTAATGATTCTTGCTTTCATGCGATATTTTACTTGAGAAATCATGTGGAAAATGAAGATTTTCGTAAAAAGCAGTTAATTCTTTTCCAAAAATATTTTCTGTCAGATAAGATGGCAACTTTTTGGGTTGTATTTACTGTATAATGTCTGAACAAGTCTTAACTTTTGAAATGTACGAGGGATTTAGATGAAAATAAGTGACTTTAGTGATCCCATTTCGCGAGATAGATCTCATAAGAATTTTATCCAACTATATATTGATTATTTTTTCAGAAAAAAGCTGCGTGAAGTTAACTGGCCTCGTCCAAAACAGTAATGATATAGTGGAGAAAACCTTTTGTAAGTCACACAACCTGCAGTCTGGCAAAATAGAACCATGCGGAATTATAGCATAAACGCGATAGATGATCACGAAAACAATTTTAGTATTATTTTACGTGTAAATCAGTCCACGGATGATAACATAGGTCACTTCTGGTCCACCGTATCTGGCTACTATTTCCTGACGATTATCATCCTTGGTGTAGCTCTCAATGGCATCGTCCTCAACACTTTCAGACGCAATAAAAATCTAGTCAACAATAACAATCAACTCATACTGTTCCTCCTCGGATGTGATTCTTCAATGCTGGTGCTCAGCTTTCCCTTCATTTGTGTGTCGTGTATGACGAATGAGTGGAAGTTCGGTCACTTTGGTTGTCAGTGGTACGGGGCGTCCATGACGGCGGCAGGAATTTGTTCCATATGGATTTTGACGTTTTCTGCGATACAACGTTTCACCTCTATAGTCTTGGTGCGGAAGAACTCCTCCTCGGATACGCACATGTTGAAGAGTGTGAAGATAGTGATACTAGGGATATTGTACAGTTTGATACTTTCCTGTCTGCCCTTTGTTGGGATAGGGAGTTACTCTCTTGAACTTTATGTGTACTCCTGTACGCCGACATGGTGGGCCCGAACAACAAGCAATCTAATCTTTCTCTCCATCCTAGTCATAAGTGGATTCTTCTTGCCGATTTTCGTGATTGCGGGTTGTTATGCGGGAATTATGGTCAAGGTATGGTGACTTATTCTTAACAGATGGCATATGATGACATATAATGGTGACAAGCTTCACTTGTTATGACTTACCTACATGTATATATTTCCTGCAGAACACACAAATATTTCAAACATTGTTTTATTTCTCTGTTTGATTTGGACTATATAATCGTATTGCGAGCTCTAATAACGTGTACTATCAAGATTTTTATGATCAGAATTACTTTTCAGAGTTAATTGTACTGATGATTTTGATAGACTCTATTTTTATCTGAGATCTTTTTTGAAAGAGTTTAACTTATCATTCAAAAACAATCTGCAGTAAGGAATATATCTTGAAAGTTGTTGCATTTTTGTTTTCTTAATCAACAAAGCACGATTTACATTTCACATAGTTACTCCAAACTACTTTTCAGTTTCTTTGTATTATAGACATGATTCGTCTGTGTTTATTTCAGGTCTACAATATGCCTTTCAACTCGAATCGAAGGAAGGTGATCAAACCAGCGCTTGTAACGTTTTGTTTGATTGGTAAGTGGAGAGTTTACAACTAGCTTAACGGACTCTCGATCATGGGGCCCCGGGTTCGATCCCCGGTCGTTTCAATACCCTTTCAACCATTTGTCTCCCACCAGTGGGTGATTAATCGGAAACCTAAGTGGGATTAGCAGCTGGTGGCTCGTATAAGATGTAGTGGTAGTACCGGAGTGGGAAATGCCAGGAATCCACGATTAAATACTTTTAGAAGTGGCATTAAATCCCTTCCAAGCAAAAACCTCACCCAACCCTCACACCAAACACAACAAGCTTAATTAATGAGTCCATAGAGTCCGTGTTCTAGTGGTAAGACGCGGGTCTCGGGATCAGCGGGTCCCTTGTGCGAAAGATGTCTCGGACCCCCCCCCCCCCCAAAAAAAAAAAAAAAAAAAAAAAAAAAAAAAAATCTACGTTGCCCCTCTTCTATGAGATTTGGGTTGTATGCCAGTACGCTGTGGCTACTAGGTGCGCAACATATTAACCCATTCCAAAACAACAGTTTTAAATTGAAAAAAATTGAAAGAAGTCACAGCCGAAAATTTGTTGGTTGAATTTATAAAAATCTCTATCTTTTTGGAGTAGTAAACATTGTGGAAATCAAGCAATTGCTTGCATCAAGCTATTCTTCATTTTCCACTGCGTTTTACCGAGCTTTTCTTCTTGTGGGGCGTAAAAAAGGATTGGTTGCGAACGAGTTAATGACAGACTTGCATTTCAATGATAGGGAGTTAAATTGTAAAGTTGTTTGAATTTGTTAAGCATAGAAACTACATCAAACCACATCTTAAAAACTTTAATGACATCTGAATAAATCACGAACATTGTTTTGTACACGATAACAAGTTCGACATCATTCTGACTATTTTGCAGAACGGAATAAATTGTCAATCGTGATTGGTGAATTTCAATTGGCTCATTTTTAAGAAGGGTGGAACTGTTCTCTCTCTCTCTCTCTTTGCTCTGAGTTAATACATAAATCGTGTCTCAAATAAGTAAAACATTTAACTTTATGGCATCTTTTGGTGGTATATGACTCCATAATGTTAACGCTTTCCCGTACAATCACTTATGATTACGTTCCTGTGATATTATACTTGAGAATACATTGTTGAAAAAGAAGATATTGCTTTAAACAAGCTCGTTCTTCTTTTCCCGCAATATTTTCTATCATGTAGGGTGGTCACTTTTCTAATTTTACTCACTTTATCATGTGGTCTGCTACCTTTCTGATCTTTTGACAACATTTTGAAAAACAGTAAAGGGTTAAAAAAAAAAAGCTATTACGTGACTAATCTAATTTACATGGAGTACAGACACTGAGCGGTGTAGACATTCTAAATATTGTCTGATGGTATAAAGAAGCTTTTAGTCAGTATCTATATATACTGACTCTGATCAGATTGCGCGGATGCAGAGGCAGATCAAAATCTCTTTTCACGACAGCTGGTTCATTTGGAAATGAATATTTCTTATATGTAGAAAACATATCGTTATCTTGGAACGGTATATGATTATGGTTTCCCGGAATTATGCGATCATTCACGAAATTCTAAAATAACGTCATTCAACAACTAAAGGCATCGTGTCAAGTCGTTCTTTTGGTAGTTGCTGTCTATCAAAATCTCGGCTGACCAATGAAATCATTCATTTTGACAGGAAAAAAAATTGATTCCTAATGTTTAAGTTTAAAATTTTCGTGTCAGATTTACTTTAAAGTATCATCTACAGGTTATTCAAGGTATAGTTATTACCTTTAGTGCCAATCAAGGATTTGCCTTTATTGCGTGTCCATGACAATATATTTGTACATTTAATTAAGAGATGAAGAGAATATTTTTTGTTTTCATTGAGATATGAACCGAGAAAACTAATCACACTGTATGAATACGCAAAGCGGAATTGTTTGATTAGGTTTTCGGTTCATACCTCCATAAAAACAAAAAATATTCTCTGCATTTCTTATAATTTAATAATACCGAAAAACCTAATCACACAATGTATGAATCCCATTCGCCTATTCATACAGTGTGATTAGGTTTTTCGGTTCATACCTCCATGAAAACAAAAATTATTCTCTTCATCTCTTAAATGAATAATTTTTTGACCATACAGAACGATCGTTTTTGATAGACGAAACTAAAAATTAAATTTTTGCCGTTTGAACACTAAGTCAGACTACACTGTTGGAGTCAGTTGACGCGGCTAGCGTTCAGCAAGTTAATCGAATGTGTCGAAATGAGCAAACAATAAACCAATTGCGTCTGTCAATCAAGTAATTAACCGACCAATCAAATAATTTATTTAGCCCGGACCTGATCGTATCAACTCCACATTTGGCCGCCATTTTCGCTAACCTTTTCTGTTTGTTTGGCGACTGAAACGTCGTAACTACAGCTTATTCAAGCTGTAGCTACGACTTCTAGGTCACAAACCAACCATTTGACTTTTTTTTTACATGTAACTATACATTTTGCGAAAAACGCCGTTAAAAATCGAGGCGGAACTTCCTGTTGATGTCAATGGGCTTTCTGCTTTTGTATTTTGTGATACATCTGGTTTACTGAACACATTTACTTAAAACTCGGAATATATATAACAAAAAAGGGGGGATAACTGTAAATGTCCCTTTTTCAACCTAGAATTTTTACCGACTATCAAGCACTTGAAAAGTCGAGCGTTTGTATCCGCATGCGGTTATCTTGTTTTAGATTCTCTTTCGCACGCATTCTGAGCAAAGTGAAGACTCTGATTTGACTAAGCTGATATGAAGGCTGATCAGAGTCTATACTTGGCGTATTAGTGTTTTGTTAGAAAAGTTATGTACGGGTGCCGTTACTTTCATTATGAAGTAGCGAAATGCTGCAGCTGTTTTGCACTGTTATCACACTAGTGCATTATTGGTCAATGAAAGGTCAAAAACGCCGTTTTCTTTGTAACTTGAACACTATGAGTACAAATAATGTGTCGTTTTCAATCCTAGTCATAAATTACTGGGGGCCTTATTCAAGCTTTAGTAACAACGTTAAGGATATCAACGGATGAATTTATTTTTTGTAACATGTTAATAATCATGCGTTTTGCAAAATAACGCCCCGAAGTCGAACTTCCTGTCGGAGATGAGTGTGGTGACTAGCGAGCCGTCGATAACGTTTAGTGAAGAACGAGTCCACTTGTTTCTTCACACAGTTCACTCATATAACAGTATGGACGTTGACTTTTGTTACTCAATCTATCAAATATTTTACCAACTTCGACATGTCGTCGATGCGCGAGCAAAATGTCACAACTACAGCTAATAAAGCTGTAGTTGTGACATTTTGCTAGTTCACCGACGATGTAATATTTGAACAAAATTGATGCAAAAATTAAATTTCGTGTGATATCTCTAACAATTACTTTATTTCTCGTTTGGAACTTTTTTAGACTTGTCCAAATTTAAAGATTTTGATAATGAAATTTAAAGTGGATTTAATATGAAAAAAAACCATTCAGTAGGGTAAAAAATATTGTGGGAAAAGGATAAATTGCTTATTACAAGATTTTTCTTTTTCTGTAATGTTTCCTTATTATAAAATCACATTAATTTAGTGATAACAGTTTAAACTTTTCTCGCGATATGAAATGTGCTAAATGGAACTTTATTTAAACTTCATCAACTTGTTAGAGAGTGTTAATTACGTCCGCTTGGTAATGGATTAAATACATATGACAGAGGACATTATCTTACAATTTACACGCGAGTTCATGAATATTTTCAGTTACATAAGAAAATTATTAGGAGTCGTCTTATTTTAAGTTAGATAAGATTGTATGAATGTATCTGAATGTTTTGTTGAAAATGCCACGCAACTAAAGAATGACATTAACTCGCGATGACATTTAGATTATTTTTTAAATTTGTTTCTCATTTTGATACGACAGGAGGAAGTGTTAATAAAATTTCAAAAAAGCATCTTATATTGGTCCATTTTTACCTCTGTAATAGGTTAATGTATTGAGATCAACGTACTTGTTTAAAATATTCGTAAGTGCATATGAATGCATGTATATACTTTTCATTTACTTAGAATATTTAACCCATTACCAAACGACAAAAGGACAAGAACTTGTACAAATTCCAAGTATTTGCAGACGACAATTAAAAGTTGGTTCAAATTTTAAAACCGTTGTCTTTGAGGGTTGAAAACTTTATTGTTAGCGAAGAAATTGCTTGTAACAAGTAATTTCTCCAGTTATACATTTTTTCCAAAGCTTTTTTGCTTGAGGGGCGTGAAAAAGGAATTATGTGGGAATGCAGTAAGCGCTTGGCAATCGAGATATCTGATATGACCGCTCTTATTTTTTATAATACCGATGTACGATTTGAATCTGCGTGGGGTATTTACACTGGTTTCACATGCCCGTTAATGCATACTCCGTGCAGCCTAGACAGACATATATTTTGATTAATCGCTGATCAAAACGCTTGGAGTAATTGCCTACCTATAGACCGGAAAGTGAAGATTCCGGTCATTTTGTGTCTATTAATTGGCTGAACCGAGTCTTTGCAAGGCGCAAGTGTGTTATTGTTAGAGATAGCACACGTTATTCAATTTTTGCATCAATTATGTTAAAATATTATATCGTCGGTGTACTAGCAAAATGTCATAACTACAGCTTTATTATTACAGCTATATCATACTAAACCCGGAATATTCCTGTTTTGACAGGAGGTTAAGACATTAGTGCAGTCTGATCTTATTCTATACCACCTGCTTGTCCTTTTAAGTCAGAATTGGTTAAAAGATAAATTTTCAATAAAGATATTGACACATAATATGGTGCATTCAGCCCTTTGATTTTAATGCAATTGACATGTAGGTATTTAACTCAGCATGTCAAGGGTTAAAAAGCATGTCATTCCAGAAGTGGCTAATTTTTGTTTTATGTATTTTGGTTAAAACTAGTTCATTTTTTGTCTCGGAGCGTAAAGAATAAGCCGGGTTCTTGAGTATTGTTAGTTAGCGTTATGTAGATAAGTATTGCATGCTTGCATTTTTTCGGAAAAGTGATCGAATACAATTTTTGGAGTAATTCGAATGATAGTAATTTTTCGTGTTTTGCAAGTAAAAGTGTAGCAGTTCTTTTCAATTGACTAATCGCGGCTTGCAATCAAGGAATCAATCGGCAAAATCAAATCATTCATTCAGCCTGAGATTCAGATGTGAAATCCGACATTGGCCGTCACAAATGTTGATTATTTCTTTTGGTCTGTCGATTCAAACATCGTAACTAAAGCTCGTCCTAGCAGTAGTTACAATGTCCTGGTCACCAACCAACTGTTTCACATTCTTGTTGCATACTTTGCATAATAACGCGGTTTACAATCGACAAGGGACTTCCTGTCGGAGTGAGTAGGCGTTGCAAAAACCTAAGTGAGCGGGGCCAGTGATTGGTCAATTATGGTTCGAAGTAAACCCTAATTTTATTTTTGCCAAGTTCTGCATACCCAGGAAAGCTGAAACTGACGGATCGCCGCTTTTAAATAAGATAATCGATTGGTCAATCAAATTTCCGAGATTCATGTCCAATTACGTTTGATATAACATCTTGTCGGAGCTCAGTGTTCCTTGCAAGCCATCCGTTAAATTGCGAAAAGGTCGCACCAAGATCTTTTCGTCTCAATCGCAGATTAACCCTTCCCCACGCTACAAAATCTTGAGACTGGTCCAAGTTCAAAGAAGCTGTAAAAGACATTTTTAAGTTGGTTGAATTGTTACTTTCCCCGTCTTTTTGGATAGAAAGTATCGTGGAGAATGAAGAAATTGCTTGAAACAAGCAATTTCTTCATTTTCCACAATCTTTTCCGAAGCTTTTTAATGGGACGTAAAAAGGAGGGATCGCGACGGAATTTGTTAACCTGAATTTTGTTTATGGTACCGAGCCTGGATAGTTCAATCAAAAGTGCACTGTTCTTTCAATCCTGTGGTCGTGAGTTCGAAAACCAACTCAGACAGTATTCTTTCGACATTTGACAAAAGTCTTTGAGATTTACGTCATTTGTCTCTCGACAATTTGCAAATGATAAGTAGTGTCTTCCGTGTTTTTTTTTTTTTTTTTTTTTTTTAATTTGGACACTTTTAATTCTGTACACATAGTCTGAATCACGTGTTTTTTTATGCAAGGAAGAACCAACCGAAGACTATCACGCATACCCTAAAAGTACATGCACATGTAGCCAAACCTTATACATAAATAACTTAATAGTGTGACCTTTATGTGCCATGTGGTATCAGATTTTTTTTCTTAATGTCACAAATGGCAGTTTTTGCTTAATTCAAAGTTCTACCTCTACTTCAAAAACCCCTTAAATGCAGCTTGCGACAAACTGTAAATACTTGGCTATGAAAGTAAGAACACGAAGTAGTTAATCGTTAACTTGTCGATCAAAATGGCATAACTACCGTTTAAGCTCACTAACGAAATCCGTTTCCTTGTAAGAGCAAATCGGAAAGATACAGAAATATACCAGGATTTGAGGGACGGGATTTTTTTTAACCCATTACAACACAATCTGTTGAGACTGGTCCAAATTGAATGGTAATGATGATGACGATTTTAAATTAAAGACATTTAAGAATTTTCAAGTTTCTGGACGGAAACATTGTAGAAAATGAAATAATTGGTACAAGCAATTTGTTCGTTTTACACATTTGTTTCTAATTGTTTTTTCTTGTGGGCGTCAAAAAGCGTCATTGTGTGGGAATTGGTCAACCGGACTGGTTTCCATATCGTTTGGTCATTTTTATCCCCCGCCGTTTCGGCGAAGGGAATATAGTAATGGTCTCCGTCCGTATTTCCGTCATTCCGTCACTGAGCTTGTCCGGAGCATATCTCCTAAAGCATAAATGCTATCAACTTGAAACTTCATGGGTGGATAGATCTCATTGAGGAGAAGTGCACAAGAACCACTGCTCTTGTTTGCATAATTTTGGAGTTATTGCCCTTTGTTGTTTTAAAGACTAAGGTTTTGTTCGGAGCATATCTCTGAAAGTATAATAGTTATTAGCTTGAAACTTCATAGGTGGATAGATCTCGTTAAGGAGAAGCGCGGTGCACTAGATCCACAACTCTTGCTTGCATGATTGTGAGTTATTGTCCTTTGTTGTTTTTCATCGAACTCACTGTGAAGAAATGCAGTGCACACGAAGCCTAAATCTAACTGGCTTCAATTTACTATCAAGCTTTTACGGCGGGGGGTGGCCATGTCCGACATGGCTCTTGTGTGAGATAATACTATTTGATAAAAAATGTAGTAAAAATGTAATTACGAGAGTTGTGTTGCCGACTTTTAATTTCACACATGTTTGATTTAACCCATTACCATCCAATGACCCTTTATGATGCCCCTCCAAAAATACTTCGTGTAAAATGAAGAAATTGATTTTTACAAGCAATTTCTTCATTATGCACTATGCTTTATATGCTTAATCGAAAAAAAAAAAAAATAAAACAACCACAACAACAGCAAATAACAAACAAACAAAAACAACATCAACAACAACAAAACCAATAAACTCTCTCTCACACAAAACACCGATTAAAAATGTCATCTGCATAATGTTTGAATTTGGACTAATCTAATTTTCTGTTAATGGGTTAAAGTCAGATGCCCTATATAACTAGCCCTGTGTTTTTATAATTCTTTGACATAGAAGCAAAACACTATACTTATTTCCTTTTCGTTTTCAGCATCGTTTCTAATCTCATGGGGTGCTTATGCTGTAACGTCACTTCTCGTTATGTTAAATCCCGGCTACACAGTGACAGTTCTGGGAAACATTGTTCCGGTGCTAATGGCCAAAAGTTGTGTGTTGTGGAACCCGATTATATACACCTGTTCTAACAAGAGGTTTCGCAGAGAACTCAATAACGATTTGAAAGATTTTTTCTGTTGCTGTTGCCGAAATAAGTTTGGTCAACGAAGAAACAACAACGACGAACGCATTGATACACAATACAACGAGACTGCCACGTGTAATACAGCAGAGGAAACAACGAAAATAGTCCAATATGTCAGGGAAAATGGAACGTGCTACACTTTGATTCAAAAAAGCCAATCAAACGGTTTACTTTGAGCCAGTGGCACTCTAATTAGCTCTTAAAGAGCTAATGTCAATTTTGCCCCTAGTCTTATTTTAGTTATTAGTGCTTCACTTGTTTTGCTTATTCTAGCCCCAAAATTAAAATTAATTACAGTTTGATTTGAAGTTTTGTATATGAACTATACGAAAGTTGAACATGGTCAAAACTTTTGCTGTTTAAAGATTCCTTTACAAAAAGGAAAACTCTACTTTTCATTCTTTCATTCTCTTTATTCTTAAAATAATGATTGGCCTACGCCTGTCCCGATCTCTTAGGCTCTTTTGGAAGAGCGAGAGATGTGCAACTAGCCTTAGATTATCTTTCTAAAAAGCAATGAGTTTTTGATGTTGGTCTAAGCTGTTATAACGGCTATTGCGCAATAAGTATCAATTACGTAATGCTGCCCCTTTAACAAATAGGTCTAGAGAGCATTATTCTATGATCATTCTGTGATATAGGTCAATGATAATAATATAGATGTACATGTTATAGAGAGTGATCAAAGGTCAATTTTGTCTTTACAAGTATAGACAAAATTGACCTTTGATCACTCACTATAACTTGTACATCTATAATAGTATTTAAAAATAACAATAATAAATGATATTGGTACAAAACGAATTAGCCTACGATAGAAAGCATAGTTTCCAGAACTTTACCCTAGCCAAAATGAATTATCATAGACTTTTAATTTCCTGAATGGAATGAATACGTTCCGAATTATTGATGTATTGTTATCGACATGAGTGATAGTTAAAATATTAATAGAAAAATAGGAACAACTCAAAACTGTACTAAAATGAATTTCTGTGTACTTAACTAAAACTGGAAATTACTTTATTGCAAAAGGATTTATTGTACGTTGTACCACAAAAGGAATTGTTATACACTGTACTCTGTACTAAGAAAGGAATTACTGGACACTCTGGTAAATTCTTCATGTGATCAATTAATGATAATGTTTAAAAAAATGCACAAGTTTCAGACGACAAAGTAATTTCTATTCAAAATTCCAAACAGTATCTAATTGGATAGACTTATTATTGGAAATGAAGAAATTACAGTACGATTTCGACAACTTTTGAACTCCAATCTTTTTTTTCAGTACATCATGGTTCGCAGCAAAAGATGAATTGTGTGATAATGGTTGAACACGTTGCGAGTTGGCAGGTTTTAGTCTGGTCTAAATAGAAAGAAGTTGCAGTGCATTAATATTGACAAATATACAACTACACAATATAACGAATGCGTGTACAATGTACAGTGCGGCAACAAGCATTCTCTTAATTTTCCACAATGTTTTTCTACCCAGAAACTTGAAAAAATCTAATATTTCTTAAACTTTAAATTGTCGTCTGCATGTCCTTTCAATTTTGACTCGTCTAAAATTTTGTCGTGTGGTAATTATTTAATATTTGATAAAGGGTTGATGATTAAGTTTGTAATGGATCAATAACGAATATTTGTACACTTAAGTAATCGTGAGTTGTATTCTGGATAGTAACTAAACGGTTACTGCACTGTAATCTAGCGTGCTCAATCTGTTGATGACAATCTTATTAAAGTTTTCCGCTGTAAAACTCTTATTTTTCTATCTTTTTTTCATCCAATAGATATGAGTCGGATAATTCGATACCGATATACCGCCAGTAACAAAACAATACAATAAACAAATAAACAAAATAAATAAAAGTTCATCGATAAAACATATTTTTCTATGTTTCTATCTGGGCCTGTTGCCTGTTGCATCTATCAAAATCCGCCGTCATAGCGCAGTTGGTAGCGCGTCGGACTGTCAATCTAAAGGTCCCGGGTTCGATTCCCGACGGCGGCACTCATCCTTCCCGACTATTTGTCTCTCACCAATGGGTCGATAATCGTAGACCTATGTGGGATAGCAGCTGGATGCTAGGAAAGGATGTAATGGTAGTACTGGTGTGAGAAATACCAGGAATCCATTGTTAGGTGCTCCAGCCGCCGCGATATGACTGAAAGATTGTTAAAAGCGGCGTAAAACCCCATTCAAACAAACAAACAAAAAAAGCATCTATCAAAGTTGGTAAAAATCTGATTGGCTAGAAAACAAAAGTCATGCTCCCAGCAACTTTTTATCTTAAATTTCTCGATGATATTAATTTAAAAGAAGTGGTTGCTACTATTCCGTTAATTTTATTGTTTATATGAATTTCAAAATAATGGACAATATAAGACAGAGCCTCTAAATTGAGTCGAACTAATGGACTTGCATCGACAATAGTATTGCAAATAAAGATATTGAAAGTACTGTAAACATGGTTGATTTAGGACATCTTACCCTTGATGGGTAGAAAACATTGTGGACATTGAAGATATTGCTCGTTACAAGCAATTTCTTCACTGTCCACAATGTTTCCAAATCTTTTTTCTTGAGATGCTTAAAAAGCGGAATTAAGTGGGAATGGATTAAATAACATGCTTTCGACAGAGTTTTCTACAATTTAAATAGAGTTTCAATATGTCTGAAAAATATAAGAACTATTTTTTATGGCACATATATTCAATGGATTTAGTGGATAAGCATTAACTCTGAGAACACCTCTAAATTTTGTCTGTTAACTTAAGCTATCAAAGATGGCGCTTTGCTAGCTAAAAGGTATAATCACTTGATCAACTTCTTGTCAACTTTTATTTAACTGGTATAACTTTACCAACTTAAATAGAGGAAGACTCGCTGCACTCCAATGCGCGCGCATGTTGCATTATGAATATTGGTTTTTGAAATAATTATCGGACAACGTAGATTCGGCGTTGTGCACAAGTCCTAACCATTGTCATGTTGTATAAATTACCTTACTGAATTGATGGCAAATCAAAGGGCTGAAAGCACTGATAAAACTTGATGTTCAAAAATCAATATTTTTTAAAAGAAATCAACTTCATAAACAACTCTGGCAGGACAAATACAAGCAGGAGGTATAGACTAAGATCAGCCTGCACATAAGTGCAGTCTGATCTTACTCTACACCTCCTGCCAAAACATATTGCGGGCTCAGTATGACAAGGGTTAAGCAATTTTAGCGGCGTCGAAGATATATACGCATTCAAAAAATGGTAGCGGTTGAAGACCTCATTATTCATAGATAATCTTGTTGGACTAGGACAAAAATGGTTGGAAAGTTAGTACAACATGTACCAGTCGAGGTTACCAGAAGTATTGACCAAATTAGATCACATAAATTGGTCATTCTATCTTACCCTTTTTTAAAAAATGCAATCTTTAATTCACCTGCGCTGCGTCAGACCTTTATTGTTTCAAATACTTGTTGGAAGGCATTGTCAAAAGCCCCTTCTCCGCGTAGCGGGTCACAATTGATAATATGAACAACAGAGCGACATATAAGCAAAATAAATCGATATCTCTCCTAAGGGACGTTTTCTTGGTGTTAAAAAAGGTTGACTTCTATGGTATGTACATTGGTTTCCCATGATATATATTCCAACAGAAGTCAGAATAACTGAATTATTGAACTACTTAGAATTCTTAGCTAAAGACCCAACAGACTGTTTTGGACAAAAATTTTAAATGAGCATTGTGTATTTTTCCAACTAATACACATCTGCTCCAGATAAACTCAAATGAGCATTTACGACCGCATGGTCTGATTAATGGCTCGCGATTGGCAATGAAAGAGTCAATCGACCATTCAAACATTCATTTGGGCCGGAAGTAAATGTTTAATTCCAAAATTGTGGCCGATATTTATGCAAAGCATTTTTTGTTGGTTTGGCGGCTTAAAAGTTGTAACTACAGCTAACTCACCTTCCACTTCCGTGGTACAGACATGTAGTTTACATAATAACGCAATTTAATATCTTAGTGGAACTTCCTGTCGGTGCTAAGTGGGCGTGGCCGGCGACCCTACAATTAACCAATCGTGATTGTCAATCAAGAAATCAATCGACCTATAAATCATTTATTCAGCCTGTAATTGAACTTTGAGCTCGGAGATTACTCGCCATGTGTGTGGAACATATTTGTTAGTTGGCGACTTATTTCTAGCTGTAGTAACGACATTTAAGTTGTCTATCAACTATATGTATTTCACTTTCTTGTTTCATGCTTTTGGCTATAAATTTTTCAAAATTATGCCGTTTAAAATCGAAGCGGAACTTCCAATTGGATTCACTGAGCAGGGCCTATTGAGTAAGTGGGCGGGGCCATGGAATGGTCGGATAGTTTATTCACGATGTATTTCATATATATCTACTGTTAGATGGCTATCTATGCTGTTCAGCAATTTGACGGATCGCTGTTTCATATAAATGTCGATCAGTGTTACTGTCTAATTCCATCATTTGACTGGTCTATCCATTTGTTTCTGATTGACAGTTGCGATCAGTCAATTGTTGGAGTTGAATCACACAGACTCAAATTATCAGAAGCAGTAGAAAACACCGAGTTTTTTGGATTAAAAAATTTGCCAGTTTTAAATAGCTTATTAAATGCGCTGTATATGTAAATTATTTTCTCCTTATCACTCACCCTTTTCTTGTGGTTGTTATGAATTTTGATCGTTTAACCCTTCCCCGTTCAGTCCCTGTTTTCTACGTCCCTGTAAATTTATAAATAGGAAAACATTGTAGAATAAGAAGAAATTGCTTGCAAAAAGCATTTTTTACACCCTACTAAATGGTTATTTTTCAAATTAATTTTCGTCTGCAAAACCTTGAAAATAAGAGCAGGAAAGGGTTAACACATTCCCACACAATGACGCTTTAAACGCCCCTCAATATGAAAGTTTCGGAAAACATTGTGGAAAATGTAGATATTGCTTTTTACAAGCATTTTTTCATTATCCACAATGTTTTATACCCCATTGGACAAAGATTTTAAATATTTCATCAACTTTAGAATGTCCTCTGCAACTTCTTTGAATTTGGACAAGTCTCAAACATTATTGTGTTTGAACTTGTTAAGGCAGGGTGTAAGACGTAAAATAAAAGTTTTACTTGAAAATCTTTTTGCTCTATGTGTTAATATGACGTAATAGAAGTTACATGTGTTATCGGTCATGCAAAAAATGGCTATCTCTTAACTCGGTGGAAAAGGAAAAAAAGTCGACTCTTAACCCATTCTCACCCAGTGACACTCCAAGGAAAGGCTTGGAAAACATTGTGAAAAATGAAGAAATTGCTAACAACAAGCAATTTCTTCACTTTCAACAAAGTTTTCTATCCAGAAGTTGAAAAAATCCCCAAATTGCATTAGCTTTAAATCAACGTCTGCAACTTCTTACAATTATGGTCAGTCTAAAATTTTGCCGTCTGATAACTAATTCGTTGAAAGGGATTAAGCCTTTAACAGAGAACAGTAAACTTGAAGTTTGTCACAAAGTGCACTAGGGTCAACTGTTTCTGCAATTCTCTGTAAGTTATAGTGTTATCAAAAACATCATTCGTCGTTGGGCGTACAAAATTTCAAATAGTAACGACATTTTGCCCGCCCATGTAACGACAAATTATCTTACTTATAAAAGAGAGTCATACTAGTTCGAGATTCGTCTTTAATTGATCACCAGTAAAGATATAGCACTTTTGATCGCCATATATCTAGTATGAAATCCTTAGCGTTTTTGAAAAATAAGAAATTTCTGGTGATCAACCTTTTAAAGTCATTGTAGATATTTCATATCTCGTATAAGAATAATGGATCAGTATTGCAAAAATGACACACATCTACGTTGTTTGGTTGTGACCAGAATGTAACGGTTTCGGTATGACCATTTTAAAATACTATTCGTTGAAACCGGCTTTTATGGTGACGTGGTTGGGTGTATAGCTTCTGAAAATAAAGCAACTTCGTGGTTAGTGTCTAAGTAAGTTGACTTCCTATGAGGCCGATGGGTACGATACCATTAGTGTAAGCGGTGGGATTCTGTTTCAACTACGAACCCCATGGTGGTATTACGGGATGTCTGTCCTTTTGACTGCTTGCATGCAGATGTGTGAATTCGGAGTCTTTGAAAAAAGGGAAAAACTTTAATGGTTTCGGGGTAACCAGTTGAAAGATATCTTCAATAGCCTTCCTTTGGAATTGGACTTTTATGTTGATGTGGTGGATTGTATTGCTCTTTCTCAAAATTAAGCAAGGGGTGTCGTTGTTGGTGGTGGCTCGACGCTGCTCTACTTTTAAAGAAACTATTGGGTAGGTTAGAGGATGGTCCAAAGGTTCTCTGTTTTCTACTAGTCCGTCTTGTAGTGATACCTACATGTACTTAATTTTCTGAAATCAGAGTTCAATGAATGAACTTCGGTTGAATGATTAAATGTGAACTCAGGAGTTAAAACGTCTACAATTCAAATCATTACTGTAATTTCTTACTGGTAACATTTAAACGTACGGTGTTTTTAAGCGTGATATTGGGAACCATAATGGTCCGTTATGGGCATATTCAAGCCCATATTTATGTCAGAAGGGACCCATGTAGGTTGCCTACGTAGACTCCATACAAATCCCGGTTGCTTATCCAATCAGGACCACAGACGGGCAGCCATATGGGTATTAAGTGGGCTGACTGGAAAATTAGACTTATTATCTATAGTAAGTTTTGGGGATGATTCTACACCCGTCTGTTTGTGACGTAATTTGTCACGCGGTACAGTATGAAGTTATGTACACCTTGTCGGAGAGATGGTGAAATCGCAAATTTGATAGACTTCACTAAAAATCAAATCATATACCAATAGAAGACGGCAAGTTGTTACAGGGGATAGTGCAAGGATGTAGGACAAAATAGCTGAGAGCCCCGCCCGATTCTTAAACGAGTTCAATGGATAGCACTATCACACGTAGCACGCTCATCCGAAAGACAGTAAGTTAGTTAGTTTGGTCAGCCCGGGGATCGAACCCTCGATCTAGAAGTTTTAGGTCGAGTGTTCTAGAAACTGAACTAATGGGCTGACGGCCTGTACGCAACACATGTATCTCGTAATATTACAATAGGTCTATTCTCGATGTTGTATCCTCGCGTTCTCTCATCGCCTCGTAAAGTTTCGCTTTCTAATTTACCAGAATTGTACTTGGTGCCTGGAATTCGCAACAACGTTAATAAAGGCTATTTAAAGCTGTATTTACGTTGCTTAAAAACCGACCGACACACATAGCATTAACACTTTGAGAGACACTATCTGTTTGTTGTTCATATAATTGACCAATAGCGGCTGTCAATCAAAGAATCAATCGACAACTCATTTAGGCCAAAAATGAGCTTTGAACTCCGACATTGGCCGGCATTTATGTTAAGCATTCTTGTTGGTTTGGCGTCTTAAAGTCGTAAATACATTTCATTCAAGCTGTCACTTAGGTCGCTGACCAACCATTTCATTTTTTTGCTACTTGGTGCAAGACACATATCGTAGGGGATCTTCCTTTCGAAGTCAGTGGGTGCAACCAGCGGTATCAGTGGGCGGAGTCAGCGGAATCATGAACTTCTGAACCTTAAATCGTCTTTTAACCATAATCTTTGTTGCGTGCACTATTAACCACCTATCAGGAATGAGACAATTATAACCAATAAACGACTTTTATCCGATATTCTAGGACCGACTTGTCACATTCAATTATTCAATGTTTAGAGGTATGGTGATCACCAACATTAACCCGGGAGTAGATAGATTTCTCGAATAAGCCGAGAACTAGAAAGAGTAGTCGAGTTAGCCTAGGAGTTGGGGGATTACCCCGGTAAGCCTAGGGGCAGCGGTATTGCTCTAGTTAGCCCAGAAGCAGCGAGGTTACATGTATAAATACTACAGTAGGAGTCGAGCTTGAGCTTGCACGGAGAAACAAAACGTAGTTTATACAAACATCAAGGTAATATCCCATTCCTATCCGACGTGGACATGCATGTTGCGAGTTCGAATACTTTTTACGCCCGATTGGACTACGAATCGAATAAAAAATCACTCAATTTCTTTTTTGATGTCATTTTTCTTCTGAATTGAAAGACATTTCAAAAAGATTGCGACATTGCCTAATCGGATGGATCTACTCTCCATAGACCTTTAGGGATTATTTTGAGCTCCTTTCGGCAAAGAGCGGCTGCCAATCAAGGCATCGATCACCCAATTAAATCATTCATTTAGACCGGAAATAAGCTTTGAACTCATACATTGGTTGACTTTTATGTGAAGTATTTTATTGGTTTAGCGACTTAAACGACGTCTAGGTCGCAAACCAAACATTTTACTTTTTTGACCCGTATTACTGACTATAAACGATTCAAAATTAGGCCGATTAACATTGGGGGGGGGGGGGGTCCTTCCTGTTGGAGCTCAGTGGGTGTGGTATGGTTGTATTTAAATTTATTGGATTGATTCTCAAACATCAAAGAAAGAATGTTTTTTCTTCTAACGCATTGGAGGATTAAAAAAAAAAATAAATAAAAAAATAAAAAAATAGGGATATTCGTACCTTTAGACACAAAGTAAAATCAATTTCAAACGCTTTAAACGCATCACAGTCTTAAATGAGGTCGTGCCAATACACTGCAACGCGACAAGGCATTCTGTCTGAGAAGTCAACGGTAGAAGTTTGATCAGTGCAAAATGCATAACGGTTGGTAAGCGACTTAAACAAATTAATTACTGCTTGAATAAAGTGTTAAAATGACATATCGGACCCCTTTCAACGAAAATACACCAGATTGAATGTCAGAGGTCAACATTGCATTTCCGGTCAAATAATTGGTCAATCGATGTTCTTTATTTGTTGATAGTACCGGTGTTACAACTAACAACGGAATCTGCAAATAAGTGAAATTTAAATATCGCAACTGTCCATAAAAAATCGATGAAAGTCAAATCAAGCACTTAAAGTAATTTAAAACTTTGAACTCAGACATGTGTCGAGATTCACTTATTCAAGCTATAGTTTCAACGTTTATGTCCCCGACTAACCGTTCCACTTTAAGTTACATGTTACACATAGCAAATTTTGTACAAATAACGCCGTTGAATATCGAACTTCTGGTCAGAGCCCAATGATCGCTGATTATGTAAAATAATGGAACAACTTACCAAAGCGTAAATTTTGTTGAAACAAAAACAATAACAAACAAAACAAGAACAACAACAAAAACCAAACAAACACCACCACCCCAACCCCCCCCCCCCCAAACAACAAGAACAAAAAAAAAAAAAAAAAAAGAGAGAGAAAAAAACCAAAGAAAAAAAAAACACACACACACAAAAAAACACGCATTTTAATTTACCTAATGAAAAGCAAACATTGGATTGTGAATAAAAACAAATAAAATAATGATAATAACAATAATGATATTAAAAATGATAATAATAAAATAACTTAAATGGATTGTAGGAAATATTTGAAATAGTTCGAGCTGGTGAAACATTGCGATTTCGCTGTCAAATTGCGACGTCGTTTGGATGATTGAGGTTAACTATGTAGCCGTCTTGATTGTAGTTCTCCGGTCCTTTTTAGCTAGCAAAGCATCAACTTAGATAGACGAAATTTTGAGGTTTTCTCAGAGTTCAACGAGGGCAAACTTCCACTGGAGGCTTAACCACTAACTCCTTTGAATGCCTACTCCATGATAAGTAGTTCTTATGTATTTCAGGAACATTGCAAACTCTGTCTGCAGGTTCACCTTGTATTTTTAGCTCACTTGAGGATATTGTGTTAGAAATGAGTCTGATCAGAATCTTAACTATGCGGACTGCTTTATATAGCCACATTAGTTAGCTTATCTAAATTGTAGAGAACTTCTTCAAAAGCATGTTATTTAACCAATTCGCCACCAATCCCGCTTTTTAAGCATCTCAAGAAAAAAAGCTTTGGAAAATATAGTGGACAATGAAGAAATTGCTTGTAACAAGCAATTTCTTCAATGCCGACAATATTTTCTGTACTACAAAGCAAAGATTTTCTCAATTCCACCGTCTTAAAATTGTGGTTTAATTAACTTTTTAAATTGAACAAATCTACTTTTTTGTCATGCTGTAATAGGTGAACTCCTGGGTAACTTTAACCTTGTTTATCTACCATGATAACTTCTTGATTCGGAAACCGTTGTAGACAATGAAGAAAATGCTTATTACATGCAATTTCTTCAATGTTCACAATGATTTTTTTACACTATATAGCAAATATTTCCTAAATTCCACCAACTTGAAATGTCGTTTGCAACACTTTTCAAATTAACAAGTCTACTTTTTTCATGTTGATATGGGTTAACTCCTGGGTTACTTTAACCTCGTTTATCTATCATGACAACTTTTGACAAAGAAGATTAATTCATAAAAAACATTGCTGTACTCGCTTACAGTTTTTCAGTACTATGATTTTTCTTTAAGATAAAATTGTTTCTAGAGAGTAATTCTAATTTTAAAATGGTTGAATATTGGTATGTAATTTTGGGGCGTGTGTATGGGGTGGGGGATGGGGGTTACAATCGTATCCACCGAGGCTGGTTTATTTTCTCACTGAACGTCCTCTCCTTTTAGTAAAAATGTGGCGATCTTTCTAATTCTAAATTCCAAAAACTCATTACAAACAGCAAAGACGAAGATAGTGGAAAATCACGATGCTTCTGAACTGAAACATAGTCAACCTTTCACAGAAAATTAGTAAATAATTTGTTGAAAGCTTGTAATTATTCTTTTATCATTACACGGGTAAATTTTCCCACAAACCTTTCACACATGATTTTATTTTTTTTCTACGGAACACCGTAAAGGACCTTTGCAAAATAATTCGTTAATTTCCAAAGTGAATGCTGAAATCGCTATGGTGATAACGCGAGAGTACGAAAATAGTAGAGTACGATAGTAATATCCCAAGACTTTGATGACACAAGAATACGTAGGACGTTGAGGAGACCGTGAGACAGTATGGTTATCACGCCATCGTACTGTAGTGACACCTCCATCGTACTCTAGAGCTATCGCACTATCGTCGTCGTAAACTCGCGTTGTAGTCATTATACACTCGCATTATCGTTATCGTATGTTCGCGTTGTGGTCGTCGTACACTCACGATATCATCATTGTATGCTCGCGTTGTAGTCTTCGTACACTCACGATATGGTCATCGTATGCTCGCGTTGTGGTCATCGTACACTCACGGTATCGTCATCGTATGTTCGCGTTGTGGTCATCGTACACTCACGATATCATCATTGTATGCTCGCGTTGTGGTCTACGTACACTCACGACATGGTCATCGTATGCTCGCGTTGTGGTCATCGTACACTCCCGATATCGTCATCGTATGTTCATGTTCTGGTCATCGTACACTCACGATATCGTCATCGTGTACTCGTGTTGTCTTCATCACACACTCATGATATCGTCATCGTAAGCTCGTGTTGTAGTCATGGTACACTCATAATATCGTCATCGTATGCTCGCGTTGTGGTCATCGTACACTGACGATATGGTTATCATATACTCGCGTTGAAGTCATTATACACTCACGATATCGTCATAGTATACTCGCGCTTTGCTCATCGTAGAATCTCGATATCCTCATGGTATGCTCGCATTGTGTTCATCGTACACTCACGATATCGTCATCGTATGCTCGCGTTGTGTTCATCGCACACTCACGATATCGTCATCGTATACTCATGTTGTAGTAATGGTACACTCATAATGTCGTCATCGTATGCTCGCGTTGTGGTCATCGTACACTCACGATGTGGTAATCATATACTCGCGTTGGGGTCATCATACTCTCACGATATCGTCATAGTATACTCGCGTTGTGGTCATCGTAGACTCAAGATTTCGTCATCATATAATCGCGTTGTGGTCATCGTACACTCTCGATATGGTCATCGTATACTCGCGTTGTGGTCATCATACACTCGCGATATCGTCATCATATAATCGCATTGTGGTCATCGTTCACTCACGATATCGTCATCATATAATCGCATTGTGGTCATCGTACACTCACGATATCGTCATCATATAATCGCATTGTGGTCATCGTACACTCACGATATCGTCATAGTATACCATCTTTGTGTTCATCATGCACAGGTCCATCATTCAGTTTCTTTTTTATAATAAACGAAATGTTGCACTATTAGATCCGAACCGTTCGAAATTTAGCTTTCTTATGAGTTTAATGGGCTTATGTCGTTATACAAAGTTATTACGTATGTAAGTTAATTCTCTTAAATACTTGGTAGTTCAGATCCATTCGGGTGCATATAATATCATAGACATATTCAAAGAATGTCTTTAAAAATCGTACTATATTTCATCTCATCAAAATTGATATAGCATTTAAAACCTTATCTTCAATAAGAATTCTAAATTCATTTATCTATCATTGCCACCGTAACAATTGCCCATATGAGCGACGCGTCCAGAAAACGTTGGGATAGTTCAAGGATATAGGGCGAAACTAACTCCTCTTTTTCAATATGCTCGCACCGCTACACGTCTCATTAGAAAGACAATTCATTATTTGGTCAGTCCGTAAAGAGGTTATCATAAGTCAATCACATTATACGTTTACTATATCTTCATCTGATTAATGAAATAGGAGCTCCTTTTTCTTATCTAAGTGTTTAACTTAAAGAACATTTTATTTTAACATGTTCAGAAATCATTAAAGTTGGTTTAGACAACCTGTTTTTATTGATATAAATATATATATATATATTTGCTTGTTCTCGTATCGCATTGTACGGGATAATATTCCCATTGAAATTATTAGCACTAGGACAGAGTGAAAAGTTAATTGAATCTCTTCATATTTTTTTCGGCTTTCGATTATTTTGAAATATAATATAATTTAACTACTAATTCCTGAGGAAAATACTATTGTACACTAATTATAAATGAATTTGTTTCTATGATAATAAGCCCAAGCTTTTGCTTTTTCGAAACACCCGATTTCACCGAAGTATAGTAATGTGTTATTCCACATTTTCCTCGAATTTCGACGTCGCCGAGTAAAAGTTTCGTGAAACCGAGAAAAGTGAAGCGGGCGTTAGAATCTGGCGTGAAACAGTAAATTCTAATTTTGTTGGATTGCTTGAATATGAATCGTTTGTCTGAAAAGTGATTGTTGCGATTATTGACAGTAGATGAACGGGACAATAGTGATGGATGATTTCATTGCATTTTGTTGTACATTAACTTAGCTCACTTTGTTATGGAAAGAAAATGAATTTATGATAAAAGTAAATGATTATACGAGCACACAAGTTTTTGGTGATATTGAATTCTGATTTCAACCTCATTTCTTATCCCCATTTACCACCCGTATTTTGCGTTAATTAACTTTGGGTGTTAACGAAAAGGCTGGTCACAACAATCACATAATTGATAATGAGCTCTTGAAATCAATAAATGTACATCTAATTGGCTGGTTATAATAAGAAACGTGTTACAGAAAAGGGAACTAATTCTTTGTTCCTCTAACAAAGAGTCCATGATAGACGAAACAACTATAATCAAAGTACAGCAGTTACCTTAAATTAGTATTTTCTTTACGATTTGAGACTCAGTATAAGTAGTATTTTATAGAACTGTAATAAATTTGATCGTTGTTTTGCTTCTGTGACCTCGTAGCTAAATCTCATTAAAAGTAGTTTATTTTGCTATGTTGTAGGGGCGAACCAGCGATTTCCATTTAATGTGACATTATCGTTCATAATGTATCGTGACTTAAGCATGTACATTGTGTAACAGTAGTGTCATCCTCTGAAAGCCCAACACTTATATCTAAAAATAAACAACTTTATTATTAAATAAAACTGTTACTTTTGACCAAATGTGATGAAAATAAGAGGTGGTAGGAAGAGCGAGAAAGGGGGAGAGAGAGTGGAAAGAGAGTGTGATTATAGAAGAGTAGAGAGTAGGGAGAGTGAGAGGGGAGAATGCGTTTATGACCTTGTAATTATGTAATGAAATTGTGACTAAGTACTATGTACACGTCTGTTAACCCTTTCCCGTTTTAGAAATTTTAGACTGTCCAAATTGAAAGAAGTTGCAGACAACAATGAATATGTAATTTGAATGTAAACCATCTAATGTGGTAGAAAACATTGTTGGAAAAGGAGAAATTGCTTGTCACAAGCAATTTCTTCTTTTTCCACAATGTTTTCTCAAGTTTGAAATCACGCAACGTAAAATCCCGTGTTTGAACGGGAAAGGGTTAAAATATTTGTTCTGTTCTGTTCTGTTCCTATGATACATCAGAGTGCAAATTGCTGTGTTAACACAACTATCATTGAAAAGTTATCAGGTGGGTATCTAGTGCGAAAGTTACGTTAACCACAGGGACAATAGGGTGTTGACAATATATTGTATTACAACTTTTTGTCGAAAATTGACGGGTCGCGATTTTCAATAAAAAAATCTACCGACAAAACAAATCATTCATCTAGGCGTGACGACATTAATGCGAAGCATACGCAAAATCGGACCATTTGGGTATTCCGTTTTACATGTATCCCCATCCATAATCGCCACAAAATAAACAAACACATACAGAAAAAAACCAAGATAAGCAAATGAATAAAATATAATAATACCGATAACAAAAAGAAATTTGAAGATAAAAAGTGAGACCTTCCTCTATCCCGTTCCTTCTTAATCCCTGTTTTAACGCCCCTGTATTTTTATAATCGAGAAATACTGTAGAAAAAGAAGAAATTGCTTGTAACAAGCAATTTCTCCGTTTTCCACAATACTTTCAACCATACTGAATGATTATTGTTTAATTAAAACCCAATTTCAAGTTTCGTCTTCAGAACCTTTGAATTTGGACAGGCCTAAAATTTTGCAAAACAGGAAAGATTTAAACTTAGAAAAATAGTTGATACCACATAGTCTCATATTGATTGGCGATATAAAAGCTGTCAAAGACAAGCGCTTTGCCCTCCCCTGGGGGAAGGACATATCATAAATTCTCTTTTTTTGTATGTTCTGTATTATTTAGGAAATCACCTGATCATAAAAATCCCTCACTTCCCAGACCTACAGCTATTTTCCCGATCGACAGTTTCCATAGTCCAACAATAAAACTATTTTCCAAGGGCCAAATTATGTAAGTGCTTAATGCAAATATATATCGTGTGTGGATGACCAAATCATTCTGATTACAAGTTGAATGAAGCTCTAATTATAATGTTTCGTTCGACCGCTGAAGGCTTAAAGTAGAACGTCCTGTTTCCGCTAAGTTAAAATATTCATTGTCCTTCTGATTTAGGACTGTTTCTGTTAAAGCAGGAAGAAAAGACAAAGATCAGCTTGCATATAGTGTACAGTCTGATCTTAGTTTTACACCTACTCGTTCCTCCAATACACGTAGTAATTTTGTAAAGAAATATTGAAGCACACATAATGCTTCGAGTGTTTTCAGACCCTTAATTTTAATGCTATTTTGGCATTGAACTTATTCGGCATGACAAGGGTAAACATTTAATTCTCGTTCAATTAGCTTTTTGTGTGAGAATTTAAATGAAAAAGTCGCCCGAGACATAAAAAAGCCAATTTTTTAAGAAATAATTGTTGGAACACCTAACGTCGTTCGTTTTTTCCTACAGATTCGTTTTGGTGAGGATACAAAATGAACATAAGTATTCCCCTTGATATGTCAAATTTTATCAATAAGTCCTAGTCATTTAGAATTCATTTCTCGTTCCTATTTTCTAGACGATCGTGACCTAGGAACAGATTTAATATAACTGGTAAATTACTCATGTAGGCCCCCTATGATAAAATCACTGTTTGTAGTCATACGAGTTGCTAGAAGAGGACATTTCCGCGATTTTAATACTACCTTTAAAAATGATAGAAGACAATGAGATATTGAGACTTCAGTGAATATAAACCTAAATCTTATTTTACTTAACAAATTTGTCAATCTCCAAGCTGAGTTGTCGTTCGTTACTCTCGCCAAACACCTCTGCAACGGAGAAAATGACAAGTTTCTTGTCGATCCAAGTAATGGAAGATATATAATTTTTCTTTTGATTCGCGAGAAATAAAACGGTTTGGGTATAATTATATGTTCCAAAATACATTATATGTGCTTTAAAGCTTGATAATTTACCTTTAAACCAACGAATAGCGAACGGAAGAACCATACTCATGCGACAATTTTTAAATTGAAATCAGGTGAGGTGTATGAATGCATGTGATAAAACGGTGACGTATTGGCGGACTATATACTGAGCCCATTACAGAAGTAAACGGGGATTAACCGTGTGACAGAGAGTGCAAAATTGTATGGACATTTTTTATGTAGTATCAGATACTTGCTGCGATTTTTAGATAGCAAAGCTTCAGCTTTGATAGCTTAGGTTAACAGGCAAAATTTTGGGGTAGTATCAAAGTTCAAAGTACTACCACTGGAGGCTTAACCACTAAATCCGTGAAATGCCTCCGCCATAAAAAGTAGATCTTATGTATTTTAGAAATATTGCAAACTCTGCATGCACGTTCTTCTCCTAGGTATTTTAGCTCACTTGAGCACATCGATCTTCAAAGAAATTGCAGACAACAATTTCTAATTGTTGAAAATTCTAAAACATTTACCTCTTTAGGTAGAAAACAATATGGAAAATGAAGAAATTGCTTGTAGCAAGCAATGTCTTCATTTTCCACATTGTTTCCACAATTATTTTCTTGGGGAGCCTAAAAAGAAGGGATTATGTGGGAATGGGTTAACTTCTTGATTACTTTAACCTCGTTTCTTTATCATAATAACGTCTGACAATGAATATTGTTGAACAAAACAATGCTTTGCTAGCTTACAGTACTTTTCAGTACTTTGATTACTTTTAAGGTTGAGATCAAGAAGCGTACACAATTTTAGGACTGTACCGGACTATAGAATACGTAGGCATGAAAATGATTTGTGTTCGCCATACAGTATTTGTATTTGATTTTTTTAACCTGATGTGCCTTTGGTCTTCTCGTTCAGAAATTTAATTAATGTTGAGATCAATTTCATTCACATAGTTCGTAGAGGAGCTTACAATACTCTGCAATCGATCCAACCATTTTTCTAACCTAAATTTTGAATTTAAAACACATTGAAATATGTTGATTAAATTATTGCATTTACATATTTTTATACCCTTTTTCTGGTCAACGTGGTCTTTTCTTGGCCTGTGTTCGTATAAAAATTAAAAAGCTTTTTGCTTGTACTTGTGTTCGGGTCAACCATTTTTTTAAATTCATTGACTTTAAACATAGATATTACTTTAAGGGAAGTGTGTGTGTGTGTGGGGGGGGGGGTCCGTGGACAAAAATTGGAATATGCGTAGGTTAATGAATGGAAAAATACAAAACTTAAAAAGATGACATAGAAATGTAGTGGAACAGATGAATTTATCTCTAACATAAAATTGATGGTCGTTTTTTGGAACAAAATTGCCGTATTTCAATTTATAAATAATCATATATCACCATTTTCAAGCCTTTGTTTGGCTGTGTACATTCAAAGGTTGGGTGAAAAAACCTGAAAAAAACAACCATATAATTAAATCATTCTATCTATGTTCTCGAAATCCGGTCAAATAGTGTCTAGGAGTATATAGTAGGAACGGCCAATTCGAGGGGGCTAATGCAATACTATGTTAGTGTCATAGTCATCAAGTGGAATTACTATAGTTTAGTGTTAGCCTCTAGATCTCGAGTAGTTATTTTCCAAGGCTTATTGAAATTTGAAACATCGTTTCTTATTGTTTCAAGCACCTTTAGACATGCAAACGCTACTTTATAAGTTATTTATAGCTTTTCTAAGCTCGTAAAAAATATCGAACCCAGATCCTGTTACCCTTTGGAACACCTCGTACAGTAGATCCTATCTGAGTGACAATCTTTTTTATGTGACCACTCTTACTGAAGTGTTGATCTGTAATCTCCACTATTTCTCGACAAAACAATACGTCGTCTGTTCTAATTTTCTTTTAAATCAAGGATCGATTGAAGGATCGATGGCCCCCGCCCACTGACTCCACTGTCCACGCCTACTACCTACCGACAGGAAGACCCACTTTGATATTGAACTACGTTATTTGGAAAGGTTAGGGCTTGTAACATGTAACAAAAATGAAAAAAAATGTTGGTTGGTGACATGATCGTCGTAACTACAGCTTGAATATGCTATAACTTCGACGTTTAAGTCGACAAACCAACACACACGCTTAACAAAAAATAGGTCAATATCGGAGTTCGAACTTCACTTCCGGTCTAAATGAATGATTTGATTGTCAATTGATTCTTTATTTTGACGAAGGTAAACAACGGTTACACAAAATTAGATAAGAGACATTCTTATCAAATCGATTTGTATTTTTCCTAATTCATTTCAGTAAATGTCAGTTGAAGACAAAAACCTTGCAGCGTCACCTTTTAACCAATTCTACTTACGAGGTTTATGTAGCCATCTGACAAAAATGTGACCTGTCTGTCATAATCGGACCATAAGAAAACGGTCTTTTAAGTTCATTCGCAAATGAATTCGGATACAACAGAAAACTATATCACCCACCCACCCAACACATTCGACGTTTGTGCAGTTCTTGCGGGTGGCCCAAGATTGAAGAAAAGAAATCATAACTTTCGAAATAGTCCACATATATACGATTAGAATTATAAACAGACCTTTTAACTTTTACAGGGGTCTTCTTCAGTGATCTCTTAATACAACATTAATTTTAGATATAAATTAGATCAGGTCTAACTTATATAATGACAAAATGTGCCTCTTGACACGAAAAAGTCGTCCGGGAACCCCGCCAATACCAATTGTCGGATCTACGATGTTTATCAAGATCGATAGATCAATCAAATCATTCGTTTCGACCGGAAGTGCCTTTAAACTTCGATATTTAAGTTTGGCAATTATGAAGCTTGGCGACTTAAATGTCGTGACTACAGGTTACTCAAGCTATAGTTACGACTTTTAGGTCGCAAAGCACTGGTTTTCCTTTTATAAAGCTATGAACTGACCATATATCTTTCAAAATAATTAGGGGGGGGGGGGTTACAGTAAAAGTCAAAAAGGGGTAATTTTTTCTAAACTATTACATAGAGAGGGGAAATTATCTTTCTTCGTTTGATAAACCCACCACTAGCAAAGCTTTGCGACCTTGGCTAGAAATAGGGATACGAACTAGTTCGATATCATTCGGGCTTTCTAGTGGGCCCGTTTTCGTAAGACGGGTCAAAGAACATTACCTGATTAACTGATCAAACCGTAAAAGGTCAACAGCCCTAGAGAGTAATTCAACTAGACAATCCTCGAAATAAGATGAAAGGAAATTTGTTTCAGCAAATTTTCGATCTTCTCGAAAATAGACGTGACTTGAAAATAAAGAATGCAATAGAAAATTGTTTCATAAGTTATCTTCATCGTAGATCGTCTGGAAACCCTGTATTCTTAGTTCCTGTAGAGGAAATAAGTTATAACGCCCTTAAAGTCAGAATTAGTTTATGATTATTTTCAGAATTTCGAATTACAAACATTATTCATAGAAATACACCATTTTTTGTTTTTTGGGCGGCAACGTATTGTTTTCGTGCTTTTGTCGATCCCGCGTGCGGTCAGCGAGACATAAATGTCACAATTTCACTTCGGTATTTGTGCGTTAGTGCGAGCGTGCGTCCGTCCAGTATTTTTTCCGGGGTAGTACTTCTACCTTATGGATGGATGGAAGAGTGGATGGCACAGTTGTTCTTTTCGGTGAGTGCTAGTGTCTTGCGAAACGTTTGTTGTGATACATCAAAGGTCAAGTTCACAGCGATCGGGTCCGTTCGCCCTAAATATACTTTCGCCCCGGGTCTGTTCGCCCAGGGTCCGTTCGCCCTAAGAGTGGGTCCGTTCGCCTCAAATTTTTTATTCGCCCCCATTTAGAATCGTACGTCATGACGTCGTATTATATATTTGTATAAGTTTGGTTTAATAGTAAATACTTTTGAATCAGACGGTGCTATTTAACATGTTCAGGTTTGACTGTTATATAATTGTTAGTGGAAAACAGACAAGGATGTTAATAACTAGGTTTCTGTGAAATTCTTTATTATTTGGTACTAATAAACAAAATTTTGTTTTGGTACTAGAAAATGTTTCACTTTTGATAATCTTTGCCGATGATGAGGGTCTTCAGAAGGAATTGGTCGGGTAAAACTTATTATTTTGAATAAACGTAACTTGTAAATTACATCTTGAAATTTGAACATTATTTGTCT
Source organism: Fragum fragum (assembly GCA_946902895.1). Classification (NCBI taxonomy): domain Eukaryota; kingdom Metazoa; phylum Mollusca; class Bivalvia; order Cardiida; family Cardiidae; genus Fragum; species Fragum fragum. Next base: position 39,277,178 of record OX336368.1, on the reverse strand, counting down.
CAAAATTTATTGTGACGACTAATATCTTCTATCTTTCTTTCAAATATGAGTGATGAACCTAATACCAAAATTACAATAAACCGGTAAGTGTTGCACTCACACACTCTTTTTATAACAATCTAATAACGTTACTCACGTTTGAAAACGAGAGTTTGGTGCATCCATTTTCGCCTTTTCTAATATAGTTTTCTTTTTATTCCCTAACTTCTTGATCTTTTTTCAACAATAGGCTTCATGCAATTTCAGATCTACCTGGAAATTCGTCTTCAGGTAAAAGGTTAACTTGAGCAAGAAGAAAGATAACGCAACCTTATTAAATCCGAAAATATATTAGCATATTTTTCTATGCATCTTCTATATAAAAAAGTAGGGCGAATGGACCCGGTGCGAACGGGAATTAGGGCAAACGGACCCGGGGCGAACGGGAAGTAGGGCGAAAAGTAACTAGGGCGAACGTGTTTTAGGGCGAACGGACCCGGATTCAAGTTCACAGTTGAAGGTCAAACGCAAAAAAATGACCTCGTCCGGAGCATAACTTTATATTGATGGATGGATTCGAAAATAACTTAGCACTATTGTTCTTCTTGATGGTTGCTAGTGTCATGCGAAACGATTGCTGTGATATGTCTTAGGTCAAGTTCACAGTTGAAGGTCAAACAAGAAAATGCAACTTGTCCGGAGCATAACTTCTACATTTATGGATGGTTTGAAAAGAACTTGGCACAGTTGTTCTACTTAATGAGTGCTAGTGTCATACGATAGGTATCTATGAATAGATTTCTTCAATAATCTTAAATATACTTACTCAAAATGCAAATGTCGGATAAATCCAATTTTCATCCTGATCGAGCCAGCAAGTTCAGAGTTGTCTGCCCTTGAATTAAAAAAACAACAAAAAACAAAAAGACAAAAACAACAACAAAAAAACAAACAAACAAACAAACAAACAAACAAACAACAACAACAAAAAAAAAAAAAAAAAAAAAAAAAAAAAAAAAACCTCTGCTATATTTCATTTTGTTAACACTATTTCACTAATACATCCTCTAAATGTAAATGATCATAAAATCATGAGTTTGATCAGACAAGTAAGTTTAGATTTATCCGCTCTTGAATTTGGAAAAAATGCCATACTTCACCTTGTTAAGACTTTTTCCCATTCAATCCCTTGTTTTACGACTCTTCAGTGAAAGGTTTAGGAAAACTTTGTGACAAAAGGAGAAATTACACAGAACGTGCAGTTTCACTTTTTCCCACAATGGTTTCTATCCCATCATACAAGCAGAAGCATTGTTTTTACAGTTGTGAGTTTGTCGTTCGCAAATCCTTTTCATTTGGAAAAGTCAAAAATTGTTTGAGTGGTAATGGATTAAGAACTCTCATTTTCTATCCCTTGTGCATGACAGTTAGTCATAATATTTGTCTTAATGATATCTTGGCCAAGTGTGAAACTGGGTCACATCTGTTGTGAAAGAAGGTCACTATGAAAATCCCTTTGTGTACTCCTTTTGTCACACTTTCTGTCTGTTGTTCATGCACGTTAGTCAGAGTAATTCTTTCAATGATATCCGGGTCAAGTATCAAAATGGGCGATTTCCACTTTAAGCGTAGGTCATGAGGTCAAATTTAGTACAAAATTGTTTGCACCCTGTAAGCCACATTTTAAATCAAACTTGGTCAGTTTGTTTTTCTTATTGGTACCTCAGCCGAATTTTAAAATGGGTCCTGTGTGTTCAGAAAGTCTGTTACTGGGGCGATTCTTAAACAACAACAACAACAACAAAGAAAAAACAAACAAACAAACAAAACATAACAAAACAACAACAACAACACACACACACAAACCCAAACATTCTGTGCACGACCGTTTCTTTTGATATATTGTGTACATATATAAATAAAAACCCAAAGAAGTTCAAGACTTAGAATCAAATGGATTGTAAATTGCAAAATAATGGTTTTGTCGATGGGAAACATCAAATTGAACCAGAAATTTCTTGAGATAATAAACGTTTTTGACGACGACTTTCTTCCGTAAAATATGTCACAGCACCGATTTAACTCGAGACAATTAAGGGAAGAATTCCTCCTACAATTCGCAACAATTTAACCAAGCATTTTCATATACAGCGCCGTCTAAACAATTAGACAAGTTTCAATAGATTGATCGATTGAATGGGGTTTAACGCCGCTTTTAACAGTATTTCAGTCATATCTCGGCGGCTTGAGCACCTAACAATGGTTTCCTGGTATTTTTCACACCAGTATACCACTACATCCTTTCCTAGACTCCAGCTGCTATCCCATTTAGGTTTACGATTATCCACCCATTGGTGTAAGACAAATGTCGGAAAGAATATGTGCCGCCGCCGGGGATCGAACCCATGACATCCCATGATTGAAGATTAGGAGTCTGACGCTCTATCGACTGCGCTATGACGGCGGCTCACAAGTTTCAATAGCGTCACTTAACCAATTCTCACACAATGGCGCTTTTGTACGCCCTTCAAGGAAAGCAATTGGGAAAAAATTGCAAAATGAAGAAATTGCTTGTAACAAGCAATTTCTTCATTTTACAAAATGTTTTCTACCCAGAAAGTCGAAAAAATCTAAAATTTCATAGACTTTACATTGTCGTCTGAAACTCAATTTCAATTCGGACCAGTCTGAAATTTTGCTATCTGGGAATTGGTTAAGACCAGTAAGCCAAACTGATAGTCCGCTGTCTGAGGGACAAGTCTTACATCGACATATACAAGGGCAGTAACCCAGTCTATCAGGCCGCCTACCCTACCGGATATAGTATATTAGCCTAAATTGCTCTAAAGGGAAACCAAACTTTTCGTACTTATCAGTTGTTTAATACTTAAAATTAATGCTAGGATGTAAGAACAAATATAATTGATGGCAGTTAGTTAAACGGAATGATGACGTTAATCAAATAGAACTGGCATTCATCAATGGCGCTATCTGATAGTCTGAAATAGAGACTCTTTCCATGTGTTCTTGAACGTCCTGTTTCACAAAATTAACAAAAACTCAGATTTGACAAAGTAACATCTGTTTTTCTCCTTTAACCCATTACCATTGCATCCTTTCCTAGCCTCCGGCTTCTATCCCACTTAGGTTTACGATTATCCATCCAGCGGTAAGAGACAAATGTCGAAAAGGATATGTGCCACTGCCAGGGATCAAACCTATAACACTTGAAAAATGATGGATATTGGTAATCTGATGCGCTACCAACTGCCCTATGACGACGGCGGCGTGCAATAATCAGACATTAGTGACGTCCTCAAATATTGGAATTTTGTGACGTTTAAAGTTAAGTAGAATTTTGATCGTAAAAAAGAAACGCATTTTTTACCTGGATAACTTGACAATGTGATTCTTGGTCATTAAGTAACGTCATTTAGGAAGGTTTTATTTCTGGGTAACGGCTCATTTGAAATTTTCCAAAATTGTAATGTAACGTCTTTTAGGTAGGTTTTCCTGAATAAGAAATCATTTGGAGTCGTTAACGTCATAAAGTATCGTCATTTAGGTATTTTTTTCTGGATAACGAATCATTTGGAGTCTTCTTACGTCATCAAATAACGTTATTTAGGCAAGTTTACCTGAAAAACGAATCAATTGGAGTTTCAGACGTCATAAAGTAACGTCTTTTAGGCAAGTTTTTTCCTGGATAACGGTACATTTGAAATTTCCAACCTCAAAAAGTAACGTCATTTAGGCATATTTTTCTGGATAACAGATCAAATACTAAATAGAGCTACAATGTTAATCTTCAACATGTGATATACTTTCGATGTTGATAGCAATGGCTTGTTCAGGTAGTTACCTTATTTATCGTTAAATTATTTACTTTTTTTTGGGCGGCCGAATGTCCCCGACACCCTAATATCGTTTGATATGCTTTGTCGTAGATCAGCAGATTTCATTAGCGATCCATTCTCTATATCGTCATCTTTGCAGCTGTACCTCCATTTTCTTTTTCAAAGTACTTTTGCGAGGACATTGACCTCTTTTCAGTAATTAGATATGTTATCTTTGATAATATTTTTTCCAAAACTTTTACCGCATAACATTCCTTTTTCTAGTTACACACTTTTTTCACGAAACGTTTCCCCAAAATGAAAGCCTGAAGATTTTATGCATGAACCACATGCAAGAATAAATGGAAAAAAGAGTGGTTTTCAGACAACAAAAATAAATAGATACATTTAGAAAATGAAAAGAATACAAATAACAAAAAACAAACAAACAAACAAAAAACAACAACAAACAACCAAACTAATCACATTGTATGGATACGCAAAACCCCAATGAAAACAAAAACATTCTCTTCATTTCTTATAATTTAATTGGATCGAGCGAAAAAGCAAATCTTTACAAATTGATACTTTTTTGTATGAAACTATTTTGTGCGGAAGCATAGAAAATGGAATGAGGTATGATCTTTTTTCGACCAATCAGAACGCCCGTTTTGATAGACGAAACTAAAAATTAAATTATTCAAATCTGTCTTTGATTCTCACTCTATTTACTTTTAACGTCGAAGGAGTTATTGGCTCATGTCTGCTTTTTCACGTTATTTGAATTTGCGGATTGGCTCGTCGACTTTTTAACCTATTCCCACATAATGACGCTTTTGACGTTCCAAAATAAATCAAAGTATTGAAAGTACTGTAAGCTAGCAAAGCATTGTTTTGTTGTGTAATCTTCTTTGCCATTTGTAGGATAGAAAACATTGTGGATCCTGAAGAAGCATTTTCTCCATTGTCAGCAATGTTTTCGAAAGTCGTTTGGGGGAATTCTTAAAACACGGGATTGAATGGGGATGGGTTATATAGCATTCTTTTGAAGGTATTCTCTACATTTTGAATAAAGTTAATTTATGTGGCCAGTCACGTTGAACACAATGTGCTCGAGTATACACAAAAACTACTTTTTTTGCGTAGACATTCAGTGGAATTAGTGGTTAAGCCCCCAGAAGCAGTTTGCACTCGTTTGAACTCTGCGAAGACCTTAAAATTTTGTCTGTTAACATTAGCTATCAACATAAATTTCATCAAGTATAAATTGTCATCAGCGTCTTTTTTTCTATTTGGACCAGCCTAAAATTCTGCAATCTTGTAATGACTGTGCTATAAACAATGACAGAAGATAGTAATGGATCATTCTAGGCATCTTTGATGAAATGTCACAATTTTCTTTCAAAGATTGGACTTATCTAGTGGACAAACAGGATTGCTTAAAACGGCCCAGTATGATAATCATCAGATTAGTGACATACTGTCGTCATAACATTTCTAACTTTGCATTGGGTTGGAACTTGAACTGACTCTTACAAGTCTGCTGGTGGGGATGTCACCATTTTTTTTGTATCGTAACATAATCGATTTATTGACCCGCCTTATTAAAAACCGCATCCCAAACCTTTATCATTTCTGTCTGCTGTCGTGTTTTCGATGGAAGTCCTGTGCATTCTTAACCTAAAAACCGTATGACAATGAAGAAACGAATGTGAAAGCCAATGTCTCATTTTACTTACAACTAAAAATTCGATGGCTGCCATGGCCTTTTTAGATCAAAAAATAATTTTCAGACGCACATTCTGTGTTCAAACAAATGTTTGCTTACCAGACCCTTGCCGGGTCACGAGACACATCTAATGCTGTCAAAAAACGAACCAACTCATTATGAAGACTCTTTGGGTGTTAAAACACCTTTGATTCTTTTATTATTGTCAAACGGGCCCCTACTTCAAATCTGTTTAACTCTAAAACTAAATACGTGGAGGAATCAATGGAGTAGGAGACAGGAGAAAGAGAAGTCGCGGGGACGTCAAGGTCGTCGGAAAATAAATAAGTGTTTCATTAATGAACAATCAAATCAACAAATATTAACGTTTCTGCTTAATATTGGGCATATATGTGTAGTTTAAATGAACTGACTACAGTAGTTATAGAGGAAATGAGGAAAGTATTTTTCTCATTAAAGGGCCATAACTCTGTGAAATATCAATGGACCCTAACAAATATAGATAATATAAAAAACTGTAGATTAATTCCTATTCCGATATACATTTTGTATTCTTAAATTACTTATAAGTGAGATATGTTTCTGATGACGGAAATTTTAAGCATGGTATAGTTGGATTGCGTTTGTTAATATAGGCCATGTTGGTTTAACTCATTACCAGTAGACAAAATGTTAGAGTGGTCCAGTTTTAAAGAAATTGCAGACGACAATTTAAAGTTTATTAAATTCAAGAGTTTTTCAAAGTGGAAAATGAAGAAATTGCTTCATATAAACATTGTTTTCGTCAGTTGCTTTTTTAATGGGCATGAAAAAGCGTCTCTGTGTGGGAACTGTTTAATAACTAGTGATTTATTCCAAAGAATTTTAATGCGTATTTCAATTATCCTCTGATTCCAAAAAAGAAAAGCTATTTTGAAAGAAAAAATATTACTGAAAGTAATAGGAATTATAACAAAAAATGTATTCATGTACATATCATCTTTTGCAATTCTGTATCTGAATAATTCTGTTTTGCAGGTAATGTAGACAAAGATCAGCCTTCACATATTATGTGCAGTATAATCTTAGTCTACAGCACGTGCTTGTTGCTATTAAGTTAAAGTTTTTCAAAAAGAAATATATACGTTGATACTCACCCAGTTTTATTTCCGCTTTTCAAAATAAAGTCTGAATGTCCCAGCCCCTGCTAATGTTACATTAAATATGAGTAAACTGGAGATGTGCTGTTAACCAAGATGCGAATTTATACTAACTATGTTATGTAAGAAAATGAGCAAAGTGATATGACAAGAAGATGTCGGGCGGATCTTGATATAGTGACATACAGGGTTGTTTGTTGCTGTGGAACAAAAAGTAGATGTCAGGCAAACCTGAATCTGTAAAGGACGAACAAGACCCTAGGGCGATGCATAATAATAAGTTTAAAGTTCCTGGGATTCATAGTTCCTCAGAAAAGTGCCACGAAGAGTCACATTTAACCATGTTAAGACCGACGATAAAGTAAGTTGTAAGCAGGAAGCAATTGGCGAATCACTGGCTCCGCCCACTTACTCCTTTGACCCCACCCATTGACTCCAAAAGGAAGTTCTGCTTCGATTTTTAACGGCGTTATTTTGCAACATTTACGGCATGTTACAAATGAGTAGAGTGGTTGGATTGGCGACTTAAACGTCGTAACTACAGCTTGAATATGCTGTAGTTACTATGTTCAAGTCGCCAAATCAACAAAAATGCTTAATAAATGTCGGAGTTCAAACTTCATTGAATGATTTGATTGCTCGACTGTTTCTTTGATTTACAGCAGCGATTGGTCAATCATTAAGTGGACTTGAATTCAGTAAGTGACATATGGGACCCTCTATCTGATACACCGCACCAAGTTTCTATGATTCATAGTTATTAGGAAAAGTATGACAAAGAATTTTATTTTACTATATTAAAACTGGGAATAAAGCGAATTGTAAACAGGAAGTAATTATCATGCGGAATTGAATTTGAAATGCAATGTATAGAACATTTATCAAATACACAAAACGAAATATTAATTGCTGTGATTCAAACAAGAGACAAAATTGTCAAAAATAAAAAAAAGGCCAACAAGAATTATAGGAGCAGTTGTACACACAAGAATTTTGACAATAAGTCTCCTTTTTACGCGACAACACTGACTTACAAAACGTTTATGATATGTGCTACATTTGGCCATCAAAAATGGTAAGGGTACTTGCTTACACAAATGTTTTGACAAAAAGTCTCCTTTTTCTATGACACAACATTTAATCACACACACACACAAAAGATAATGTGTGATAGGTCACATGCAGACAAATGTTTTGTGAACATTAATAAAAAAAAGACTAAAAAACAACAACAAAAACAAAAACAAAAAAACACACACACCAACAATAGTAGAGGCAGTTGAGCACACCAGAATTTTGACAATAAATATCTTTATTTTGCATGACACGGCATTAAATTACAAATACTCTAGATTACACGAAGACAATTTTTGTGATTATTTTTCAACATCTGTCGAGATCTGTAGGAGTATTTTGGCACATGAGGTAATGCTAACGCCCCCCCCCCCCCCAAGTCAATCACTCGGCTCCTCCCCCGCCGACATTCTCAAAACCTGATTTAACCCTTTCCGTTTTTTCAAAATTTTAGATTTGACCAAATTCAAAGAAGTTACAGACGACAGTAAAAATGAGTGCAATTTGAAATGTAACCATTCTACGAGACAGAAAATATTGTGACAAAAGAAGAAATTGCTTGGTTTCAAGAATTTCTTTTTACACCAAGATTTTTTCTAGTATAAAATCAGAAAGACGTAAAATAAAGGGACTGTAGGCTAATGCTGTTAGTGCATGTACTATATATGGAATTTAATTCATCGGCAATATCAACGGCTCTATTTTTTGCGGTTATGTCAAAAGTTTTCTGGAAAACTTTTTTTTATCAAAATCTGACACTAGGCTTGCCAGGCACCTATGCAAATTGTTACGTGCTTAGACGGAATTAGTCTTATAAACTATTTTTTTTCCTTCGAAAAATACTTGTACACTGAGTCACGTAGGCAAGGAATGTGGTGCTCTAGATTTCATTAGTTTCCTTTTCTTACGTGATCGGAAGACTTTATTTTATGAAGGAAAAAAGTTTAAGAGGAAACTGATATAAAAAAGAAAACAACAACAACAACAAAAACGGAAGCATGCAATTAATGCACAATCAGAAGACCTATATATTTGTGTAATCAAAATCATTAGTCAGCAGATCGAAGTCTTCGAGAAAACAAACTTATTTTACAGAACTAAACCTGTCAAATATCACTAAACATTTCTCAGAGGCAGTGCGTTCTCTCTGTAACAAATTCTGAAATAAACGTTTTAAATAAGTCGTACATGCTCAACGTTCTCGCCGGCAACCAATGAGTCTAAAACTCGTGAAACACTCGCCAATAAAAAGGATGTGGCTTAGAATAAATCATCTAACGTGTAAAGCTTGAAATTCCTTTTAAAGATAACAGACCAAAAGTAATGTCGTCTAACAATGAGGTGAAAGTAGCCAGACGTGTGAAGTATTAGATAGAAATATGCACGAACAGATATCGTGTTTTGTGCAAATGAACACAAATACGACGGGCAGCCAGAAAATATCCGGACTTTTCCTGCTCCTTTCTTTCCACATGCAGCTATATTAGTTAAAACTAAATTCAATCGCCAATAACGTGAAGGCAGAACAAATGTTTGTAACAGGCTTAGGTGACCCTATAATGATAGCAAATGTTAAAGCTTTTTACAACAAAAATCGTCATTTGGAGAAGTTAGCCAACAAGTTTAGAATCGGTAAGGCATCGGCACACAAGATTTTACACCTGGACATGAGCAAGGTAAGTGCCAGGTGGGTTTAGACAGCTGTCCGCATATTAAAAGGTAATCAGAGTAACTAATGAATAGGAGATAAGGTTTTGCACCGCATTATCACTGGAGATGAGATGTGGATTCAGTATTCCGAACCTGAGACAAAGGGCAGTCAAAGCAGTGGAAACGAGCTGGTTCCCCACCTCCTAAAATGTTGAAGCTGTCTCCTTCGGCTGACAAAGTCATGCTTGTTGCCTTTTTTGGATTCACGAGGAATGATACTCATTTTATGCCGAAAGGCAAACTGTCACTGCCAAGTACCATTCTGAGGTAAACCTGAAAAATCTCAGAAGTTCAAGCAAATGCGTCCTGGGTTAGCACAGAAAATCTCCTCCTTCTTCACGATAACGTCCCCTCCCTCAACTCTGACAAATGGCTTTTGTTGTCTCAGTCCAGACCTCGCCCCCCCCCCACCGCCCCCCCCCTCTGACTTTTTGTGTATCCAGAACTGAATAAATTGCTTGTTGGAAAAAATATAAGACAGGGACGTGTCTGATGTCTGCTGTTACACAGTACCTAAATCAGTAGGTCTACGTCCTAGTTCACGGCGGGAATACAAAAACTCCCACGAAGACGAAGACAATCCGTAGACGTAGGTGGAGAATATTTTGTAAAAGAAAAGAAAGATTTCTTCAAAAATGTTGAATGGTTTTCGAGAATGAGTCAAAAGTCCGGATATTTTCTGACCGTCCCTTGTATATCTGATGCTATTTTCAGAATAAAACATTGGAAATATCTTCAGTGTGTTTGTTAAATTAACGATTTTTTCTATCTTCTTTCTGGAGAATTATTTAAAACGAATACTTTTCCGAAGCATCCATAAAGATAATTATGTCAATTAAGAACTATAAAAGCTATCTGTTAATTGGTTTCCAGTGTCTTACCTCAGCTGGCCTCGTTTAGTATAACGTGTCACAAAGATTATATATTGGTTCTACCTGTTACTTTATAGTCACTTCTTTATATGATCTTCGGATCTTGTATAAAGATTATTACGATAAAAATAGTTAGTTACAATAAATGCTTAACTCATACTAATACACTTTTGATATATATATATATATTTTGTCACACCTGATAGCAGTATAGCCAGTATGAATATTGTAAAAAGATAATTTATTGATTGCATTTCTCAATTACCTGCAAGTGTATATACCTGCAAGTGTATATCTACATTGTGGACAAACATGCAGTTTCACAGAACGGAAGTTGTTTTACATTCCGCCCTGTTTTAAATACAAAGTTAGACCTAGCCTTTTAATAGCAACTCCTGACAACAACCAGCTAATCATCCTCACGAGTGAAGAGATATCAAGATCTTCTTTTTCTCGAATGCTAGATAAGTCGAATGATCTAACAAGTAGAACGTTCGACGCCCTTGATATGACAATATGCTGCCTGATCTGCTTTGTTCAGTAATTGCATCGTCCAATTTGTAATCATTAGGTTGGTCTACAATGAGTAGGAAGGTTTGATACCAATGCCGAATTTATTGATTGCATTTCTCAATTACCTGCAAGTGTATATACCTGCAAGTGTATATCTACATTGTGGACAAACATGCAGTTTCACAGAAAGAACGGAAGCTGTTTTACATTCCGCCCTGTTTTAAATACAAAGTTAGACCTAGCCTTTTAATAGCAACTCCTGACAACAACCAGCTAATCATCCTCACGAGTGAAGAGATATCAAGATCTTCTTTTTCTCGAATGCTAGATAAGTCGAATGATCTAACAAGTAGAACGTTCGACGCCCTTGATATGACAATATGCTGCCTGATCTGCTTTGTTCAGTAATTGCATCGTCCAATTTGTAATCATTAGGTTGGTCTACAATGAGTAGGAAGGTTTGATACCAATGCCGAATTTATTGATTGCATTTCTCAATTACCTGCAAGTGTATATACCTGCAAGTGTATATCTACATTGTGGACAAACATGCAGTTTCACAGAAAGAACGGAAGCTGTTTTACATTCCGCCCTGTTTTAAATACAAAGTTAGACCTAGCCTTTTAATAGCAACTCCTGACAACAACCAGCTAATCATCCTCACGAGTGAAGAGATATCAAGATCTTCTTTTTCTCGAATGCTAGATAAGTCGAATGATCTAACAAGTAGAACGTTCGACGCCCTTGATATGACAATATGCTGCCTGATCTGCTTTGTTCAGTAATTGCATCGTCCAATTTGTAATCATTAGGTTGGTCTACAATGAGTAGGAAGGTTTGATACCAATGCCGAATTCTCCGTCTGTACAAAAATTGCGTAGGAAACTTACACTCTTCTCGTATCTCACAACTCGTTTCATCCATATAATCCATATACGAGCAATATCCAGAATTGACCGATCGCATCTGTCAATCAAATAACCCATATACGAGCATTCGGATCGTTTATTTAGACCAGAAGTGAGTTTTACACTTCGACAATGACCGACATTCCTTTTATGGTTTTCTGTTGTTTCGACGTCGTAACTATAGCTTAGTAAACTAACCATTCTTCATTTTTTGTTACATGGAGCTGGCAATAAATTTTTCAAAATAAGCAGTCAAATATCGTAAGTTGTAGTTACGATATTTAGGCCGTAAACTAACTATTCTACATTTTTTACATGGTACTGGCAATAAATAACGCAGTCAAATATCTAAGCAGAATTTTATGTCAGAGTCAACGGACGGGGCTGACGGAGAAAGTGGGTGGGATCAGCGATTGGTCAATTGTCTTTTACGTTCGTCCTCTGAGGAGGCATTTACTTACCAAAGCCACAGTCACAGATACAGTCTCCCCTTCCCTCTATGCAGAAAAATAGCAAATGGTATGTCTTATTACTCCTAGCAGAAGCGCGGAGGCGGCTGTACTTCAGTCACAATTTGGTAGGGTTGCAAAAGATAAAGGAAAAGGCTGAAACAGAAAACCCTTGAACGCGGTCTGTAGACATCACTATTAAAGTACTGTCTTTTTACCGAGCGAATGATGTAAACGACATTCCATTACATGTTCGTATTTCGGAAATTGTATAATTCTTTACTAGTTCTGACGTAGCGACAAGGTCATGATCTCTGTCCTGAAAATGGAGGTAAATCGGTAAGAATAAAAATGCGCTGAGAGTATACTGGTATGTTGTCTTAAAAAGGAAAACCCCAACTCTATTAAATATGATAAAATCCAATATATCCGGAATTACTGCTTTCCATTACATATGAATGAATAATTGATGTTTTCTATTGAATATTTGGGCAGCTGAAAGTGAGAAAGTCATTGAAACGAGGAAATAATCTTGATCTTGAAAAGACCAACCGCTCTTAAAGTATGTGTTTTTCCTGTTTTGGATATCAGACTAGTCGATATAACAAAAATATTTTTGAAGATGCAATTTGCTATAAAAATAATCTTTTATCTTTTTTTTTTTTAAGACTGTTTCTATTGTAATTTAGTATTCTTTGATTAAAAGGTATTTTCCTGTATATCCAGCTTGTTGTAATCAGTCAAGTATTTGATGACTAATCATCAACCCCCTATTGTGAAGGCAAATAGACACAACGTATTTGTTTCAAAATACATGAATTTTAACCAATTTTAAAACAGCAGATCACCTTTCTTTTGATGTCGACGTGAAGCATATGAAAATCATTCAATTGGAATCAAAATCTTGTTTTACGAAACATGATTTATCGGCTAAAACCCACATACTACATATGGGGTTTAATATATACTTTATATCTAAATGAATACCTTGTCCTGTAAAAAGAATCGGTATGCAATTTATCGACACAAATCACAAACACGTAATGTCGCAATGAATTTAGCAACCACATTTTTATAAAGTTTATTCACAGTTCAATAAAGTGTCTAAAGCTTTCAGAATTTAAATACTTGTGATGAATAACCGTTAACATTTCTTAATAGTGACTGGTAACCACCATTCTCTCTAAGACTATTTTATATATATTTTTTTCTCTTAAATATAAGCCAGTGACGGTTAAACATCTCATGAAATGAAACTTGTAATGAGTATCCATCACAATTAATGGTGCCAGCAAGCCATCAGATACTAGACTGATAAAAGGTACACTTTGAATAAAAAAGATACGGTACTAAGAACTAGAGAGAAAAAAAATTAAGTTCTCATATTTTTTTTATAAAAATTGCCAATAATGATAACATAAAATAAGATGAACTTTTCGATAAAGAAATTTTCGGCAAAAATGATAATTCTGAAAATATTAATTTATATTTGTATTACACCAAAAGGTTATATAACAGGAAAAATAAGTCTATACTTCGATGTTTGAAAATTGAACGGATGTAAAAAAAAAACAATATGGGATGCTACTATTGTAAGTGTCTAGATGTCTTCCTTATATGATCCTATACACCACGGTTAGATTATCTAAAAAAAGACAAAAACAATTCGGGATGCTACTATTGTATGTGTCTAGATGTCTTCCTTATATGATCCTAAACACCTCGGTTAGATTATCTAAAAAAAGACAAAAACAATTCGGGATGCTACTATTGTATGTGTCTAGATGTCTTCCTTACATGATCCTATATACCACGGTTAGATTATCTAAAAAAAGACAAAAACAATTCGGGATGCTTCTATTATATGTGTCTAGATGTCTTCCTTATATGATCCTATACACCACGGTTAGATCATCTAAAAAAGAGACAAAACGATTCGGGATGCTACTATTGTATGTGTCTAGATGTCCTCCTTATATGATCCTATACACCACGGTTAGATTATCTAAAAAAAAAGTCAAAAACAATTCGGGATGCTACTATTGTATGTGTCTAGATGTCTTCCCTATATGATCCTATACACTACGGTTAGATTACCTAAAAAAAATTAAAAACAATTCGAGATGCTACTATTGTATGTGTCTAGATGTCTTCCTTACATGATCCTATACACTACGGTTAGATTACCTAAAAAAAGTTAAAAACAATTCGAGATGCTACTATTGTATGTGTCTAGATGTCTTCCTTACATGATCCTATATACCACGGTTGGATTATCTAAAAAAATCAAAAACAATTCGGGATGCTACTATTGTATGTGTCTAGATGTCTATCTTATATGATCCTTAATGGGTTACAAAAAAAAATCATTGATTCCTTTACGAAATATACAAGTTATATTGGTCGTTGCCATTCTAAAACGTCGTAACTACAGCTTGAATCAAGCTGTAGTTGCGACGTTATAGAATAACACCGACGATTGTTGATATTGTCACATTTCCACGAGTTTTAATAACCGCCACTATTATTTAAACTATAATACTTCCCCTTCCGATGGAAAGCCGATTCTTGCATCAGAATTTGATGGACAGGCTTTGCTGTTCTGCATTCTACATAATATTTAGATACCCCATGGACGGGGCCAATTCGATCGCGAGGGTCATGATTTTAGCAAACTTGTTACAGGTTTTCTAAGCTATGCTCCATATAGAATATCAAAGCTCTGGACTTATTGTTCTGGAGAAGATGGTTTTGAAGTTTTCCTTTCTAAATCATATGTAAATTCAAGTGACCCTTGGTCGGGGGCCATGATTTTAGCAAACTTGATGAAGATCCTCTAGATGATGCTATATACACGAAATATGAAAGTTCTGTGCCTTAATGTTCTAGATAAGACGTTTTTATAATTTGCAAATTTTGGGCCCCTTTTGGAGCCTCACAACCAACGTGTGCATTGAACCGAAACGATTTGAGCGATTTTGGGCCACCAAAATAATTTTCATGAAATTATTTCAAAATTGGACAAGTCTTTGAGGATATTTTTTAACCAAAGCAAATCTTGACGTACGAAAGACGACAGGTAGACGGCGGATATCCCCTGATCATGAGCACTACCCGCTCGAGGGTTCTAAAAAGTTCAAGCGAGGACAAAAAGGCAGCTGAGACCTAGGGAAGTATATGTCTATGTGAAGGACTCTTTGGTATGTATCATAACATATTGACCCTCTTCAAAAATACTTCAAAGAATTACTGTTCTCTGGAAATTAGCCCTTTTCTGTGCGATCCCTGATTTTACAAAAGAATAAAGAAGAAAATCTTTGAAAATCTTCTTCTCCCAATCCAGAAGGCCTAGAGCTTTGATACTTTGTACATATCATCATCTTGTGACTCTCTACCAAAATACTATAAAGAATTGACGTATTCTCAAAATTTGCCCTTTTCTGTGCGATCCCTGATTTTACAAAGGAATAAAGAAGGAACTTTTTAAAGTCGTCTTCCCCCAAAGAAATAGGCATAGAGCTTTGATATTTGGTATGTACCATCAGCTGTTGACCCTCTACCAAAAAGCATCAAAGAATTACTGTACTCTGAAATTTAGACCTTTTCTCTGCGATTCCTAATTTTTACAAAGGAATAAAGAAGGAAATCTTTGAAATCTTCTTCTCCCAAACCATCAGGCCTAGAGCTTTGATATTTGGTAAATATCATCAACAACTGACCCTCTATCAAAATACTTCAAAGAATTACGTTCTGAAAATCAGCCCTTTTCTGTGAGATCCCTGATTTTACAAAGGAATAATGAAGGAAATCTTCGAAAATCTTCTTCTCCCAAATGATAAGGCCTAGAGCTTTGATATTTGGTATGTATCATATCATATTGACACTCGTCAAAAATACTTCAAAGAATTACTGTTCTCTGGAAATTATCCCTTTTCTGTGCGATCCCTGATTTTACAAAAGAATAAAGAAGAAAATCTTTGAAAATCTTCTTCTCCCAATCCAGAAGGCCTAGAGCTCTGATACTTTGTACATATCATCATCTTTTGACTCTCTACCAAAATACTATAAAGAATTGACGTATTCTCAAAATTAGCCCTTTTCTGTGCGATCCCTGATTTTACAAAGGAATAAAGAAGGAACTTTTTAAAGTCGCCTCCCCCCAAAGAAATAGGCATAGAGCTTTGATATTTGGTATGTACGATCAGCTGTTGACCCTCTACCAAAAAACTTCAAAGAATTACTGTACTCTGAAATTAAGCCCTTTACTCTGCGATTCCTTATTTTTACAAAGGAATAAAGAAG
Organism: Fragum fragum; assembly: GCA_946902895.1. Classification (NCBI taxonomy): domain Eukaryota; kingdom Metazoa; phylum Mollusca; class Bivalvia; order Cardiida; family Cardiidae; genus Fragum; species Fragum fragum. The sequence goes on along the minus strand of OX336368.1, from coordinate 39,260,667 downwards.
GAAATCTTTGAAATCTTCTTCTCCCTAACCATTAGGCCTAGAGATTTAATATTTGGTATATATCATCAACAACTGACCCTCTACCAAAATACTTCAAAGAATTACGTTCTGAAAATTAGCCCTTTTCTGTGCGATCCCTGATTTTACAAAGGAATAATGAAGGAAATCTTTGAAAATCTTTTTCTCCCAAATGATAAGGCTTAGAGCTTTGATATTTGGTATGTATCATATCATATTGACACTTCTCAAAAATTCTTCAAAGGATTACTGTTCTCTGGAAATTAGCCCTTTTTTGTGCGATCCCTGATTTTACAAAGGAATAAAGAAGGAACTTTTTAAAGTCGTCTTCCTCCAAAGAAATAGGCATTTTGCTTTGATATTTGGTATGTATCATCAGCTGTTGAACCTCTACCAAAAAACTTCAAAGAATTACTGTACTCTGGAATTTAGCCCTTTTCTCTTTGATTCCTTATTTTTACAAAGAAATAAAGAAGGAAATCTTTGAAATCTTCTTCTCCCAAACCATCAGGCCTAGAGCTTTGATATTTAGTAGTTATCATCAGATATTGACCCTCTACCAAAATATTTCAAAGAATTACCTTACTGTTAAAATTAGCCCTTTTGTGTGCGATCTCTGATTTTACAAAGGAATAATGAAGGAAATCTCTCCCAAACTAATAGGCCTAGCGCTTTTATTTTTGCTACATATCATCAGCTATTGACCCTCTTAAAAATATTTCAAAGAATTACCGTTTAGATAGAAAATTAGCCATTTTCTGTGGGATCACTAATTTTAGATAGGAACAAGAGCCGTCGGAGACGGATTATGCTCCCCGAATATAGGCTTTTGTCACAGAACTTTATGCCATTATTGGACAAAAAACCTTTTATTGAATGCAACTATAGTTTAAGAGTTCAGTTCACAAGAAATTTGGAAGTTTGACAAACATTGAAGGAAGCTATTTGGCTTCACAGGCCTTATTCTAGTAAAATTCAATATTATCATATGGTAAAGGGTTAAATATTTTACCTTCACTATCCAAGTTATCAATGAAAAATGTATCCATACAAAAAAAGAAGACTCTAACTTGAGTAGTCTTGCAGAAACAATAGACTGATTTATTTTAGAATAGGATATAGACAAAATGTAAGGCTACATGGCATTAAGCCCCCTTTTAGCATGGTAAGGCTCATTGGCTCAAAAATTGTAATAAAAATTACTTAGGGCTTTTAATGAACAACATTTATGTAAAGTAGCAAGAAATTTTGGCAATTAGTGAAGGAGGAATATTTGAAAATTAATGACCTTGACCATTTGACCTTGATCTTGACCAATGACCTTGAACTTAGTACCAACTGAAAGTCCATGTTATAAGCAATGCACATCACTTACCCTTGAAAACTTATAGACAATGTTAAAGTTAAGTTTTTCAAAATTTTGACCTTGAGAAATGACCTTGATCTTGACTGAGGACCTTGAACTTAGTACCAACAGAAAGTCCATGTCAAAAGCAATGCACATGAGAAATATGAAAGTTATATCACTTAACATTGTAAACTTAAAGACAATGTTAAAGTTAAGCTTTTCAAAATTTTGACCTTGAGAAATGACCTTGAACTTGATAGATGATCATGAAATTAGTACCAACAGAATGTCCATGTCATAAGCAATACACATGAAAAGTATGAAGGCTATATCACTTACCATTGTATACTTATGGGGTCTGTTAAAGTTTTTTTTTCAAAATTTTGACCTTGAGAAATGACCTTGATCTTGACTGATGACCTTGAACTTAGTACCAACAGAAAGTCCATGTCAAAAGCAATGCACATGTGAAATATGAAAGTTATATCACTTAACAATGTAAACTTATAGACAATGTTTAAGTTAAGATTTTCTAAATTTTGATCTTCAGAAATGACCTTGACCTTGACTGATGACCTTGAACTTGGTATCAATAGAAAGGGTTTGTCACAAGCAAAGCACGTGTGAAATATGAAGACTTTATCTGTAACCAATCAAAAGTTATTGCCAATTTTAGTTTTTGCGGGGAAAAAAGACAGTTAACGTAAAGGTAATAACATTAAGGCCCCTTTTCCCATGTTCCATGACGAAAATTTCCGTCAGTTTAAGGTCAAGCGGATCTGATTTGCTACTCAATATGAAATTCATGAAATTCTAACAATTAGTCTTGGAGAAATTGGCAAAAAACTAGTTTTTACATTAAGGCCCCCTTTTTCCATGACACGGCCTTGAAATAAGAAAATCGAAAAACGGGTCTTGGAAATTTCCTAGGAAGATTATATATGAAGTTTCGTCCAATTTGGCCCAGGGGTTGCTGAGATATGACTTCGGACGGACGGAAGGAAGGAAGGAAGGACGGACGGACGCACAGGCCGGCGACTATATGCTCCCACCGAAAAAAAATTTCGGGGAGCACAATAAAGAATGATATCTTTGAAAACGTTTTCTCTTTAACCACAAGGCCTAGTTTTGATATTTGGTATGTATTGATGTTTATTGACCCACTTACAAAATACTTCAAAGAAACACCGTATTCAGAAAATTAGCGCTATACGGTGGGATCATCAATATACCTATAAGATCAAAAGAGAAAATCCTTAAACATCATCTCCAAAATAATTAGACAGAAGGCTTTGCTTATTTGTATATATCATTAAGTCATGAACCATCATACTCAGGGGAGCGATTTAGGACCATCTTGGTCCTCTTGTCCCCCTATTTCACGTACCTTTATTCGAATATTAACGTTTTGTCGACTGACATTATTCCGATTTCAAATGATAGTGGTTAAATCATAATAAAAACCTGCATCTTAAGGTTGTGCGTTATGTTACGAATATAAAATTCGAGTCCAAAGGCAGCATTTTTCTAGCAAATTGTAATAATTAATATATTTGTCATTTTCTGTCAACGTAAATATTTTAAGCTTATTCTTCTCAATTCTAGTTAAATTTTCGGTCCAATTATCCATTCTCGCAAAAAAAAAAAAAAAAAAAAAAATAAAAAAAATAATAATAATAATTTCAATTTTAAAGATTTTAGAATGATGGTAGATCTTTCTCATTTCAAAACATCATATTTGAAATACAAAAGAACTGGCACAATATGACATTATAGCGGTGTGCCTAGAAATATATACATACACGCATAGAAAGTGATCTTTTGTGGATCTTGGTAGAAGAAATACGGTACATATTTACAGCGGTTAGATCTTGATAGTTAAAAAAATATTTTGTGATAACATGACACAAGACTTTTAAACATCTACATATCTGCCTGATTCACGGACTTTGTACGCGGGCTATTTTTATACAACGAGGATCACTACGGTCCATTAACATCTAATCAAGGCTGTGTTTAACCCTTGTCATGCTGAACCCGGAATATTCCGGTTTTGGCAGGAGATATAGACCAAGATCAGCCTGCACATAAGTGCAGTCTGATCTTAGTCTACACCTCCTGCTTGTATTTCTCCTGCCAGAGTTGTTAATGAAACTGATTTCCAAAAGAAATATTGATTTTTGAACAACAAGTTCTATCAGTGCTTTCAGCCCTTTGATTTTACAGCAGTTCAATAAGGTAATTTAAACAGCATGACAAGGGTTAAAACCTAAATGCATTACTTCTAGGTCTTATTTTCCTATATTTTCCAATGATCAGTTCATTTTCCCCCTTTTTCAAAGACCGGTCTTATACAATTAAAGTCAAGATCACATGATTTAATTAATTCACGTATGTTTATCGCTGCCGATGGTGGAGGAGGATTAATTTGGCGCTGTCCGACCCTCTGTATGTCGTCGGTGCCTTCGAGATCGTCAGAAGCATTAGCTATACATTATATTTCTATGCGTACCCAATTTAAAGGTGATTTTCAAGTTAGCCTAAATTTGAATTAAAAAAGACAGCTTCAATTTCAATGTCTCAGATTAGGGTAATGTTTCAGACCTCAGCTTGTCAAGAGAAAAAAAATCGATTTATAGACATTTTCAAACCTATTTGGCTCTCTTTTATTTTCCAATACGAGCAATTGCGCCATTTGAAACAAAATTACCCTATATTCACATGGATCACGTGACGCCCGGACACCGGTAGGCATTCCTCGGGAGAACCAATAGTGGTATTATTCTTTGTCGTTGTTGTTACCCTTGTTTGTAGTAATGCCGATGTAAATGGTTGAACTGGATGTACAAATAATTGAGTAATAATACTGCTTGATAAGCTATTAGTGGCTTTATAAGCGATTTTTTCGTGTTACTTTTAATTTTTTTCTCTATCTTTAGTCAAACTATCTTAATAAAGATAATTTATCAAGTTTGCAAAAAAACATAGTGAATCTAATATTAACACTCTAACTTACTGGCGGAACTAGCCACCCAAAGCAAAGAAATACGTCCTTTTGTGACCCAGGTTATTAGAGGAAAATATGATTATAAGACACCGGATTAGCTTACAGCGGTTAAGAGACTAGTTTTGAAATAATTTGTGATGACATGATACCATACTTTTGATTGCCTAAAATGTACGTACTTTATACGATGTCTATTTCTATTCAATCAGGATCACTAAAACGCATTAAGATCTAATAAAAGCTAAGCTTAACCTAAATCCATTACTGTTGGATCTTATTCTCCTATGTTTTCCAGTGACTAGTGTTCAACTATTTTCTTGAAATATTTGCAATATTATTGCAAACAACAAAAATATCCGTAGAATGCTACACAACGATTGATCAGTCATTGCTTCCATTATCGATTTGCTAAGATATATTTTCATAAATGCGTGTGAGCGCAACAATTTTAAGGTGACCCTTTGTTGTTGTGGGATAACAGGCATCAGTCGCAAATATTTACCTGGTAGACGCTCTAGTAGTTATAGCTTCAATCAACCTAAAATTGATCAGACTGTTTGTCTTGATAAACATCAAACACAGTTGAATACTATCGAAATCGGATCATTTGGGTAAAAAAGCAGGATACTAAGTCAATACGAAGAACATTTTAGTATGTCGTTTATGGGTCGTATTTTGCGTTCAATGAACTTAAAATTGATCAGAATGTTCGTCTGGATTAAATATTTTCAATTTGGCATTGAGACCACTTGGGATAAAAACCATGTTCACTGCTGGCACATTTTGTGCATATTGATTATTTTATTTTCCTGATTAGACCATTAATCAAGTTCGAAATTACGTCAACTGTAGTTCACTATGTCAAATCAAAATTTTTCGTTGGGAAATAAGTGAATATCTTGATAGAAATTAGGCTTTTTTGGAATCTGGTCATTTGTAGTAAAAAACAACATTGCAAAGATCATTAGTGCCAAAGTACAGTACTGTGCAAAATTTCATCGAAATAGGACACGGACTTAAGCACATGTAGAACCAAAATCAGCTGCGTTCAAAAAAGACCATACAAGCAGGATTTCAGATCATCTGTCATCACTGTGCAGGTGTAAAAAAGAAGGACTGTGTGGGAACTGGTTAAGGAATATGTTAAGGTCTTTAGAAACAGTTTTTGATGAAAGGCGATAATGTGTCACTTGAGAAAGACTGAATTGCGTCTTCGCTCCAGGTAAAATCAGTTGTAGCCCTTCCAAAGAAAGAACATCTCTAAACAAAGTCCGCTAAGTTTATGCTTTCAATGGTTTGTTTGTAGTGACAATGTATCGCTAGTGAAGCCTACCAAGGGATTCGAAATAAAGTCGAGAAATCAAAGGGAAATGATGAGGATTTCGATATAGGTTAGAACTGTATAATCAGAAAAGTCGAAATTAATCACAAAATTATCTGTTGAATTTTCGGAATAAACCGCTCAGTCAAGACGGAATCAACAGTTAACTATTGTCGGTATTTGTTTGGAAATTGTATGGGCTTTCATTGTATTTTTTTTTAAATTGAGACAAACACTTGATTTTTCAATTCATACTGGGCCTTACGCTTTTAACAACTTTAGTTAATACAATACTGGTGTTTTGTGTTAATGATATTCTCAAACAACGTGAATTTTCTACAAAAGTCGATTCTTTTTCAGGAAAATCGACAACGGCATCGCTTGGGAAGAGCATCAATGGATTGATGGTGTATATGTTACATAATCCGTTTTACTTGAGATTCTTGCAGGATAAAACATATTAGTTAACAGTAGGGTCAAGATGGCCCTTGATCTCTCACCTTAAGACACTTTGTCAAGCTGACGAATCAACTCAAATTGGAAAACAATGAGATTTTTTACAATTTGAAATGGATATAAAAGCAAAGGGTTCTGATTGGACGAGAAGAAAATCGATATTGCAATTAATGTCACCTTCTACAATATTCAAGGAGGGGTACTTATTTCATGATAATACAAGCATTTATAGTTAGTTTGAGAAAGATTGGGCCAAAATTATTACCTCTAGAGTGTTAACAAGGATATTGTCAACAATGCACATTTTCCCTTGATATTGGCCAGACTGTCACCATATTGAATAGGATTCTTCCTCATGACTATACAAATATTTACATTTAGTTTGATGAAGACCGAACGAAATTGTGACCTCTGGAGTAGAAACAAGGACATTGTCGATTAGGTCCCTTTTCCCTAGACATTGGTCAGAATGTCACCACATTCAATAATGTGCATCCCCATTACTATACAAACATTTTCAGCAAGTTCGAGAAAGATTGAGCTAAAATTGCGACCGGTTCGAGAAAGATAGGGCCAAAATTGCGACGTGTAGAATATTAATACTGAATTTTTGGCGACACACAACGAACGACGCACGAGTGACAATCAAGACTGCCTCGATTATCGAGTGGTGTAGGTGATCTGAACGTTGCGGATTCGAGCCTCACCGTCGCCGGGGTGCTTTAATGACCAAGACAATTAATGGACAGCTCTATCCTACCCAGCTGTGGGTTTAGGACACTGTTTCTCTTTCGGTGACGTGAAAACATCTGGATTGTGATTGTTCGTGGGTGACCCTATAAGCATAAAGCTTATGAACTAAAATAGGTTCGCATAAACTAAACTAGAAATTGAGATTTCCTGAGGATATTCACAGTACACGACACATTAATGTTTTAGTTGCCATTGCTGTGAAAATCAATTAAAGAGCTTAGCCACTCCATTCCGCTTTTAAGCTATTTTTACCTTCAAATTAAACCTTGTCATGCTGAATGAAATCCTGTAATGCTGAATAAAACCCCGCAATGAATTGCATTGAAATAATAGGATTGAAAGCTCTAGAAGTACTAGTTTTTTGGTGAATATTTCTTTAAAAATTAATTTCATAATCAATACTAGATTGAAAGGGGCCAATTAGGTTTTTAGACAAAGATCAGAGTATACTTATGTGCAGGCTTATCTTTGCCCATACCACCTGCGAAAACAGGAATACTCCGGTTTCAGCATGACAAGGGTAAATACACATGGTAAGCTTATACACCAGTAGTAAATCGACCATTGCCATGCTGAACCCGGAAAAATCTAATTCTGGTAGGAGGTCTAGACTAGGATTAGCCTGCGCACATGCGAAGTCTGATCTGTGTCTAACCTTCTGCTGAATCCTTTAAAACTAACTTTTCAAAAAATAATATTAACCTGAATATAGCACGTTCTGTGACTTCAGGTTTTTGATTTAAAGGAAATTTTGAAGAGGATGTAATTCAGCGTACAGACTTACAGGAATCTAAGTTCTTATTTTAACTTAACCAGTAGAGTTAACCCATTCCAACACAGCAAAAATTTAGACTGGTCCAAATTGAAAGAAGCTGCAGACGACAATTTCAAGTTGATAGAATTTTAATTTTTTTTGACTTTTGGGATAGAAAACAAAGTGAAAAATGAAGAAATTGCTTGATACAAGCAATTTCTTCATTTTCCACAATGTTTTCTGAAGCTTTTTTCTTGAGGGGCGTAAAAAGGAGGGCTTGTGTGGGAATGGGTTAATCCTTGCCATGCTGAAGTTCTTTTCAGAAATACGTTTGATTCAAAGGACTATAGCCACTGGAAGATCTTATAATCGGTCAATATTTCTTTCAAAAATATTTTCATACACAACATGTAGACCAAGATCAGACTGCAAGTAAGTGTAGGATGATCTATGTCTATACCTTCTGCAACAGCAGGATTATTCCGATCTCAGAAAGACAAGGGTTTAACCAAATCCAACACAATGACGCCCCTCAAGAAAAACAACTGGGAAAACATTTAAGAGATGAAGGAGGTATGAAGCGAAAAATTAATCACACTGTGTGAATACGCGAGGTGCGTGAAAAATCGCTGCGTGCTCAAAATTTTATTCACGGAGTTATAAATATTTTTTTTCGATCAATCAGAACGCTCGGTTTTGATAGACGAAACTAAAATTACATTATTGTGTAAAATGAAGACAAGCAATTTCTTCATTTTACACAATGTTTTCTTCCAAAAAAGTTTAAAAGATCTAAAATTTCATAAACTTTAAAATGATATCTGCAACTCATTTCAATTTGTACCAGTCTAAAATTTTGTTGTCTATTAATGGGTTAAATACCTAAATGGTCTGTCTATGTCTATTTATCTGCCTACATGTCTCTATTCGTCGACTTCTATTCCTCATTAAATATCATAAAAAGAAAATGATGTGAAATTCTGCAGTCTGTGAAGCACTTCAATTACATTTAATTGGGATTACATACCCTTATATCACCAGTCAAAAGACATAATTTATATTCATTTGACATAGCTTAACCCATTCCTAGACAATGACGCTTTTTGACGCTCAACAACGTTTGGAAAAACATTGTGTAAAATAAAGAAATTGCTTGCAATGAGTAATTTCTTCATTTTACACAATGTTTTCTACCCAGAAAGATGAAAAAAAATCTTAAACTTTGAATTATCGTCTGCAACTCCTTTCAATTCGGACTAGTCTAAACACTTTGCAGTCTGGTAATGGGTTAGAATGAAGTTGAGCTAAGGAAGAGAAACACCGTATTTGACCAAAACGAACAAATGTTTTTCTGTAAGAATGGAATTAGAAAAGTAGATTTGCCCACTTATTGATTCCTTGCAATTTTTTTCGGTCTGTAAATATCCGTATAATAATAGCTTTGGGTCATAAGTATCTTAACACTTTAGGATACGAGTTAAAGCTATTCAAAACTCAAACATTCTTAGACTAGGCTAAATAACTATCAAAGAAATATAGTAGAACTTTTCATTGCGACCGAAGGCCGGACAAAAATAGTACAAACGACAACAACAACAACAAATAAATAAAAAAAAAAAAAAAAAAAAAAAAAAAAAAAAAAAAAACCAGCAGCAACAAAACAACAACAAAGAGCCACCAATCAAATAATGAATTTTTATTGCTACAGTTCACCTTAGTGCATGATATTGTCCCTGGGTTTGCCCCTTGACATATCACTGGACCCGCCCACTCACTCCGCTAGTCACGACATACAACACCGATTGGAAGTACCGCTTCAATTCCAAACGGCGTTAGTTTGCAAATTTTATGGCCAGTAGCATATAGCAGAAAAGTAGAATGGTGGTTGGCGACCTAAACGTCGTAACTACAACTTGAATAGATACGCCGTTTTAGTCGCCAAACCAACGAAAATGCTTCACATAAATGGTGAACATTGTTGGAGTTCAAAAATAACTTTCAGTCATTGGTCACTTTATTATTTGATTGACAGTCGCGATTGGTCAATTGACCCTTGTATTTTCATAACTTCGAATTCTACTTGAACTAGAAAGTCTTTACCCGTTTTTAGCGCGCTAAATGACCTTATTTGTCGATGTGCCATAAATCCCCATTATTCTTTCAATCATTCATTTATTCATCCATCCATCCATCCATCCATCCATCCATCCATTCATTCATTCATTCATTCATTCATTCATCCATTCATTCAATTAGCCCTACCTGATAAAGCAAGAATTTCTTCATTGAGTGATATATAGAACCCTTTGAATTCAAAATATCGCAACTGTTTTTCTCTCACGACCATCAGATTTATATTAATTCCAGCAAAACTTTTGAATTTATCGGTTATGTATTTTATCCTGTAAACTAAGACTGGTCCAAGTTGAAAGAAGTCACAGACCACAAGTTAATGAAATTTTATAATTTTGTGTCTTTTTGGGTAGAATCCACTGTCGGAAATGAAAAAAATAGCTTGTAGCAAGCCTTTTTTCATTTTCAATACTGTTTTCCAAACTCTCTTTTCTCGAGGGGCGTCAAAAATCTCGTTTGTGTGAGAATGATTTAAGCCATAAACAGACGACAAGCCTTTAAGCAGGTCCAAATTCAATTGAATTGCAGACGATATTTCAAAATTTATGAAATTTAGGATTTTTTTCAACTCTCTGTGCAGAAGATGTTATGGATAACTAAGAAATTGCATATCGCATACAAACTCCTCCTTTTCCGCAATATCTTCCCAATCATTTTTCTAGATGGGCATCAAATAGCGTCATTGTATGGGAATTCGTTAAAAAAACTAATAATGAATATTGAACTTTATTTTTTGTCTTTCTTTTGTAAGTCGGCTATGGTAATTTCACATATCCAACACAATTGTTCCAACATATTATAGCATATTCTTTATTTCACCAGCGTGTGTACAACATACAGTAAGGTATTACAAACCAACTTGCATAGAGTTTGAGATAATGATTGGACCTTCATATCTAAGTTGAGAAAATCAGAAAATTTATATCTAGAGCTGGAAAACCTTTATATCCAGTATAATAAGTGCTTATAAGTATGTACAGACGACAAAAATAGCATATTAATTATAGAAACCCGTCTTCAATAAATATTCTATCCAGAGACATTTTTCCTTGCGGTTGCAGGTATAGAGGAAGTTTTAGCTTTTTATTCTCCGATTCTTATGTACAGGACGAAAATAAGCACCCATTCTAGAGTATTACTTTTCCATGAAATAAAAAGGTACTCAATGCGAGATAAAAGCATTTAAAGTGTGAAACTCTAATTTTAGCAGCAACTGTAACGTGATACAATCGCTACCCAAAGCTATATAAAAGTACAAACCTTTCATTCGGCAACCACCAGTTGGTAGAGCACTTGACTTCAAACCTCAAGATCACGGGTTCGAGCCCTGGGTTGACCATATCAACATGTGCTACGGTAGCGACGATAAATAAACGGAAATAATCAATTAATCAAGTTCGGCAACGTTGCGACGTTTAACAGCGGAGGCAATTGAACGATCAAGGCTGTCAGTCAAAGAAATAATCGACCCATTTATTCATTCATTTTGATCAGAAATGGAATTTGGACTCCGACATTGACCGTCATTTATGTGAAGCATTTTTTTGTTTGATTGGGGAACTTGATTGAGCCTATTCAAGCTGTGCTTACGGCGTTTGGGTCGCCAATGAACTATTCTTCTTTTTGTTACATGATGCTGCCATTACAATTTGAAAAATAACATCGTTTAAAAAATCGAAGTGGAGCTCCCTGTCAGAGTCAATGGGAAGGACAAACGGAGTAAGTGGGTGGAGTCAGCAATTATGTCAAATATGAGGGAACAAATGAGTTGCGTTCAAAACCATTTCCGTCAATCACTGACCCATGGTAGAACTGAGTTATTTCCCTTGATTTAAAATATCCTTATTATTACAGCATCTCTTTTTGAACCGAATACCAAATGATGAAATAGAAGTTAGGTCCTACTGCAACGAATATATCAATTCTTAAATACATAAGAATTAACCCTTTCCTGTTTTTTGAAATTTTAGACTGGTCCAAATTGAAAGGTTTTTCAGACCACAATTTAAAGTCCAACTTATTTGAAATATAATCATTCGGTGGGGTAGAAAATATTGTGGAAAAAGAAGAAATTGCTTGTTACAAGCAATTTCTTCTTTTTCCACAATGTTTGCTCAATCATAAAATCACAAGGACGTAAAAACCAGGGGTTAACCAGGAAAGGGTTAAAGGATTACTGGTCACGCCCACAGAGTTCCAACCGGAAGTTCTTCTTAGTTTATTAACGGCCTTATTTTGAAATAACATACACAACTGATTCCAGCAGTGTTCTTATAAGGCGAAGCGCAAGTTCGATTATTTACTTAGCGTAGAACTTGTCGCATTCAAAATATTAATTTTAGTTACTTCTATTAAATCAAGTGCTCTGATCGGCCGAAAAAAATATCCATAACTCCATGTATAGAATTTTGAGCAAACAGCTGTTTTGTATGCTTTCGCACAAAATAGTTCCATACTAAAGAGTACCTAAATTTGTAAAATAATTGCTTTTTTCTGCTCGATGTCAAATGAATAGAATACTTTTGTTTTCATGGAGGTGTGAAAAAAGATATACCACTTATCACACTTATACAGGACTCCGCTTCGTGTATATACAGTATATTTAGTTTTATCGTTTCATACCTCCAGGAAAAAAATGTTCTCTTCATCTTTAGTGATTTAACCCAACAAATTCATTCCAAAGAGACACAATATTCAGACATCAAAAGTTTACAACAAATAGAAACAAGCATGGAAAACATTATGTTTTCTGTATCCAAACTCATTTGTCTGGCGGTGTTTTTGAAAGAAAATATTAGACCGCAGCTAAAGTGCGCTTCCTTAATTAAGACTGAATTTTCATCTTCAATTTTTCAATCAAGAAATATTGGTTGAAAAATAAAGATTCAAAAGCTTCGAGTATTAAAGTTTTGTAACGTGAGGAATATTAATACAAAATTAAACTTTCTTTTCCGAATTCATGTTTGTGGGCTCAGCTGGCAATATTTGGCTTAACATGTCTCAAAGATTATTAACCCTTTGCTGAATGAAAACTGATTTTCACGACTCTGAGATATATTATGACTGCGTTTGGCGATAAAAAGCTTGTAACCCTAGCTTGAATAAGCTCTAGTTACGAGGTTATGGTCGCTGACCCTCGATGACACTGTTTGCCACAAGCGGTTTATTTATAGAAAGAAGAAAAAAAAGTTTTGTCCTAACCGATCTTTTTATCGCAATAGTTTGAAAGGCATTCGCAACATCCCTGAATATCAACTAGGTTTAGATTATTTTGTCTCGTGAAGGGTTAAATGAAAGTGATACTTCTTTTATATGGCAATGCCATGTACTTTACTTCTTTCCTTTACATGTAGCTATATTTTTTTCTTGGTGTTATTTTATCTGTCCTGCAGGATGAAAATCTTTATGAAATTATTATTATCATAATTACACTGTGACGACTTTCACCAGACAGTTAAGCCTGTGGTTGATGATTTCAACAATATGCGCGCCAAGTGAAGACTCGGACCAGCTTCTGTATATACCATTGATAGATAACTATACTAAAATTCTAGACTGGTCCAAATTGAAACGAATTGTTGACGACATTATTAAGTGTATGAAATTTTAGATTTTTTCGGATAGGAAACATTGTTTCAAGCAATTTCTTCATTTAATTACTGTTGCCTAAATGGTTTTCTTGCGGGGCGTCAAAAAGCGTCATTGTTTGGGAATGGGTTGAGGACTCGGAGTTACTCTTCAAGATCAGTGACTAGTGGGAATGGAACGCACATTTGAAATTGGTTGAAATGACATGGTATGATGATTTAAAAACAACTCCCACTGATCTTTGATATGGCAATTTGTCTGATGTATCAAACGGTTTGCAAATGTAAGGTCAAGTTATTTGTGAACGACCTCAACGGAACGAATAAACTGTAATCACGACGTTTAAGTCGTCAAACAACAACGTTGAATCCTACAAATGTCCAAGTCAACATTTTACTTCTGGTCTAAATGACTTTCTTGATCGATCAACCGATGTTTTTACAGCTGAAAAATGACAAGTTTACGTGATAATCATTTGCCATCTTTTTGTAGGTTTATATCTAGTCTAAACTTTTAAATAAGTAAACGATTTCTTATTTTGCATCGTTATGCTAGTGTCTTTAAAAGAGAACGTTAATATATGTAAAATTTGATGTTAGATTCGTCTATTAAGATTTAACATTTTGATCGACTTGATTTTTGTTTTACTTTAACGAACAAAGTTTTGAGCCCGGAACGCACAAAGTAGGTCCATAAACTTTTACCATAACTAGAAAAAATATTTGCTTTGTTTTGTTTGATGGCATTATATTATAAGAAATAAAGATAATATTAGTTGTTTTAATTAGATATGAACCTAAAAACTTAATTACACTAATGTATGAATTCGCTTCGCGTATTCATACATTAGTGTGATTAAGTTTTAAGGTTCATTAAGAGATGAAGAGAATATTTTTGTTTTCATGGAGGTATGAACCGAAAAACCTAATCACACTGTATGAATACGCGAAGCGGATTCATACATTGTGTGATTAGGTTTTTCGGTTCATACCTCTATGAAAACAAAAAATATTCTCTTCATTTCTTATAATTTAATAGCATCGAGCGAAAAACGCAACAACTTAACAAATTTTGATAACTTTTTGTAGTGAACTATTTTGTGCGGAAGCATTCAAAATGGCTGCGTACTCAAAATTTTGTTCATGGAGGTATGAATTAAATTTTTCGACCAATCAGATCGCTCGTTTTTGATAGACGAAACTAACAATTAAATTATATCTCAATGAAAATATCAACAAATGTTCTCTTTTTTTTTCTTAAATGAATGTGTATAGAATGGTAGGGACTCTGCTACGTAAAACGATTTGATAAAGAATGTTCGGGCAACGGTTTACACATGTTATGATCTACAAATTTAACTATACATTTTCTTTGCAATTTGCTTTTTTTTTTTTTTGCAAGAAAATATTTTTGATATTTCGCTTAAGAAAAATACACAAAATATGTAACAGTACTATCAGGTGACTGTGGAATAATACCTACTCACCTTTGTTGTGTTCATATTCTCTAGGAGTGTTACATTGTCAAATGTTATAGCATCCAGGAAACATCTAGGTGTCGCACGTCAAAACTTTCGAATGACATCGTGTAGATATAACATAATTGAAATGAGCATTTCCCTTAATACCGTAAGGAAAATGCTACTAATTCAGAGCCTAAAATCGTGTTGCTTTTTTTTTTCTGTTGGTGACTTGCTTGTTTATATCTTTATTGTGCGAAGAAGAAAAAGAAAGTACTCACACTCGTGAGCTGGCATTAAGATTTATTTTGCAAGCGTATTTGTTGTCGTAAGTTTTCATTTATACATTCTTTCAACGAAACGTCTTTAAGGCCGTTTTACTTGAAGTGAGAAGCAAATTTCCGACAATTGACCAATCGCGGTTGTCAATGAAAAGACCAGTCGACCAATGAAATCATTCATTAAGATCAGAAATTAAATTTAAACTCCGACATTCGCCGCCAGTTTGGAATACTTTTTTTTTTATTTGGCTACTTAAAGCGTCGTACCTACAGCTTATTCAACCAACTATTCACCTTTCTTTGTCATTTTACTGGCTACACTTTTTGCAAAATAACGTCGTTTAATTTCGAATTGGGATGGGACTTCCTGTTAGAGTCAGGGAGTGTTGATAAAGGAGTTAGTGGGCGGGGCCAGCGATTATTCATTTTTGACCCCATCAAACATTGGCAGTTTCTGTTGTCATAATGTAACGTCATTCAGGCAGGTTTTCCCTAATAGCGTATTAATATGTTTATTTTCTTTATTTTATTTCTTGTTTTCAGCCTTATAAATGTAGAAGTTAAGAGTTGGTCACCATACATGCCGGTCCTCTAGGGTTCTGTAAAAAAAAAAAGAAAAAAAGAAATAACAAAAAAGGATTAGAAATACATCTAGAATTGAAACAGACATCAAATACTCGATCTGACTTGTAACAAAGCAAGGGTTAAAACAGAACTCGTATTTGCTGATAAGCCTTATCGATGTTGCCCTTTAAATCTGTGTTCGTAAACTCTGTAGGCGATAGTATATAATAGTAAGGTAAATCTATTTTATCTACGTTTAAGTGTGTGGGTGAAAAAGTTGCTACTGGATTGTAAATGGATTTTAGAACCAATTGTTCAATACGCGTGAGTATATTCATACACTAGCTGTGTTTTACCCGGTACCAGACGACATTTTTTTACTGTTCCAAATTGAAAGAAGTTGCAAACAACAGTTTCAATTGAATGAAAACATAGTGAGAAATGAAGAAATTGCTTGTTTCAAGCAATTTCTTCATTTTCCAAAATATTTTCCAAATGTTTCATAGCTTTTTTCCACAGGGGCGTCAAAACTAAAGCAAGCACATACTCTCGCGCGCACGCACGCACTCAGATATTTTTGCTTAATAATCTAACTACTTTTTCAGTGATACTATCAAGCAAGCATTCCCGAGAAATCTTAATAGTTCATGGAAAACCGTTAGACTAAAATCCTTTTTTACGTTCACTTAGATATTGTCATCGATACAGGCACGGATGTGAATTTATGATATTCGCTAATCGTTCTAAAGAAACGATCAATAAATTTCTATCAGCTGTGTACTAATGAAGACTGGTTATTCTTGATACACTGGCTGGTTTGAGTTTTTACTTAGCGTAAATTATGTAAAATTAAAGCCTATCAGGAGAGGGCTGTATATGTCATATCTGATTGCACAGTGCTAAGGCATTTATAGAATATAAACCATGGTAAGTTTTATTCTCAAACTGCGTCAAGGTTAAAGTTAAAGGATCACAGGTCGCCTCTGCCCCGATGTTTATAATTTGTGGTCAATATAGATTTAGTTATTTTACTTTAATCAAATGGGACGCCATTAAAGACGCTTACGCTGACATTCAGGGATTTGGAAATAGATTTTCCGAGGCTTTCGTCCCGAGAGTGCTATAAGTAGCAATATAACAGAATATCATAAACATATATATATCTCACACCATTGTATGTATTCTCTCTATCTATTTCGATGACGTTTGAAATGTATTTTTTAAACATTTTGTTGAATATAACTAATGGGAAAACCTTTTCATTTCCATACGTCTTAATTAAACGAAACTGTTTTACGTTTAATGTCCGAAGTAATAAGCAACACGCACGAATAATTGTGTTAACTTATATCAGTATATAAAACGCGCACAATCCAGGAAAACGATAGGCATACTCGTTATGTATGCAAAAAATATCCCTTATAGAGTAGCAATACATTCAGTTACACGACTGAATAGCTGATATTCAAAACTGAGCAAACGTGTTCAAAAATGTCGATTGATGCCAACTGACCACGGCGTTAGAATAAAGTTAGATAGTTATTAGTAAGTTTCAAGCTTTCTAGTGGGGAGAGATGTCGCTCATCAATACAGTCACGAAAAGTGACGATGTTTCCCACATGGAGACTATTGCAGGTAACTTGGACCGACACGAACTGGTCCCGATACCACAGACCGACAACCCAAGATATCAGATAACAACAACAGCATTTCCTTCTTGAACTCCTTACGAAATATACTTGATCACTGATGTGTGACAGCACTGTCAAATACGGGTTCCTGGTTACTGAACACAAGCTAGCTAGATCTAGCTTGAATTTTAGACGACTGATTCCTGTCTCAATTTAAGTGAAATAAAAGATAAACCGAGGAGTGTTATGAAATATTTTTACAGCTTTTCACCGCTAAACCAGAATCAAATCCCTATTTCGGGTATTTGTGCGAGTTTTTTTTTTTTTTTTTTTTTACAAATAAAGCAATATTTTCCGAACCTGTTAATCTTTTATCCACCAATTTATATTATTGTTGTCGCTCCAAGAGTATGTGTCTAGATAAAAATCGGAATGATAATTCTACTGCATAGTAATACTTATTGACAACAAAAATATATGAAACAGCCACAACAAAACAAACAAACAAGCAAACAAACAAGCAAACAACAACAAAAACCTAATTTCGTGTAATCGTTGTCGCAGTACAGCTTTCGTATTGTATTACTCTACTATTGTCGAGGTCGTAATCTCGGGTTCCCTTGTTTAAATCTTTAATCAATTGATCAATCGCTGGCCACGCCCACTGACTCCCTAAGCTCCGCCCATTAACTCCAACAGGAAGTTCTGCTTCGATTTTTAACGGCGTTATTTTGCAAAATTTATGGCCAGTAGCATATAACAAAAAAATAAAATGATTGGTTTGTGACCTAACGTCGTAACTATAGCTTGAATAAGCTGCAGTTACGACGTTTAAGTCGCCAAACCAACAATAAAGTTAAACAAAATGGAGTTGATAAGCTTAGGTCCGGGCTGAATAAAATATTTGATTAGTCGTTTGATTCCTTAATTGACTGCCGCGATTGGTCAATAATTAATTCTCTGTGTCATAATCTAACGTTCTGGAAGTTGTAATTGTTGGTGCTAGTATTATTCTCGCATCTACATTGCTTACCTGTTTCTTGGTGTAATATTTTTTTTTTTTTTTTATTTTGGTTATAAATTTCTCGTTCTCGACGTCATAATCTCGTTATATTTCAAGAAATATTCGACGATAGCACGAGTTTATAAAGTATATACTCAGCTTCTCGTGTTCTCGTCACTTCCACAGCTTCACTCGTGCTCTCGTCATTTCCACAGCATCAATCGTGTTCTGGTCGTCGTTTTTACCTTATCTACTGTGATAGTCATACGTTTCATGGTGTTAATGCTATTCCATACAAAATGACTTACATGCTGTCAAGAAATGTGCAACTTATATTGATTTTTGAATGTCCATATACAAACAATTTTTGGGCAATGAATCGAATGAAGTGGCTCAAAACTATACATACATAAACTCTGATGCCAATTCAAGAAAATAAAAGAAATTGAACATATTCTGCAATCTTTGAGCATGCATTGCGAATTCAAAGAAAATACAATAGAGAACACGTGAAATACAGAATATTGTTTTTCCTCTGTCACGAAAAACGAAAACTCGAGTTTACAAGTCGATGGTAATACGAGAGTATGACTAAGAGGTCTCGAGAGTACGAGGGTACCATGGTGAAAGTACGAGATTCATTCGTGTTTTCACCGTAATTCTCTTGTTTTCTCTTCGTCACCGTCTAGTATTCTAGTATCTTAACCCATTCCCACACAACAAAATTTTAGTCCGGTCCAAATTGAAAGAGACAGCAGACAACAAGTTCAGTATAATGGACTTTTATTTTTTTTTTTTTCGTCTTTTGGGATAGAAAACATTGTGGATAATGGAGAAATTGCTTGTCACAAGCAATTTCTCCATTGTCCACAATGTTTCCCAAAGCTTTTTTATTGGGGGCGTAAAAAGGAGGGATTGTGATGGAATGGGTTAAGCGCCGTACACTCATAGGTTATTTTTTCCATGTCCTGGGCTCTATATCGACCACGGCGAATATCCATTCCACGTGTCCCCAGCCAATTTGTGAGTAACAATAACCTAAGTGAGATTAGCAGTTGGAAAGGTTGTTGTGGTAGTGCTGGTGTTAGAAAAACTAAGAATACACGGTTATGTGCTCCAGCGGCCACGGTATGACCGAGATACTGTTAAAATTGGTGTTATACCGAATTCAATCGATGAATCAATCACTATCAATCAATTAATCTTACCCTTTCCCATATAAGTCTCTATTCCTCTTTATCCGATTGTCTGCATGTCTGTCTGTCTGTATATATTGTGAGATTAATCAGAGAGTATTTTATCAAAACATAACATGTTTGTCAATGGGAATCATTATTATAATCTCTGTATTTTCAACCAAAGAAACAAGTTACATGTTTTATAACGCTATTGTGAATACAATTTCACAAGAGTACGGCCTTGTGAATGCGACATTGTAACAACAAAAACAAAAATCGACTGAGAAAATATATGTATATGGAAACGTGTTGGATAGTAGATTCTCTCTTACTGTCATGATCGTACTGTCGTAGTCGTACTCTCGTGTTTTCACGTTTTCCTTATGGTACTACCTGGTCAGGCATTCAAACTAACAACAAAAAGAAAATCTTTGATCCATACGGTTTTCCACAGAATTAATAATAAAACAAAAATAAAGATATATGAGCATTTTCATTTCCCATACTGATTCTGGTTAAATAGATTTCTTGGTATAAAACGGTCTTAAATTATCAGAAAATGTTAGATCCATTTTCCTATATAACTTCTGGTTTAAAAAAGAAATTCCAAGAATTCGTATGCTTCTGAAATCTACCGACAGTTTTACCGTCTAGTTATTGAAGTGGTTCATTAAATTTTCAAAAATTACAGATTAATTATTTTGATAGCCACAGGGCTTTTTAAGCAGCAAAGGAATAGCATTTGGCAGACGCCATTTTTCTGTAAAACTGAATAGACTGATAAAGGCCTACTTTCGTTTTTTTTTTATCACAAAATGATTTTGAAGATATATAATTATATAAATGAATATTATATTGTAGTCATTATTATCAGTTTGCATGGAGTTAAACACCGTTTTGGACAATATTTTCAATATTTAACCATGATGCATTTCGTGACATATCTGCTGTATTTGTATAACCATTGCCAGGTCGAAATTCTAAAAAGTCTAACTAAAGGATCTATGTGAATTTGAAACATCCTGTCGCCCTTTGAGGTATTCCTATGAATAGCATTTTCCCTGAATCGGACAAGTCACTCAACTTTAAATCATGCTTAATCGCTGTTGATTGTTTTTATTTTAAAAAAAAGACGACGTTAGTTTGTGATACATGTAACTAATAAAATGTCAGTTAGTATCATGATTTCTTCAAAGTTTTATACACTTCGAAAATATCGATAGGTAGATTATTGACAATATTTAGTTTGTTTGCACATTCTGCTTGGCTTTTCAACGCTAATGAGCCATTGCTCATTTATTGGACTAAAAAAACGGACTGTATCAGAACGTTTTGTGTCTATCTTAACAATTTTTAGATCAAGTGATCAATTAATATCGACCTTTATTTCATTACATATGCTTACAAAAACCCATATATACAGAGTTAATCAAAAGAATCGTCTATAAACAGACAAGAACTAGGCTTTTCCACGACAGTACGATGCCACGAGAGTATTAACCCATTCCAAAACCTCAAAATTTTAGACTGGTCCAAATTGAAAGAAGCTGTAGACTACAATTTCAAGTTAATTGAATTTTGAATTTTTTCGTCTTTTTGGATAGAAAAAATGTGAACAATGAAGAAATTGCTTGATACAAGCAATTTCTTCATTTTCCAAAATGTTTTCCAAAGCTTTTTTCTTTGGGGAGGGGCGTAAAAGGAGGGATTGTATGGGAATGGGTTAAAGTACTGTCATAGTATCCTTATCTCAACAACGTACTATCAATTCAATTCAGTATACTTTATTAGCCTGTCAAACTATATAGAGGTGGGATTTACCTGACTGTTGACCTATATAGATTTGTTTGTCCCCCGCTTACACCATCGATTAAGTACAAATACAAGACAAGTGCAAGGGTCTTTTCGTCGGCAAAACCATTGAATTGGACAGATCTAATTTTTGTAAAACAAGAAAAGATTGAATGATCTCCATCCGTCGTCCCTTATGTTTTGTTTCGATAAGAGATGGTCAAACGATGGAAAATTAAGATAAACAAATAATAGACTTTCATACTGAATCTCGTGGGGTTTTTGTTTTTGTTTTTTTTCTTTCGACAAGAAGCTTTCATGTCTTTACTATGCAAACGTCATTATTTTTCGAATAAAGTGTATATTAAAGAATTTAGTCAAGCTTGATATGCAATAGCTGAAAAATTGCATCCTAAACAATACCAAAGAAATTTAGGTTTTTAACCGTATAGTTCGTTGGTACCTGCATGGTCTAAAATTCGTTCCTTTATACTTCATGGTTGCTTCGTGATGTGCAAACGAAATAATCCAAATAGCGATCACCAATGCCACGTAACTTTAGTTTGACTGTACTGTAGTTGCGAGGTTTTGAAGGCCCACTGATGAAACAGATTATCTTACTTCTAAAAATTCTTCTTTTTATTATTATTATTAAATATACCCACAAAAACTCGAATGGGTGGGGAGAGCGCGAATAACTGACAAAACAATTTATTTATTACTTCTAAAGATTGGTTTATGACAGCAGAAAATGGAGAAACGTGATTCCAGCATATTTCGAAGAAATAAAACAACATAATTAGTTTCATCTTCTTTCGTTTGTGAACGTATGAGTTATTATGTACTTGTTTAAAATATTACATAATGATGATGAACATTATTGTTCAAGTCATTTCAGTGAATAAACTATATGTTATGTTATAAATCATCTGCTCTTCGCTCGTTTTAATTAAAAAATGTGTATAGTAATTTTGTGTTTAATATTATCGTAAACAACATTGACCTGTCGCTCATATAACATTCCTTTGACCCTCATTTGTATTCGGGAAGAACATCAAAATATAGATTTAGAAAGTTTGAACATCAGTTGAAATAGCAATTTTTACCCCACGCATCGTATCTATGAATAGATATTTGCGTAAGTTCGCGGACTTTGAATCCAACAGTTGAAGGTACGAGCCTGCTGCAGATAATATTTTTTTCTACAACCGGTATACATTTTTTATTCTAAAGGATATTCTAACTTGAGATTTTGATTTTTTTTACTGTAAAATGACCGAAGCAAAACAATAGAATTTGATTCCGAAATGTATATTTTCATTAAATGTTCATAAAGAATAATTGCTAGGAATTAATTTGAAATGTGTCATCAAAAAATTCAAAAAAGTGCAACACGACTTTTGTTTTGAAGAAAAATAAAAGCTTTACACTCCCTTTTATCTAGATCTATGACTATAAGGACTGTCTCTATAAATGACATTTAAATGTAAATATATATTCGGATGGAGGTTATACAGTTTTTAGCCTGAGATTGCGTAAGCAATCTAAGGCTAAAGTTACCATGCTAAAAATTCAAATCCATGCAGAGTTTAATGTGAAAACATAATGTAAAAACATCTACCGCAATCAATGTGATCTTCTGTCGCTTGAAAAGTAGATCGGATCTGACCATAAATTAATACGCCCGATTGAGACGAGAAGGGCGAAGGCGAGATATGACTCATTGAAAGCTGTCGGCTTGATATACAGTGCTTTCGTGCGAGTGTTTTGAATTTAGCAAAATTATCAAAACTTGACGAGTGATTGGAAAGAAAGAAAGGAGATATATGATTTATTGGAAATTATTAAACATATATAATCATAACATATTATTAAGAAAAATTATGTGTTTGTTTCATACCAAAATAATATTACTTATTTTAGAGTAACAATGTTAAAACGGTCCGGTT
Organism: Fragum fragum; assembly: GCA_946902895.1. Lineage (NCBI taxonomy): Eukaryota > Metazoa > Mollusca > Bivalvia > Cardiida > Cardiidae > Fragum > Fragum fragum. The sequence goes on along the minus strand of OX336368.1, from coordinate 39,237,433 downwards.
AGACGAAGTTGCTGTATAAAGCTGATAAGCGAAGCTGTCGGTTTTACGCACGATTTGAATGTTTTGTTTAACAAAGTAATTGGTCATTCATAGGATCATAATTATTAGCACTGTCTGAAAACAGTTTGGTCATGCTCGGACTTTGTGTCTATATATTTTTACCTCCGAATTCAAACCCAAAGGATGCAACGTCTACATACCGCTTTTGAGAGGTGTACATAATCACTTTAACCTGGTAAACGACCGCCCGACCTCTCTCGCTCTCTCTATCTGGGTGATTATAAATCACAAATTTACATAACGAAATTGGTCTGTCTCACTCTCTAGCCCTCTCTCGCTAGCTCCACTGGCTGAAAGCCAACGAGCTTTTGTCATGATGTGGTGTCCGTCGTCCGTCCGTCCGTCAACTTTTACTTTAAAAATCTTCTTCTCAGAAAGTACTGAACACAATTCAACCAAACTCAACCAAAATTCACAGGATGGGTCATTGGGTAGCCTCTATCAGATCCTTTCAAAGCATTTTGGTCGGGTGAAAAATATGTAACGATATAAACATGTAAATATATCGTTACAATACCTCAACAGGATGGAAAGTATTGCGGGTAAGTTGTGTCCCCTAGCGCACAAATTCGCAGATCTGCGCATAATCGACAGTAGATTTGGGTAGTAAGTGGCACCTCCGATAATCCGACCATCAAACTTTTTCTGCCCAGATTATATATCTCCTGTATACATGTCTCAGGCTTTCAGCGCTTTCAGCGTTTTGATTTAAGAACGGAAGTCACCATACAACCATATACTTTTACCATAATGCTTGAGAAAAATATATAACGTCAGATGAAATGAAGATTTGAATCAAAACAATGAACGGAAGTTATTTTTAAATTCGGTCGTTATCAACAGAAAGATAACCTCGGTTGGTGACATAGCCTCGTTTATCTAAGCTGTAGTTACACGTTTTTTGGTCCAAACTGTCGACTTCAAAATGAATTATGTGGTGAAAAATGACAGAATAAAGCGGCCAAAAGAAAATAGATAAATAAAAAGGAGAATAAAAATATAGAAATGACACTTATATAAAACGACCTATTATAGTTTTTCGAGATTCAAAATTGAAAAAGGAAAAGAAAAAAAATTAATAAACAAACCTAAAGTTGAAAATGTTGATTACGTATTCATATGCGGATCTGAACCTGGGTCTATAAGTAAAGTATCAGCAATAGAGAGAGGGTTTAGACCACTGCGCTACACACCGAATCACAATTCAAAATATAACTTATAAGTAAATTCGGTTTATGGCCTCGTGGAGATCATCGACAAATTACGAAAGATAATGAAGTGACAGGTCAAACATGTTTTGCAATAACTGTCTGTAGTGTGATTATCTTTATATGCTCACCGTATCCTCACGTTATCACTATCATTTTTGCCTTACCATTTCTTTTTCGTCATCATACCTTCACATTATTAACATCCAAATTTCCTGCTTTCGTCATCGTGATTAAAATCACGAGAGTACGATCATTATAGACCGATAGTTTGATAGCGATATCGCAATAGTATAATGACGCGAGAGTACGATAACGTTAACGTTATAGGACAAGGACGATAACGCGATGGTACGATGATGATAGCTCGAGTATGATGCTGATGTAATGAATTTGCGATGGTGGTATCACGCAAGTACGATGGGGAGAGGACGATTATTCTTGTGATCTCGTCATAGTACTTTCGAACTCTCGCGTTATCACCGTCGTACTCTCATGAAATATCCGTCCTTTCTGTTCCTCACGCGTTATTACCGTCGTACTATTGAACAAATCAGTTACCTGTTTTCAAGTCAAACCAGCATAAGACAAAACGATGACAGTTCAGCCACGCATACTGTTCACCGACAAGGACGTTTGTCTGAGATATTAATTGGTATGGGTAGGTTTAAGATAATGTCTGGACATAAAACTAGAGCCGAATCGTTAATGACTAATATAGACACTGTAGATACAGCTTGAAAAACAAGAAGAAATAAAAATGTGTGGTTATGACGTTTCAGTCGCCCACCAACGTTGGAATGATGTGTGTTCGGGGCCAACATTTCATTTCTGGGTGTTATTGCGGATTTCATTTGATTTTCTAATTGACCGAGTGTCAATCAAACAATTAAACGACTAATTAAACCGTTCATTCAGACTGGAAGTTAACTTTGAATTCCGTCATTGGTCGACATTTGTGTCATTGTTTTGAAGACATAAACTTCGTAACAACAGCTTTTTAAGGTCGCAATCCAACCGTTTTACTCCTTTTTTTAACAATTTACTGGCTTTAAATTTTGCAAAATAACGTCGTTAATTGTGGAATTGAAACTTCATGTCTGAGTCAGTGCGCGTAGCCAGCAGAGTCAAAGGGCGGAGCCAGCGATCCGCCAATTTATGCGGCCATGTGTCAATTATTCGAGAGAATAAACGTTTAAGTATTTTGTGTAAGATTTAAAAGTGTATATCCGTGTGATCAAAAGATTTAAGAAAGAGTTCCTTTCGCCTCAGAATTTATATTTTCACAAACAGGGAACTCGGCTAATTTATTGCCAAGCAATTAATTGAAGATCTTATGTAACAGTTTGTTGAAGGATAAAGTTAGATAAATAGACGAGAACAACATCTATGAGATAATCCAGATGGCGTTATACCATTCCGAGTCATGATGTAGCTGGCTTTTAGATGCACTGGTATCGCCGTCGATTAAATCAATCTCCACACCATGGTGCTTTTTGACGCTTCTTAAGAAAAACAGTTGGGAAAACAATGTGTACAACGAAGAAATTGCATGTTACACGCAATATCTTCAATGGTCTCTATCCAGAAAGTTGAAGAAATCTTAAATTTCATAAAATTTCAACTATTGTCTGTAGCTGCTTTCAATTTGGACTAGTCTCAATTTTTCAGGGGACTTACGAGAAAACTTCGACGTAGAGATAGTTCGACGTGTAGATAGTCGATTTTCCATGTAAGACCAAAAATGGTGGCGAAATACCGTAGGTAAATAAGGCCACAAATGATTTGTACTAGTATGATTATCTAATCGAACGAAATATATAACGACGATGTATTTATCGTAATTTCTTTTATTAATATTCTTATTATGATCACTCGTACATAGAGCTTTGTTCAATCTTTGTTACTTTTTTTGTTCTATTATTTATTATTCTTCGTGTCGATTGCATAGTTCGACAAATGTCTCTTTCCTGTGGAAATAACCCAAGTATCCACCCGGATTGGTTACGAGGTCCTTCCTTTAGCGCGTCACGTCGGTAGAAGTTTTGCGAAGTTTTACATTTTGCTCGCCCACCGATGGTATGGATGAATATATGAATCTTGATACTGTGATTATCAAACGCTACTGCAGAACTTTGTTTTTTTCAATTTTATTTTGTTTGTTGTTTTTTTCACTTTCAAAATAGATATATATAACACCCATTCTGACGTTTAAAGATCAGGTTTCCGACTAATCGAGAATCTATTTTCAAATGATATCATAAGAAAGTACAACAATGATAAAAACAACAACAAAATAAGTATATCAACTCCTGGCAAATGGATTCGTTGTAGGACGTTTGACTACAGTGTGACGCTGTTTTATAATCAAAGTACTGTAAGCTAATACGCATGGTTTGTTAAGTAATTTTCTTTGGCAAGGGTTATCATGATAAATAAACGAGGTTATAGAATCTCGGGGGATAACCTATAACAAAACGACAAAATCTTAGACTGGTTCAATTTAAAAGAAGTTGCAGGCGACAATTTTAAGTTGGTGGAATTTATAAAATCTTTGCCCTAAGGGGTAAGAAAACATTGTGGATATTGAAGAAATTGCTTTTCTAGAGATGTTTTAAAGCGGAGTTAGGTGGTAATGGGTTCAATAGCATGCTTTTGAAAGAGTTCTCTTCGATTCGAATTAAGTTAAATTCTGTGGCCATAAAATGAAGAGCGTATAGTGAAGACCCTGTGTATTTATACGCCCCTAAATAGAAAAATAAAAATGAATGAATAAAAAATAAAAAAAGGGGGGAAGCATTCCTGAAAATGAAGTAATTGTAATATTTTCCATACAAAAGAAGAAAAAAAAATAAAATCCCATCAATTTGAAATTGTCGTCTGCAACCCCTTCCAATTTGGACCTGTGTAAAATTTTATTGTTTGGGAATGGGTAACAAATGAGTAATCGCATTAATGCTGTGGGTGGCTTGATAGCTAACAAAAATACCAAGTTTCATGTAAATATCGCTAAAAATAATTGAGATATGACCACAGTTAAATTTCTTACACCAAAAATAACGCTATCGGTGTCAAGAGGATTACAACGGCTCGACTTTCGTTCCTGGAAACGAGCTAGAACAATGTGTCTAGTCTAATAACGCTATGTTGAAACAATATTCGAATACGATTTTCCGGTTGTGTCCGATTTTCTTTCCGGCCTTTAATGATTATGTATGAAGGTTCGTGACTATATCGAAGCAAATTCAGCAGTTTGTATTATTGGTTGCAATGGTAGCTCACTAATGTGTATTTTTAAGAAACTTTACACACAGAAATCTATGTATTCTTGAATACTCTCCCGTTATTGTAGAATAAGTCAAACATACACATAACGGACACTAAGTTCTGTTGTTTGTACTGAGGACAGCGAGGGGTCATAAAATACCGAATTTTTTAACCCATTACCACACAACAAAATTTTAGACTAGTACAAATAGAACAAGCTTGCAGACGACAAAACAGAAAAGCTTGCAGACGACAGAACAAAGTTGGTTAAGATAGAAAAAAAAGGCAATATGAGATAGAAAATATTGTGAGTAAAGAAGAAATCGCTTGTTACAAGCAATTTCTTATTTTCTCATAGTGTTTTTCAAAGCTATGAGTCCACAATGTTTAAAATGCGGAAGTATGTGGTAAAGGGTTAAACGATTCTCTGTTAAGACATTTTCCTATTTGATTCGATTTTTTTTCACATGAATTTGTTATTCGATACATAATATGAACTTTTTCTTTTAAAGATAAATCGATAGAATTCTCGAAGTAATTGTTTTTTAAATTACTTATAGACCTAATTCCATTCCTATGATGAAAAGGAAATCTAACAGGTTTATTTCACTCCCACGCTGTTCGTCATGCTATAAACGGAATTATTTTCTGGTACGGATGGTCCTAAACTGCTCGGAGGTTAGGGAATTAGAAAGACAAGCTTGCTTGTTTGATTGAATGGGGTTTAACCCATTCCAACACAAGAAAATTTTAGACTGGTCCAAATTGAAAGAAGCTGCAGACGACAATTTAAATTTGATGGAATTTTAAATTTGCCAGTATTTTGGAATAGAAAACATTGTGGATAATGAAGAAATTGCTTGATACAAGCAATTTCTTCATTTTCCACAATGTTTTCCAAAGCTTTTTCTTGCGGAGCGTAAAAAGGAGGGCTTGAGTTGGAATGGGTTAACGCCGCTTAATTTAACAAATTGTCAGTCATATCGCGGCGGCTGGAACACATATCAATGGATTCTTGGTACAACTCGCACCAGTACCACCATTACATCCTTTCCAAGCCTCCAGCTGCTATCCGACTAAGGTTTACGATTACCAACCAAAACATTGGTGAGAGACAAATGCCGGAAAGGATATGTGCCACCGCTGGGGATCGAACCCATGATACCCCTTGATTGAATATTAGGAGATAGACAAGTAAAAGAGCCACTGATTGAAATTCAAAACGCTTTAATCGTTAAACACTTTTGCCCTGTAACAACCGCAGGATAGTACAGGGGAAGTATATTTACACTATTAAGCAAATTGTTCAAAGTGAATTAAAACATATTCAAAACAAATGAGAAGACCTTTGCTCCCTATTTCAAGTCAGTTCGTGTGTGGTAATATATATTACGTGGTTCGTTGTTCATCAGTAAGTCTCTGGACGTAAACATTAATTAACCTTCTAGATATATATTTATTACACATGGATAAACATTGACTTTGACGAATCGATTGCAATCATTTAGACAGTAGTCAACTTTGAACTTCGATATTTATGTTAAACATTTTGGTTCGTTTTGTAACTTAACCCTTTCTCACACTACAAAATTCTGTGTATCCAAAGTCAGAGAAGTTGCAGATGACAATTTCAAGTTGGTTAAACTTAAGAAGTCTTTGTCTTTTAGGGTAGCAAACACTGGACAGTATCATTGAGTGGGAAATGGGTTTACGCTTACTTCAGTGTATTCAAGCTGTAGTTACGGAGTTTAGGTCGCCAACAAACGATTTACTCTCCTATTTTCTAACCCTGGCCTCCTTTTTTACAAAGAAATGCCGTTAACCCTTTCCTGTTTAAACCCGGGATTTTACGTTGCTGTGATTTTATACTTGAGAAATTATTGCGGAAAAATGAGAAATTGCTTATTACAAGCAATTTCTTCCTTTTCCACAATATTTTCTACCACATAGGATGGTTTCTTTTCAAATTACAGCCAATTCTTATTGTCGTCTGCAACTTCTTTCAATTTGGAACAGTCTAAGATTTGGGAAAACAGGAAAGGGTTAAAAACCACTTGTCAAACTACCATGTCTAAGATCAGTGGGCGGGGCAAGCAATCTGTCGCTAAGCATAAACAACCTCTGGCATAAAGCAAAGACGTAAACGGTAAAGCGAAAAGCTTCAAAAACCCAAAGGTAACATTATCCAATAATATCGATTATTGATCATGGTGAAAAAAAGTAACAATAATAAGTGTAATTATAAAAAAAGACAATAATGATGTTAATAAAGATAGTCATCGGTGTGCGAACACCGCCTCGTAGCTATAACGTAATCAAACTGTAAGTACGATGTCACGCACTGACGTTATTTTATTAGTCTAAGTTTTACTGACATGTTTTAGATGTGTATACTTTTTGTTGAAAAGTTTCAATTCTCTAGCCGTAATCTAATTGAAAGTTCCTATTCTCAAGCTGTTGTCTAATTAAAAAGTTTCTATTCTCAAGCTGTTATCTTGAAAAGTTTCTATCGTTAACCTAAGTGGGATAGCAGCTGGAGGCTAGGAAAGGATGTAGTGGTAGTACTGGTGTGAGAAATACCAGGAATCCATTGTTAGGTGCTCTAGACGCCGTGATATGACTGAAATACTGTTGAAAGCGGCGTTAAGCCCCATTCAATCAATCGTTCAATCAATCTATCATCTAGCTGTATCTAATTGAAAAGTTTCTTTAATCTAGTTGTTATCTAGTAGAAAAGTTTCTATTCTCTAGTTGATATCTGTTTGAAAAAGTTTCTATTCTCTAGCTGTTATCTAGTTGCAAAGTTTTTATTCTCTAGCTTTGATCTTGTTGAAAAGTTTCTATTCTCTAGCTGTTATCTATTTGAAAAGTTTCTATTCTTAAGCCGTTATCTATTTGAAAAGTTTCTATTCTCAAGCTGTTATCTATTTGAAAAGTTTCTATTCTCAAGCTGTTATCTATTTCAAAAGTTTCTATTCTCAAGCTGTTATCTATTTGAAAAGTTTCTATTCTCAAGCTGTTTTCTTTCTATTTACTGATCAGTGATGATGATGTCAGTTTGTGAAAAAAAAGGGAGGTAATTTTAGGAATTGAAATGTATTTGCATGATTGATGCTCCTTAGCTACTTTCAAACCCAAACTTACTGACATCCAGAGAGACAGGTTACGACATCAAAAAAATAAACAAATACAAATCAGCTTCTAGAGTTTCCTCACTTGAGATAACTTCTTTTGAAAGTTATCTTATTCCGGTAGTCCGAGTATTCAAGTGAAAACATTTAGTGCTGCATGCAGAAATAATAGATATTTCACAAGGTGTCACTGTTTCTGTAAGATGACAACGCAGGTTCTGTAAAGCAATTCATCAGCCTCGTGTTTTGATCTAATTCTAGTAATCAAGTCGTCATTTTGCGTGCAATATGTCGTAACTACAGCTTTATTCGAGCTGTAGCTACTATATTTTGCACGTCCAACGACGAAGTGCTCATAAAAGTATATTCTGTAGTCCATTTTCAACCCGAAGTTCACACAACGATTTTACAATACTTATCCTACCATATTCAAGTTTAGGCCGACTGTTAAATGTAGTCTCAATGCCCCTATTAATAACCTTCATCCGTTAATATACCCAGTCGGAAATATTCATTCCTTAGTCATACGGACGGCATTCGATCACAGGACCGTTCGATCCCTTGACCGGCGGCTAACTACTAGACAATAGCTTCCGTAATAGTATTACGGTGATGAGATCATAAAACGTTTCTTTAATTGACGGAGCACGGCTGTCAATCGAAGAATCAATCAACCAATCAAAGTATTCATTTAGACTGTACGTAAATTTTGAACTCCACATTGGCAGACATGTATTTGAAGCACTTTGTATTTGTTTGTTGTCTTAAACGTCGATATCAAATCTTATTCAAGATGTAGTTAAGACTTTTAGGTAACCAACTTACCATATTACGATTTAGTAATATGTTATTGGCCATTTATTTTGCAAAATAACGCAGTTTAAAATCTAAATTGAACTTCCTGGCGGAGTTCAGTCGGAGGAGACAGCTATCAGTTAATTCTTCCTCTTTCGCTTTCAGGGTTATCAATGATAGACTATGAGCAATTCTAAAACACCGTCTATCAACGGTACACGAGTACATGTACAAGGGAACGTAACACGACAACGAAATACTGCGATATTACCAGAATCCAGGAACCGCGGAGTCACTCACACAGATCCGAGGACAAAATCGTCTCTTGCACCACCGGAATATAAAGATTATTCAACCTGTAAAATCGTCGTTCTTGGAAAACCAGGAGTCGGAAAAACAGGTAAGTCAGAAAAAATGTGACCGGCCAGGTGAAATTGTTCTTTCTTGGCTAGAGCATGTTGATCTGTAATTGAAATTAATCCTTTCCTGTTCAGTCCCTTGTTTTTATAATTGCGAAAACATTGTAGAAAAAAGAAGAAATTGCTTGTAACAAGCAAATTCTCATTTTTCCACAATATTTTTTACCCTGCCTTATTTATCAAATTAAATCCACTTTAAATATTCGTTCGCAAAACCTTTGAATTTAGACAGGTCTAAATTTTGCAAAACAGGAAAGGGTTTGATTGCTCAAGACATAAGATATGTGACTGCACTGTTCGACTGATTCCATCAGAGCCCTTGTATTTCAAGATATTTAGCCGATGCTTGTTTGTATGATGTCATTTGGCGACAAAAAAAAAGGTATCAAACTTGAGCTGAAATATACGATATTGTGTTAGTCCTAGAGGATATGAACGATTCAAGTACCTAATCAATATCGATTGGTCAGCACGAAACAGTTGTAACTGCGTATAAACATATATGATCTATCGATATATAAGGTTATAGATAAGAGATTGATACGCTAAAAAGCTACACTACCTTAATTATCTGAATACTGTTTGAAGAATGTCTCTTTACTTATCGTATATGTGAAGCCCTGAGCAAAAAGGGATCTCCCTAGATATACGTAAAGTATCGATCCTGATAAGATAGCCCGGACTGCGCAGACTGACTAGAGTAGAATTTCCCCCCTGTTTGTAGATTTTATTAATCTAGATTGCTTTTTCAACTTTACCAAACGTTCATTTTTTTATAACCGATCTCTGATTGTTTTCTGCCCGACATAATAGCTTGTTTTAAATATTTGGTTATTACTCTGAGGTCTCCTTTCGCTTGACTGTAATTATGATAAACACACCCACACCCACCCCTCCCCCCACATAAACGTGTTGGAGATAACACATAAGCGAGAAAACTCTTATACCAATTAACTGTCTCGTGTACTGAATCAGTTACTGCAAAGTCCCAACCAAAGAGTTTATCACGAGGCCAGCTCGACTCAAACCACCAACCATGATTTTTTAGGTCAAATAAGCTACAACAGAGATAACAAAGTAATTACTCCCTCCAACGTTGATCCAAGACACCACATGGCCAGTAAATTAAGTCCGTCTATTAATCGCTTCATCTACGTCAATTAAACCACTTTCACTCATTGACGCTTCTTGACGCCCCGCAAGAAAAACAATTTGGAAAACAGTTTAGAAAAATGAAGAACTGCTTGCAACAAGCAGTTTCTTCATTTTTCACAATGTTTTTAACTCAGAAAATTGAAAAATCTAAAATCTTATAATCTTTATATAGTTGTCTGCAATTCCCTTCATTTTGGACCAGTTTGAAATTTTGCCGTCTTGTAATGGGTTAATCGTGTTTCAAATCTAAAAGAGTCTTGATGGAAGAGTGTAAAAAATAATGAAAACAAACGACGTGTGAATTATTTCGAATTATCTCTCGTTGAAGTTAAAACCGTGAAACGCTTTAATTAAGACCGAGCTCTATAATTATATAAGGGTCTGTTTAAACCACCTTGCATTTAACACTGGTCTAAATTGAAAGATGTTGAAAACGACATTTATTTAAACTGATGTGTATCTTTTAGTTATCCACACACCACAATAACTTCCCAGGATCGTTTTTCCCTAGAGGTGGTAAAAAAAGCAGAATTGTGTGGGAATGGGTTAACTGTTCGTTAGTTTTCGCGTGCGCGACGTCAAAATTGTTACCAGTGCCTGTTATCAACCCGAAGTTCATTATTTAGAAACAAAACTTTTGCAAGTTTTATTTAGCTATAATGAACGGTTAGTTGTAATCCTAAGAAACATCTCCGTACTTCATTGAAAACATTGTCCCACCGATGGGTGGATAATCGAAAATAGCAGCTGGAGGCTAGGATAGGATGTAATGATAGTATGCCATGGTGCGAGGTATACCAGTAATCCATTGTTAGATTCTCCAGCCGCGATATGACTGAAAAAAATGTTAAAAGCGGCGTTAAACCCCATTCAAACAACATCATCAACAACAACAAAAACTTTATTAAAAACAACAACGTTAATTCAGAAAATCACGAAATCAACATTCAAATCTAAACAACATACATATAGTTTGCTTTAGTTTGCAAGCCGGGCTCTTCTTTAAAGTTAATTCTTTTCATGGCTAGTCGAGATTTCAATTTAGTCCCTTGTCTCTAGAAGAACAGTTTTTTGGCCTGAGATTGCGTAAGCAATCTGAGGCTAAAGTTACAATGCTAAAAATTCAAACCCATGCAGAGTTTAATGTGAAAACATAATGTAAAAACATCTACCGCAATCAATGTGATATTCTGTCACATGAAAAGTAGATCGGATCTGACCATAAATTAGTACGCCCGATTGAGGCGAGGAGGACGAAGGCGGGATATGACTCATTGAAAACGTACAGTACTTTCGTTGAATTTGACAAAATTATCAAAACTTGACGAGTGAATGGAAAGAAAGCAATGAGATATTTGATATATTGGACATTATTAAACATATATAATCATAACATATTGTTAAGAAAAAATAAAAATAAGGTGTTTGTTTCATACCAAAATAATACATGTATTACTTATTCTAGAGTAACACTATTAAAACGGTCCGGTTAAACGAAGTTGCTGTATAAAGCTGATAAGCGAAGCTGTCGGTTTTACGCACGATCGAAATGTTTTGTTTAAAAAATTAATTGGTCATTCATAGGATCATATTCGCACTGTCTGAAAAAAGTTTGATCGTGCTCGGGCTATACATTACCTCCGACTTCTACCCAAAGGATGCAACGTCTACATACCGCTTTTGAGAGGTGTATATTATCATGTTGGCTGGTAAACGTCCGCCCGCCCTCTCTCGCTCTCTTTATCTGGAGATTATAAAGCGCATATGTACATAACGAAACTGTCTGTGTGGTAGAATACTCACATCGCACGCAAGAGCCTCCTGGTTCGAACCTGGCTACACGCTCCATTCCCCCATCTCTCTAAATCTCTAGCTCTCTCTCGCTAGCTCCACTGGCTGAAAGCCAACGAGCTTTTGTCATGATGTGCACGGTGTCCGTCGTCCGTCCTTCCGTCAACTTTTACTTTAAAAAACACAAAAAAACATTTAAGATCCTAACAAACAAGACTGCAGCCAGTCTAAGTTTCCTATCTCTAATTGGGAATATGGAGTTGTCGTTTGTTTTTTTTTTTGTCCTAAAGCATAGTTCTATCCGGCGTCCTTCAGTTTTTCAACGACAACTCAATCGACGGAACATAATCGAATAGTCGATAAGTAATTTCTCCAAAGTAACAATAACTTTTTTATCCATTTATAATTGACCAATTGGAGCTGTCAACAGAACGGCCAATCAATCAATCATTTTGACTGGAACTGAAATTTGAACTCCAACATCTGCAGACATTTTTGTGAAGTATTTTTGTTGGTTTGGCGACATTTTAATTTTTTGTTACGTGTTAATGGCCATAAAATTTTGCTCTATAACGCCGTTGAATAAAGAAGCGGAACTTCCTATTGGAGTCAATGAACGGGACCAACGGAGTTAGTAGGCGGGGTCAGCGATTGGTCAATTTCACATACTTAAAAACTTTCGGCTGCAGCTTCTTTCAATTTGGGCCAGCCTAAAATTCTGTCGCCCGGTAATGAATTATGTATAAACAAATAAGGGAAACCAGTGATGTCAATTGAATTACCGCTAAGAAATCAGGAGCTAAGTTTTGCAGTCATAAATCTACAAATAATCAAATGAAGTAGACAAATGGTTTGACTTTAATTAGCTTAAACAACGTCTAGGATTTATTTTTATGTAACAACAGACATGAATTAGGAGACGAAATGTTATTTCAGTCAAACTCAATTGAATTCCGGACTGCGTTTGGAATAGCTAATGCTGGCAAGTACGTTCAAACGGAATCTGACATTTGACTTAAGAAGTTTTCGGTTAAATGAAATATGTGTTTGACCCTTTAACAGACAATCGCCAACTTGACGACGGCAGAATATCAATTAGCTCCGCCCATTACCCCTGACAGAAAGTTCCACCTCGAGATCAAATGGTGATATTTGCGTACTTTGAATATTTTGGGAAAACATTGTGTTAAATGAAGAAATTGCTTGTAACAAGTAATTTCTATATTTTCCAGATTGTTTTCGACCAAGAAAGTCGAAAAAATCAGAAACTTGTAATTGTCATAAACAGCTCATTCCAATGTGTACCAGTGTACAATTTTGCCGTCGGGTAAATGATCATAATAATAGCAACTTTAATTCTCACATCAAACTACAAGGTATTTGAGAATAAATATCATATAAATATGTAAACAGAAGTGATCATATCATATGGCAGTACAACCAAAGAGAGAAGGAAAAGAAAGGGGGGCGGAACATTGGAGTTTGAAACTCTAGGATGTGTGGGGGGGAGGGGCATTTTTTATTTCCTAATCCTTGTCATGCTGATCCTGGAATATTCCTGATTTGACAGGAAGCATAGACAAAGATCAGCCTGCACATACGCGCAGTCTGATCTTAGTTTGTAACACTTGTTTGTCCTCTTTAAGCCGGAACACTCTTTAAGATCGTTTTCCAAACTAAATGTTGACCCTATTAACAAGACCTACAGTTCCATCAGCGCTTTGGTTTTAATCTATTTCTGTACAAGGATTTTTTTTCAGCATGGCAAGGGTTAAATTTGTTATTGGCCAAATATATCATGATCAAAACTGAAGCTTGTTTGTTGTTCCGGCTCCCATTTGTTTCATGTACCATTAAGCCCTGTTCATTGGTACTGCTGCCTCTAGTTATCATGTTTTGACCTTGTAACTATTCGTTCTATTGATAGATGTAAATAGAATTCTGCTTGATTTATTTTTAATGTTGTTTTATTCATTGATCGTCCTTTCCAAAAGTGTTTCTGTGGGTTCCGCAGTTCTTGTGTAAGTATTCAAATGTAGGTAGGTTAACTTACTTTGATTTCTATAGCCATTTAGAAAAAAACTTCTTCTTTAAGAAACTGTTCGTGTACTGCTATATCATGTAACCGGTAGAATCAGCCACCAAAAATATATCATGATTCCCCTCCCTTCCCCCCGAAAAAAGGCAATCTATTCAAACTTGAAAAAAAAACTTGAAAAAGAGCAGAAACAATTTAAATGCGCAAAGTATGAATCACAAACGGTTCATAAAGTGGTTTATTTTGCAGAGTATATTGTGCTGCTAGTCAAACATGTAAAAAAGGTAACTTTGGAAAGTTCAGCATGGTTCCATTGTTTATCTCAAAGGTTGAAATACAAAATCTGGTAAAAGATAAACTATTCAATGAATCAAAGGAACTCTCAGCAGAACCCTTTTGTTCACACTGGTAACACCGTTAGTACTCAAATGTTTGATCTACAATCAAAGCACGAATAGTACCGAGGTAGGGCGAAGTGAGAAAAGCTTTATTCTGCTAACTAAATCTATGAATATATATGGGTCGAATAGAAAATGAATTGACGGATCGATGCTGTCAATCGAAGAATCGATCGACCAATCGAATCAATCATTCAGACTTTTAACTCCGATATTTATCTGAGGCATTTTTAAGGTGTCGCGACTTAACCCATTACCAGACGGCTGAATTTTAGACTGGCCCAAATTGAAAGAAGTCCGAGACAACAATTTGAAGTTTTTACAAAATTTGATTTCTTTCAACTTTCCGGTTAGAAAACAGTGTGGAAAACGAAGAAATTGCTTGTAACAAGCAATTTCTTCATTTTCCACAATTTTTCAAAATCTTTTTTTTCCTTGGGGCGTCTTAAAGCGTCACTGACCGGGAATGGGTTAAACGTGGTAACTACAAATTATTCAATCTGTAGTTCATACAATATTTAGGTCTCTAACCAATCATTTTACTGTTTTGTCACTTAATTGACCATATAATTTGCAATAAATGTGTGTAATACCTTCTAACTTTCTGTTGGAGCACAATGGATGGGGCCATCGTCACAGTTATCAGTTACAACTTCTGCAAAAAAGAACTCGATGATATCATGTAGAAACACCTCCAGACATAAAATAGTTCTCGAGGAGTGATTTATATACTTTCTGCGTTCTTGAGACGAGGCCAAATATATTTTTTGTCAACTCGAAAGCAATGGACGGATCGCCAATGTAAAGCAAAAATCGATTGACTAATCAGATCATTTTGTCAGACCGGACGTGAACTGTGAACACGTGCATTGGTGTCAATCATTTTATTATTTTGGCAACTTAAACGTCGTAACTATAGCTTGAATAAGAATTGGCTATGAAGTTTTGTTCATCAACCAACGATTAGTCTTTTAATTTATGCTTTTGACGACATATTATACAAAATAAAGCCGATATGAACATCAGTCAAACCGACAATTGGCATCACCAGCGAGCCGTTACTTCCATTTCGATTCCTGAAAAATAAAAATGAGGATAACGATGATTATAATAATAGGCCTACTCAGGGAGTGTTACGATACCGATACTTCATGCATTTGCTTTGAGCTGAGGACGAAGAAGCAAATACAAGATGTTGTAACGCTATCGTAACATAATATTCCATTTATTAGATTGATTGATTGATTGAATGGGGTTCAACGCCGCTTTTAACAGTACTTCAGTCATATCGCGGCGGCTGGAGCACCTAACAATGGATTCCTGGTATTTCTCACACGAGTACTACTACTACGTCCTTTCCTAGCCTCCAGCTGCTATCCCACTTAGGTTTATGATTTTCAACCCTTTGGTTAAAGACAAATGTCGGAAAGAATATGTGCCGCCGCCGGGGATCGAACCCGTCACATCCCATGATTGAAGATTAGGAGTCTGACGCGCTACCGACTGCGTTATGACGGCGGCTCCATTTATTAGATAAGTTCGACGAAATAGTAGAAACATTTGTATTTTTTCGAAAGACCGGTGTTGGCATCAAAAATTCACGGTTCACACTTCATACATAGTAACTCTGAAGTGTGAAGTCGGAAGTTTGAAGTTGGAAGTGTGAAGTTGGAAGTATGAAGTCGGAAGTTTGGAGTATGAAGTTTGAAGTATGAAGTCGGAAGTTTGAAGTGAGAAGTTGGAAGTATGAAGTCGGAAGTTTGAAGTATGAAGTTGGAAGTATGAAGCAGGAAGTTTGAAGTGTGAAGTTGGAAGTTTGAAGTGTGAAGTTGGAAGTATGAAGTCGGAAATTGAAGTGTGAAGTTGGAAGTATGAAGTATGAAGGAGGAAGTGTGAAGTTGGAAGTTTGAAGTGTGAAGTTGGAAGTTTGAAGTGTGAAGTTGGAAGTTTGAATCGGGAAATTGGAAGTATGAATATGGAATTGTGAAGTTGGAAGTTTGAAGTGTCAAATATGAAGTCGGAAGTTTGAAGTTGAAAGTATGAAGTGTGAAGTTGGAAGTATGAAGTCGGAAGTTGGAAGTCACACTTCACACTTCATACTTCCAACTTCACACTTCATACTTCCAACTTTAGACTTCACACTTCAAACTTCCAACTTCACACTTCATACTTCCAACTTCACACTTTAAACTTCCAACTACACACTTCATACTTCAAACTTCACACTTCAATTTCCGACTTCATACTTCCAACTTCACACTTCAAACTTCCAACTTCACACTTCAAACTTCCAACTTCACACTTAATACTTCCAACTTCACAGCTCAAACTTCCGACTTCTTACTTCAAACTTGCAACTTCACACTTCACACTTCATACTTCCAACTTCACACTTCATAGTTCCAACTTCACACTTCATACTTCACACTTCAAACTTCCAACTTCACACTTCACACTTCATACTTCCAACTTCACACTTCAAACTGCCAACTTCAAGCTACATATTCAATTTGGTTTGAATATCTTCTGTGAATTTAAGAAGTCACCACGGGTCTCATAATTCACATTTCACACTTCCCATTTCAGACTTAATATGTATGAAGTTTGAAGTGTGAACTGTGAATACATGATGCCACCATCGGTCTTTCGTAGTGTTTGCATTATGACGTCATCTACAGAAGGAAAATGACGTCATCTTAGACTGTCTTATATGGAATATTTTTTCTGATGTGTCCGGTTCTGTCTGTGCGGAATGTATATCTAGAAATATTTATAAGTATATAATGATAACTGATTATATGAAGTGAGAATGTAAACACATAGGGAAATATAAATAATTTAAAAAAAAACCCATCAACATCAACAACAACAAAAGGAGAGAGAGGAAAAAACGTAAGCTACAGCATTGCACGTTATCCATTGAAAATGTAAACTAAGCATTAAACATGTTAAACAAATATATCAAAACTCACCCCGAGAGCTTATCACAAAAGATAGCACCTGTTCAACAAGTGGGAACAGGTAAACTGCTAATGATTATTTCCGCCCCAAAGCGGTGATCTTGACCATATCGTTAATAAAGTTTTTAGGTTTAAACCTATTTATTTTACATCGATTGGGAAACAAGTTCTTCCAACTTAGATTAATCCCTCTCGATCTCGTTAATAAAGTTAACTACTTGGAACACCTATTTGACTGTACCAGTGTAAGCGGAGAAGTTGAATTTGGAATTGATGTAAAACTCATTCCCACCCAATGACGTCTTTAGACGCCCCCCCCCCCCCCTAGAAAGAAAAACACCGCTTTTGAAAACATTGCGGAAAATGAAGAAATTGCTTGTTACACGCAATTTCTTCATTCTCCTTAATGTTATCTACCCAAAAATTGAAGAAAAAAAAATCCACCAAACTTTCATAACCTTTGAATTGACGTCTGCAACACCGTTCAATTTAGACTGTTTTTTTTTTAAATTTCTGATAATGGGTTAAACTAGATTGACCTTGGAATTAAAGAAGCCGGTGAATATTTCTTTATGGTTACAGGGCCTATGGATAATCATTTATGGTAATTGGACAATTAAATTATCATCATCTGTCGCAATTTGTTAATCAGGGGTCGACACTAACAGTGTCCCGGGATCCCGAGGATCTCTTAAAATTGGAAGGGACCCCAGCAATCTCAGGCTAGGGATTCTGTTAGGACCCTACAATATTTCTCCAGTACAATAGACCTTAATGTACCAACTAATGCTCCTGATTTTTGTTTGCTTGTTTTTGTAGAAAACATTGTGGATAATGAAGAAATTGCTTGTGACAAGCAATTTCTTCATTTTCCACAATGTTTTCCTAAGCCTTTTTTAATCAAGTTGGGCTTAGAAGGACAGGGTCGTGCGAGAATGAGTTAATGTATATTGAGGAGGGATCCCTGAATATCTGGAGGAAACCCTGAAGTAATAGGAAGGGATTCCTGTGGGATCCCATTGAAACAAAGTAAGTGTGGACCCCTGTTAATGGATGCTACTGTCATGTGAACAAAGGTCAAAGTGACCTCTGCTTAGGCCATAATAATTCGAGGCGAAATCTAATCTAATTTTAAAAAATTCTTTTTCTGTTAACAATTAGGAAGTTCACGAGAGGCTATCTGTATATAAAATTTGTTTATTTCGATGTAGGAAAGTTTTTTTTAATCTAGTGTTACGTTTTGCCTTTTTCCTTGTTGTTTAAATAGAATATGTAGCAATCATAATGGTCGGCTTCGGTAGAGGAAATAGATTCCTGTAATCTATTAGGATTGATTAAGATAATAAAATAGACAAGAAAGTCAGTCACAACGCTTTGAATTACTGTCTCTCGGTGTGAAGACAAACTTTGTCGGGTTTTCTGTGCGTAAAACAAAATTCGACTGGTGCGTAGATCATGTCACATAACATGTTAACTTTGGGTTCTTATTCTGTTCTGTAAAAGGTAACTAGAAAATAGTTTTAGAATGAAAAGTAGGTCTGAAAGAAATAAAATCAAGGAAGGATATTTCCCGAAAAACAAAAAAAGAGTATGAACTCTGTCATTGGCTTCCATCTTTGTTAAGCTTTTCTGTTAGTTTTTCGACTTCAATGTTGTAACTACAGCTTATTCATACTGTAGTTACGACGGTCAAGTCGCCAACCAACTATTCTATTTTTCTTACATTCTACTAGCCATAATTTTTGCAAAATAACGCCGTTTAAATTCGAAGCGGGACATCCTGTCGGAGTCAATGGGCGTGGCCAAGGCAGTAAGTGTGGGGGGGGGCAGCGATTGGTCAATTGATGTTATAACGTCGTCACATTTCAGAACGAACATCAAGAAGTTGATTATACGATTTCTAACTAAAGAAAGTCATTGCAAGCCAGGCTGAGCTCTCAGTAGTGTCTTTCTGTATCCCACGTAACATTTAACCGTATTCTGAGCGGCGTCACTTATATGGACACATGCTAAGGTAACGACGATAAATATACGAGCATACACAAGCTTTAAAACTTCAACTTTTCAACTGGTTTCATGAGAGTGTGGAAGCAAGTCTATCTACTCCAGGTGGCACATTATTGCCGTCCGGTCGTACCGAATAGGCCCCTGTTAGCACAGAAAGGGAAAATTCACTTCGAGTTTAATGTTCGGTTTAGAGAGTTGTTATTGTCCTTTATTTTTTTTTTCCTATCGTCTCAAATGGCTTAGTTAAATTTAAATGGAGATCTCAGGTGCTGTTGGTTTATTTGTGCAAGGGGAAGAGAACGTGAAAATCACATAAAACAAGCTTTAAATGGACCAAAACAAGTTTACAACATGGCGAAAGATATACATTTTCTTAGATATACGAGTTAATGTTGCCGTTAGATGGGATTGAAATTATCGATTGCGCATCTACATTTGCGTTGATTTATGAGTACATTAAATAAAATACTATTTTTAATAAACCTTGACCTTAAACGTTTAATCGTGTGATCAACGAATCACTCGACAGTGGACTGGTACAAATGGTGATCATGAAATATCGATTTTCTATAAACAGATGAAAAGGAGCTTTGGTGATTTTTATATTCTGTTTGTGATCTATTTCTTAAATGAGAATTGGCTAATCACTTGGATTTTTTTTAAAAAATAAACCACAAAACGAAAGTTTGCAGAATGACGTCATTCAACGCAAATTAGCATCATTTGTGCTGTACCGAAATACGTTGCTATAATATTCTACAACATTAAAAAAATCAATTTAATGTATGTTTTTGGCCAATGAAATACCGAAAGTAATTCGTCGTCTATTTGATTATCACGCAGTTGGTTATATTGCTTACAAATTCTAACACAATCTGTGTAGTTATTTAGAATAAGATTCGTTCTATAGAAACCCCCCTTTTTCAAATACGCAAAGAAAAAAGGGTCACCGGCTATCATAAGTGACTAGACTTAATTTTCATTTTTATGAAGATTTTTGTTTTCTAAAATATCCAAAGTTATTTCTTTGTAATTTGTTTTATACGCCAACAGCGATACACTCAGACTTAATTTTTCTTTTCTTTAAGTTTTGAAAAGAAAAAAAATGGAGGATAAAGCATCAGCTGTGGGATAATATCAATTTAAAAAAATATATCTTATAAAAAGCTTTGGCTTAAGTTGGACAAGCAGGTGGTGTAGACTAAGATTAGACTGCATATATGTGCAGGCTGATCTTTGTCTAGACCTCCTGCCAAAGCAGGAATAGTCCGGGCTCAGCATGTCAAGGGTTGATATATTTGCTGTTTAAGAAGAAATATAAACGAACAAGGGAAGTTACAATCATTATCTTTTCCTGAGACGGATGGCTATCCCTGCCAGCTGACATCCTACAAGATATTTCGACTAAAATATCAAAAGACGTTAGTTAGTAAAATATATGACCAAATGCATAAAGCAACCTTAACGCCGTAACTAGAGATCGAATAAGTCGCGAAACAAAGAAAATTAGAGAGTTCGATATTAAATTCCCGTCTAAACGAATGATTTGATCGTTTCCTTGTTGAAAACGGCGATATATCTAGTCTGCTCCTTTTATTTGACATTTTTTGTCCACTTTCCTCAACGGTCCAGAGTCTGGCACACGCATGCGGTACACTTTTTTCTTAGTTTTCGTTTCTATCAATTCACATGTCTGTCTCAATTTCCCAATAACCTTTTCCTAGCGCCATAACGAACATATAATATTTCCTGCCCATCCATATAGATAATGGATATTGTACTTTGTAGGTCTAAATCACTTCCGTCATTAGCTATGGGATATCATTTTTGATACCAATTTCAATGTTTTTCGTCGAGCTCCGCCAGATAATTCTGTCTCATACATACTGAGGGATTATTTCCAAATTGCACTTTGGATAGCACTTGTCTTTTGATATATAACGTTAGAAGATCCACAAATACCGAATTTATTGAACGAGTCATTTTAAACTGATAAGAAATAGCTTTAACCTATGATTATCGACGAGTTATTACTCGAACACGGATTTGAAATCTATATTAGCTTCTTAGCTCTCTGGAGTACGACGTGGGCTATTGTAGTCGCTAGTTATGCGTTGTCTGTCCGTCTATTAGACTGTCTGTCCACAATTGAATACTCTCTTCCTCAAAAAAGCTCAAACTATACAGGAATGTTCAACGGGCATAGTTCTACACAAGTTATTAAAAGAATTTAGTTCCATGACAACGGAAAATGAAAAATTCAACGAAGTCGGTGAAAAACGGTATAAGGCAATACGCACTTCCTTATTCTCTTCAAACTTATTGCAACCATATTTTGTATGTGTTATAACCAAGTAGTTTTCTACTAAGTCTGTTAAAAGTATGTCTCTGGAGTTAGCCTAGAATTCAGGCTGAGGATTTAAGAACCACCACCGTTCTTCTTGTTAAACTATATGGTTGCATTTTTTACACCGGCCCGATACCTTCCTCTTCCTGATCATCCCGATCCTCTGCTCGTAGTCATAAAAATATTAAGTATGAGAGACAGAAGATTTTGTTTGATTAGAGATAATTGCTAAGAAACGGCTGTATATCACTAATGGGTAGAAATTGATTAAAGGCCAGTGCTACCTAATAAAAGC
Source organism: Fragum fragum (assembly GCA_946902895.1). Taxonomy (NCBI): domain Eukaryota; kingdom Metazoa; phylum Mollusca; class Bivalvia; order Cardiida; family Cardiidae; genus Fragum; species Fragum fragum. The sequence goes on along the minus strand of OX336368.1, from coordinate 39,215,562 downwards.
CACGACCTAATGCAGTTCTCTACCGAATGGTTGAAGGTCAATATCACAAGATCATAGTCCTTAGCATTCAATAAGACGAGTAAATACGTCAATATAATTGTTAATTAATTGAGCAAATATAGGCCAGTGTAAAGTTAGTCAAACTGGGTCAAGGTAAAGGTCGTAAGGCTAAAGAGTCACGGGTTTTGGTCTCGAATTGCAATCTATCTCCTGTTTATAGTTTTTTTTAAAAAAATATGCGTCGTAAAGAGTGTTTTTATAGGGTGGGGATAAAAAGATAAATTAAAAGATGAAAAGAATATTTTTTGTTTTCATTGAGGCATGAAACGGGGAAAAAACAAAAACAAAAACAACAACAACAACAACAAAAAACAACTAATTACAGTCTGTATGAAGACGCGCAGCGGAATCGTACATGAGTGGGACTAGGTTTTTCGGTTCATACCATTATAAAAACAAAAACTATTCTCTTCATTTCTTATAATTTAATAGCATCGAGCGATAACGCGAACACTTAACAAATTTCGTTGGGTTTTTTTTTTTTTTTTTTTTTTTTGTATGGAACTATTTTGTTCGCAAATATACAAAAAGAGTGTGTTCGAGAAATGTTTGAATATTTTTTTGGGCCAATCAGAACGCCCGTTTTGTGATAGACGAAACTGAAAATTTAATTATAAGAAAATAATGATAACCAAGTGTTTCACCAAAAAACTACGCTTAAGCCGACACAAACGGTTAGTTTAAACATATTTTATTTGCGACTAAGATATTCATAGTACTATACAAGTAATCTAAATTAACAGCAGATTGGATCAGAACGAAAGCAAAGCTTATAGGTCTCTTCTCCATAAAGATGACATTATATGAGTACAAGTCGTAAGTATATAAACATTGAAGAAAAATAACATTATAACAATGAAGGTTTAGAAAGATAGAGGACTCAAAAGTAAGAAAGAGTAATGGAAGAAGTAAGACAGGGGAGTGTTCATTTGAAATTTGATAGTTTGCGTTGTACTAGTAGAATATTACATTAACATTCTACTTATCAACGTGGAACAAGAATAATAATGTCATTGCGAGAATCCTTTTCTTCCGCGGATAAAGTTATGGTTTGTTTGTTTGTTTGAATGGGGTTTTACGCCGCTTTCAACAATCTTTCAGTTATATCGCGGCGGCTGGAGCATCTAACAATGGAATCCTGGTATTTCTCACACCAGTACTACCATTACATCCTTTCCGAGCCTCCAGCTGCTATCCCACATAGGTCTACGATTATCGACCCATTGGTGAGAAACAAATAGTCGGAAAGGATGAGTGCCGCCGTCGGGGATCTGATAAAGTTATGGACTTCAAGAAAATTATTTTCCTTGTCGCGGTAAGTCAAACCATCTTTTCCAAAACGAAGCATGGCTATGTCGATGTTACCAAATACTGAGACTTTAAAAGACTTTCCCTAATAGTATCATAGTCTGTACATTCGAAAAAAGTGTTCTCTCGTTTCGGCCATACCACAATTACAGAGAGGGGAATCGACAATGTTTTTGTCAAATAAATGCTGATTAAGAGAGCTGCAATGATCGTGTATGGATGACTTGTAGCTTTCTTTCACCTATAGAAAACAACCTTTTTAGGATTTTGTTTGTTTCGATTAAGGTAACTTTTAAAACGCTACAATGGGTGTTGATTGCGAATTTCAATCGGTAGTTTATTCCATTCCTCAATTGTATAGGGAAGGTATGACTGTTCTGCACAGTGGAACTCGATAATTTTGTGAACCGCGTAGGCTATACGACGTTGTCCTGCCAGCAGTTGGTGGCACTAATACATTCAAATAATCAGGACTTAAGCCTTTGACCATTTTGAAATATAATACTACCTTACGTTTTGTCGTCTTTCCTGCAGAGATTCCCAACCTGCTTTCGTATCTAGATTTTCGAGTGATGCCAATCTGGTAAAACCAGTCACGATTCTTGCGCATTCTATCTTAATTTTGTCGAGCGTTTCTTTTAAGTTTTGTGGGCAGTTATCCCATATTACTTCCGCATATTCAATCAATGGTCGAATGAAAGAGAAATGAATAGTTTGAAGAGATTTCCTATCTAAACGATATTTAAGAGTCCGCAAAATATTCATTATAGCCAAAGCTTTATCTACCACATTTCTAATTTGATAGTCCGATGTACTGTCTTCTGGCATAAATATACCAAAATGCTTATGACTTTTTACGTTTGGTATTTTCAAATTAGACATAAACAAATCAGGATGGATTTGTTTGTTATGTGACTAAAGATTCAGATTTCAATGGATTGTTAATGCGAATTTCGTCTATGTACACATAAAAGCTTTTAACCCATTACAGCATGACAAAAATTTGGACTGATCCGAAATCAAAGAAGCTGCAGTTGACAATTTTTTAATGATGAAATTTTAAAACATTTTGTCTGTAGGTTTAGAAAACATAGTGGCTAACTGGGAAATTGCTTGAAGAAAGCAAATTTCTTAATTATCCTCAATGTTTTCAAAAGTTTTTTTGTTGAGGGCGTAAAAAGGAGGAGTTGTGTGAGAATGGGTAAAACGTTAGGATTCTAGATTTCTGTATTTCAATTTCGATAGCAAGAGCCATATATCGATGGGTTAGAGCAAAAACATAGTATGGGTCTATACATTGTATAGACCATTACTATGTTTTTGATCTAACCCCTCTATATATACCTTATTTGAAATATCGATTTCTTCATAAATAATGGGATTGTTCCTTTGTCTTTTACTTGAAATAATTATGTGCTTCGCCATACTAAAATGGAACGTTTGGAAAGAGGGGGGTTGTATAGTGGTTAGGAGTGTCAATTCTGGTCGTTATTTCAAAAATAAATAAATAGTAAGTTAGAATATCTATTTTATATACTTAAATTCTGTTAAATAAGATCGGTTTCGACTTTAGTAATAGATCATAGTTTCCGCAGTCCTGCTAGATTGGACATTTTTATCACAGTTCAGATGGTCTATTTTCGCGTAACAGTTTCACATAATATTATTATAAAATCGGAAGATTTGTTTGAGTCTGTGTTTAAATTACTTCCTTCATTGGTCTTCCGGTGACTTTCACAACTTCGCCATTAATTAAAACGCTGAAAGTGCTGAAGGGCTAGATATTCATGATATTCATACGACAGATATATGTAACCAGGACAGAAAAGTTTGGTGTTCGAACTCCCATTCCAAATCTACGGTTGGTTATCGGTAGATCTGTCCACTTGCGCGTAAACGGACACAACTTGCCCACACGGTCGAGTTTCTTTTCAGTTTTGCAGCTATTTTAACTATATACTTGTATGTGTGTAGGTATATATCATTACATATTTTTCAACCGATCATAATTCTTTAAAAGAATCTGATGAAGGGTCACCAAAGGATCATTCGTGTGAAATTCAGTTAAATTCTGTTCATTATTATCTAAGTTTACGGAAGGACAAACGCATGTACTTACACACGGATAGACGGCTGTAGGACACAACGCCATAAGACTAGAGGCGCTTGAGCACCTGTATCGCTCCACATACCTGAATGTACTGATTAAGCAAAATCTGTTTTAGAAATTCAGTATCAACTGGGTCATTTTGCCATACCTGGCAAATAAATTTGGAATCTTTGAAAAGGTGCTAGGGAATAGTTTTAAACGTTTCAATGTTTTACAAAAGTAAAGTCAAGTTATGTAAAATTCATCTACCAAGTAAGATAAAAGTTATTAACGAGATTATCAAAGTTTTCTATTTATAACATATATGGACATAAGCCACCCTCATAAAAGCCATATCTTTAAACAATCAAAATTCTATGAAGGAACCTGACCAAAAGTCACTCGAATCATTCCTTTTGGAATTTGGTTGAAATCCATCAACACTTTCCTGAGAAGAAGATATTTAAAGTTTTCAGACGTATACAATATATGGAAACGAGCACCTTATGCTATGGTCATGTTTTTCATCCGATCAAAATTCTTAGAAGAAATCTGATAAAATTTCTCCAAAGGATCATTCCTGAGAAATTCGGTTGAAATCAAATTTGTAGTTTCTGAGTAAAAAGTACAGTCAATAAAAACCACGCTTTTCATTAAGATTCTTTAAAGGAATATGATAAAAATTCACCAAAGGATAACTCATGTGAAATTTGATTGAATTTGGTACCCTTTTGCTGATAAAACTGCTCAAAGCTTTCACATTATATAGAAACAAGCCCTGTCCATAAAAGTAATGTTTCTCGTCCTATCAAATTCTTTGGAGGAACCTGGTAAAGAGTCACCCAAGGACCATTCCCGCGAAATAGCTTGAATTCTTTTCAGTAAATTCTTTAAAGTAAAAGTTTATGGACGGGTGGACATTACACCATGACAACAGTCTTTCAGCCAAAAATAAGAGAAAGAAAAATAGGCGTGCAGCCAGGTTCAAATTAAAAGGATCTCGCGTGCTATTTGAGTATTCGACCTCTGTACTTTCATTATGTAAATTCTCCATGAGAGAGAGATGGAGCCAGCGGTCATTCACAAAGTTAATAGATAAGTGTATTTTACCATTAAGGATAAAAAGTATTACATATATGGTTAGAAGCAGAATTTTAAATAGTCGTAGAGGATGCCTCCTTCAATGGGCATGATTCATCAATGCACTGAAAGTTCTGGAGGCTCTTCTGGCATTATAGAATGATATGCCCATTTTGGTCTAGAAAATGGCATTTTTCATATAGATAAACTGATTAAAGCAAAACGTCTCGCCTAGCCCGGCTGGCTTAATAGGTAATACAAGACGTTTTCAGTTCTAGTGTACGGAGCATTATCCTCAGTTCTGCAAGAAAAAAAATCTCATTGCTACACGCGTCTTTTGTCTCTCACTGATCGAAACATGATAAATGATATGGCTGTTAATTTGGTTGAGCAGCTAACGGTTCTAATCTAATATTGCAGTACATGTCCTGGTGTGACTAATGATAGGAAGCCATGGTTTGGTGCACATATCAACCGCGTTATTACTGAAATATAATTGAAAGTGAGGTTAAGCCAAATTCAGTGAATCCAAGTCTAACTAGCTTTCAAGATCAATACTTTTAACTGTTTTCCCAAGCACATTCTTCATTATCTACAATATTTTCCGAAGCGTTTTTCTAGAGGGGCGTAAAAAGGAGGGATTGTGTGGGAATGGGTTAAATTGTAACAGGGATTTGGTTTTCAAAAAAGAAAGACTGTAATAACTCCTAAATGGGTCTCATCAGGCAGGTGGCAGTAACAAAAACTGCAGATAATTTCCCAGTATGGAAAAATAGACTAAAAGGCAATATAGTTTTTTTTTCTTCAAATTGTAGCTGTACAAACAAATATAACTAGAACAAGGAATCGGCTGTAATCTTTTACTTGACAAACGAATATTTGGTCTTTCACAGATCATTTCATTTTTTTATTGTTTCTATCATAACAAAATCATTTTCTTATTGAATTTAATTAAGATAGAAACCTACGCGAAGAAATCAAAAAGTTTCTTCTAGTAAGCCTTGCCAACCTTGCTAAGATTACACAGTGTACGCTCTCTGAGCGTTATAAAAATCTATCTGTATAAAATGTACATGTTCGCTCAATGAAGTGAAACTCCCTCGTGAAAACATCTGACTTGAACGAGCATTGTGGGATAATTACTCTAATAAAAGAAAGATAAGCCTACAAATAAATATCCATAATGAAAACCTAGTCTCTTATTGTTTCCACTTCTCACCAGTCCACCTACAATCTATTAACTGGTCCAATTTTAAACTAGCTATAGATAACATTTCAAACAGCTCTAATAAGTTTTATAAAATGTCTTGCCCACGTTCGGGCTTCCTCGACGTATCAAGATATGTAGGATGTGGCGAGGAATCCCAGGCAACTGACCCAATTTCCGAGGATCAGCAAGAGAAGAATAAATTTGGGTGGAAGAAAGGATGTTTAGACTTTAAACTATTATATTTTCTTTCGAGCTCTACAACGAATCTTGCTTGCTGATATAGCCACGCTTTCCAATTCTACTGGTCGTAATTGATTGTTAAATTCACGCGTCGGTAATCACGCCGAACTTGAGCTATCAATCGAGCTAAGGTGGCATTTAAAGGGTTGTCGCTAATTTTTTGGGAATGGGTAAAATTTAGATACAATTATTTAGGGTGGGGCGATTGAAAAATGGGCAGGAATTCGCACTTTAAGGACAGGTTACTCTGCTGAAAGAGCATAGTTAGAGCAATGCAGAATGCAAATTACTTACTTAATTATTGAAAGCATGCGCCTTATTTAAAGCGTGACCGCATCTACGCTAAACGGGATATTGGTAGGTGTGTTCGTATGTAAAGGGGATCTTTATGCTTACGATATAGAATCCTGGTATAACGTCATTTTCAAAATGTACTGTTGTTTGGAGCTGACAGGTTTTGAAAAGTAATAAATCGAACCTAATCGCACTTCTTCTCTTTTAATCTACTAACATCCTACTTGATTTTTCAAACTGGGTGAAAGAATTCATACCGCGAGGCGGCGTCAAGCCCGGCCTGTCAATCGGGCGTATTAATACATTGTAATTACACGGAGTCGTGTATTACTTTCCGACCAATTTTCCATGCGGCAAAGGATTGTATTAATTGCATTGTATGTTTTCACATTAAGCTCTGCGTAGGTTTGAATTTACCGTGTTAACTATGGCCTCAGATTGCTAACGCAATCATAGGCCAAAAACAGATCTTCCCATTTTTGTAAGTGTAACGTCATGTGAAAATAGACTATCGAGAAAAGACCTATCACATCCTTTATTTACACCGGAAGTGAACTTTGAACTGTGACACCAATCTTCATATATGTGGAGAAGTGATGGTTTTGCTACTTAGACGTCTAAACTACAGTTTTTTTGATCGTCAACTAACCATTATACCTTTTTTTGTAATGTTTAATTTGCCGTAAATTTCGCGAAATAACACCGTTTTATTTAGAATTTCCTGTTTGAGCGCAGTGGGCGGTGGCCGGCGACCCAAAACTTCCCTTTCCTGTTCTTTCAAATTGTAGACCTTTCTAAATTTAATGGTTTTGCATATAAAATTTGAAAGTGGGTTTACAGCGCCATACCAAAAGTGAGAGAACTTTCAAGCCGAGAAAGGTCCACGATCGCCAATGGTTTCCGTTTTACCACGACTTCGAAATCTCTTTAAAGCCATTGAAATTGTAGATTTACTTCTTTCCATTACTCTACCAACGGCGGTTGCCCTCATATACCAATAATATAATTTTTAGTTTCGTCTGTCAAAAACGGGCGTTCTGATTGATCAAAAATAATTATTCGTGACTAGATGAACAAAATTTTGAGCACGCAACGATTTTGTATGCTTCCGCACAAAATAGTCAAATACTAAAAGGTATCAAAATTTCTAAAATATAAACTTTGTTTGCTCGATGCGCTTATAAGAAATGAAGATAATATTTTTTGTTTTCATGGAGGTATGAACCGAAAAACCTAACCACACTTATGTATGAATACGCTTGGCGTATTCATACAGTGTGATTAGGTTTTTCGGTTCATACCTCCATGAAAACAAAAAATATTCTCTTCGTCTCTTAATTGATACAACCCTCTGACAGTGTGAGATCGTGTCTCCCCACGATTCATAAGATGACATTTTGACGTAATCAGACGACAAAAGGATGTCCTTGCCGGTCCATTGAAGTTGCTTCTTATCGCACTCGCGCGTTCTCTAGTATAATAGTACTTTTGTAGTGACGCTTTTATCTTTACGGACTGTCGAAACCCGTTCGCCGCCATCTTAAAAGTTAAGACACTTTTTGCACGACGCTGTAATTTAAAAATAACCATTCAATGGGGCGGATAACATTGTGGAAAAAGAAGAAATGTTATAAGCAACTTTTACTTTATCTACAATGTATAAAATCACAGGGCCTAAAACAGGGATCACACGGGAAAGGGTTAAACAAAGAGTTTTTCAATCTATCTCATTTTATTTTTATTTTTGTCAACTTCTGCTGCATACGATCGTTTTTCAAATATTTGTATTTCAATTATGTCCCCTTTTCTCTGATATATTTCAGCACTGGTTGTTCGCTTCATGACAAAAAGGTTCATCGGAGAATACTGCCCAACGTTAGGTAACGTACCGAAATTGGTGAATCGTTGGCTACGCCAACTAGACTCCGACAAGAAGTTCTAACTCGATAGTGGAATTTTAAGCCCACCTGAGCACGAAGTGCTCAAGTGAGCTATTGTGACACCCTTTGTCCGTCGTCCGTCCGTCGTCCGTCGTCCGTCAACAATTTCTTTAAACGACATCACCTCCCAAACCACCGGGCCAATTGAAACCAAACTTGGCAGAAATGTTCCTTAGGTGGTCCCCTTTAAAAATAGCTAAAAGAATTGAAATCCGTCTAAAACCTCTGGTTGCCAAGGCAACAAAAGTGATTTTTTTAAAAAAAAATCTATAAAAATCTTCTCCTCCTGACCCTGAAGGCGTGGAGCCTAGACATTTTGCATGAAGCATCAGTATATTAAGCTCTTTCAGAATAGCTAAAATCATGATCCTCGGAGACCAAGGGGAGGAGCCCCAGGGGGTTGGGGTTTATATAGAAAAATAAAACGATTTTTTTCGACTTCTCCTCCCAAACAATCAGGCCAATTTGAACCAAATTAAGCAGAAATGTTTCTTATGTGGTCCCTTTTTCAAATAGCTAAAAGAATATAAATCCGTTTAAAAACTCTAGTTTCCATGGCAACAAAAGTGAAATTTTAAAACAATCTTTAAAAATCTTCTCCCCTGACCCAAAAAATTGTAGAGCCTTGACATTTTGCATGAAGCTTCAGTATATTGACCTTTTTCAAAATAACTAAAATCATAATCCTCGGGTCCTCAGGGGCGGAGCCCCAGGGGGATCATGACCTAGGAAATGCGCAAAGTATCAATTCTGATCAAACTGTGAGATTTATAATCAATCTAGAATGACCTTTATACAGAGTTTCATATTGATAATTTGTTGTTGTTGTTGTTATTGTTGTTGTTTTTTTTGTAAATCCAACCTATGACTGACCTCTGTTAGGTCCAACCTCTTTTGTTTTATAGAACATCCATGAGGTTCCTTTTTGCGTGACGGGTCACATATAAAAAATCACAATGGCATTAAACTTGGGACATTCAGGGCGTAAATTTAAGAAATCGGGAATTAGTACGGTAGATCGAAAGGACTATTTTACATTTTGCCGAGATTTGAAAAAATCACTTAGGATAGAACTTTGTGTAATTGAGGGATCAATGGCCACGCCTACTGACCTCCAATAGGAAACATCATTATCAAAAGGCAGAGTTTTTCAAAAGTTAATTGGTTGGCTGACGACGTCGTAACTACATCTTGAATAAACTGTAGTTACGAAGTTAAATTTGCCAAACCAACAAAAACGCTTGACAAGAAAACGCTAGCTAATGTCGGATCTCTCTACCTGTCTAAATGAAGTATTTGGTTATTCGACTAATTATTTGATTGACAGATAGTCGCGATCCCTGGATTAATGTATAATCACACGATTTTATTCCTGTAAAAAACCCCACTGACCCAAATCATTGACTCCTAAACAACTCGTTATCTTGATCGATGCCTACTTATCATGTTGTTTGGAGTTCTTATCAAATTTATTCCATCGTAAAATGAAATAGTTATAATGAGAGTTTCCTCAAGCCTAAAGTGCTTATCACACGTTTAACGAAGAGGATGTTAACGTGCTACTTTTTTTCTAATCCTGAAATTACATGGAGATTGACTTCGGAATTGAAGGAATTGGCTTCTTCTATAGACGCATTGATCTCGCGTAAGAAAGTTGATGATCATTTATAATGGCGATAGTTATGAAATGACTTTAATTCAAATAGTTTTATATATGTTTCAGAAAGTATACACAAATGTCAAATTTGTGTAGATAGTGAAGAAATAAAAATGGAGATTCTAGACACAGCTGGTCAGGTAGGTGATCAATTGATCCGCCGGGATGTCTATTCATATAACCGATTGTCCTTTCAATCATCTATCCATCCATCCACCAATTCCTCCGCCCGTCCGTCCACCCGTCTGTCTATCCATCAGTCCATCCATCCATCTATCCGTCCATCCGGCTTTCAGTCCACTCATCCATCCATCTATCCAAACAAACATATATATATATACATCACCTATCCATTCACCCGTTCGCCCGTCCGTTAAACCATCTATCCATCAATCTATCCGTCCATCGTTCATCCGTTCATCCATCCTACAAGTCAGCCAGTCAGTCAGCAATCAAACCACACACTCATTCATTCATCCATTCATCCATCCATCCATCCATCCATCCACTTATCCACCAACCTATCCATCACTTCACCCATCTATCCATTTTTTAATCTATCCATCCGTCCGCCCGTCCGTACAGCCATCCATCTATCCATCCACTCATCCAACCCACCATCTTTCCATCTTTCCATCAATCAACACGTTCATACTTTTATCCACCCATCCATCAACCAATCCATCACTCCATCCACCCATCTATCCATCACTCCATCTATCCATCCAATCGTCTATCCTCCTGTCCCTTCACTCATAAATCCATCCATTCGCCCATCTATTCATCCATCCACCAGCCAGTTAACTGAAACATCAATCAATCAATCAATCTACCAATCAAACAACCTATGCATATAGATAGTCAATCTGTTCGTTCACCCATCCATCAAAACGCCCGGCTACCCATTCATCTCAACCAATCCCTCCACCCATAGATTAGGTCCGTCCATCATTGTATTCTCGGTTTATCATGTTTTGTTTTTTTCGTCCATTTGCCAGCTTATTTGGCCATTCATTCATTTAAGAGTTATTTCGCTCGGATCGAATCAAACTATGTCAATCAAATCTATAATTCAATCGGTCAAAAGGTCAATCGATTATAGATCTAATTCCATTATAGAAGAAATTGGGTTCTTCTATAGCCGCATTGGTCCTGCGTAAGAAAATTGATGATCATTAATTATGAGGATATTCATACTTCTGTGTTTTCTTGATTTTTCTCAAGTACATGTACACTATATATTTCATTTTTAGCTAGCAAAGCGTCAGCTTTGATAGCTTAAGTTAAAAGACGAAATTTTGAGGTCTTCTCAAAGTTCAACGAGTGCAAACTGCCACTGCAGGCTGAACCACTACCACAATTCATACGCCGTAAAAATAGTTCTTATGTATCTCAGGAATATTGCAAACTCTGCCTGTGCACATCGTGTTCAAACTGACTCTGATCAGAGTCTTTAAAGCAGTTGCAGACGACAATGTTATATATTTGATCGAATTTTAAAGATATTGTCTTTCTTGGTTGAAAACAATTTGGAAAATGAAGAAATTGCTTGTTACAATTATTTTCTTAAGGAACGTAAAAAGGAGGAATTGTGTGTGAATTGGTTATCTGATTGGCTACTTTAACCTCGTATATTTGTCATGATAACCTTTGAAAAAGAAGACTACTTAATAAAACCACGCTCTGCTAGCTAATCGCACTTTCAGTACTTTGATATTACAAATTATTACAATCGTTACGATCTGAAGTGATGGTGTCTGAATTTACAGACAATTTTTGGGAGTATGTCCGCTCTAATAAAAATGCGACAAAATTGATATGAAAAGTTGAGAATAAAATGTAACGCTGGACATCGAAAATTTACATCATTAGTCTTTCGCTGTGTCACCTTTCTTGCGTTAATTGTAAAAATATAAACACACATGAAATAATCTTTCTATATGAATATAACAATACCAAATTAATCAAGAGGTGTTTTTGTAAAACGTGGTTACATCAGGTTTTTAAGCAGTACGAGTTCCTGATGTTTAGTCACTAGTATAAACGAATTCGTGGTAATGGTTGAAATGATTTCGCCTATAGTGCGAAGATTTTGTTAGTTGGTATAATTATTTTACAGTGGTGCAGAAAACATTAAGTTATCTCTAAAATCACGGAACCTAGTTGAATTTTGTATCGAACGAAAAATGGATAATTTGTCATAGGCATATCGTGTATCATCCCTTGTCAATAACCCTTGTGAATATTCCGGTTTGGGCAGGAGGTGTAGACTAAGATCAGACTGCACTTATGTGCAGGCTGATCTTAGTGTATACCTCCTGTTTGTACTTTTCCTGTCAGATTTGTTTATGAAGTTGATTTCTAAAAAAATATTGATTTGTGAACAACAAGTTCCATCAGTGCTTTCATCCCTTTGATTTGACAGCATGACAAGGGTTAAACAGTTCAATGGCGTAATTATCTAAAACTTCGACAAATAACAAATATTCTCCTAATAAAGAGTTAAACGGTATGAGAGGCTCCTTTCATTCTCTCAAAACTCAACTGACCGATCGTGACTTTCAATCTTATAGGCAGTCGGCCTATGAAATTATTCATTTTCACCAAACATTTATTCTATACTCCAACATTGGACGCCATTTTTTAACATTTTTTGTTGGTAAGGCGACTTAACTGTCGCAACTACAGCTTATACAATCTGTAGTTATGACGTTAAGGTCGACAATAAACTATTCTGCTTTTTTGTACCTAACTGGCCTTAAATTTCACAAAATAACGCCGTTTCAAATCGAAGCGGGACTTCCTGTCGGAGTAGGTGGGCGTGGCCAATGAATGGTCGATTATTATGCAGTGTGGTAGCTGATGACCAACCATCACGATTTATTGTCATGGTAACTCGTAAAACTGTTTCTTTTCATGTCGATGTTTGATCGTTACGGGCTCGAAATGAAATGGTACCTCCAAATAGGCTTGGTGAATTCGATTTTAATTCATGATTGATAAGAAAAAAGTGACGGTTTATAATCACAGCGGCGATCCATTAAGTTCTCTTTCTCTATAACTAGGTACAGCTTAACTGTACTAGGACTTCGTCGTTTTTGGGCGACCGAAGTGTTACCGTCACTAATTTTTTAAAGCTTCGACATTTTTAGCCCCGCAATGACTATATGTAGTTTCGTTTTAGAATAGAAGTACATCTTCCTGTAACTTGACGCTGAGAAGATTGACTTTCCCCGCTCATATATAATCTGTACTTTAGATATATCAGAAATGAAAAAAGTCGCAATAAGGTTTCAGGTGGCCTTGACGCGAGCTGTTCACTCGTACATGGAGATGAAAAATCCAATTAGCTCTAAGATGACACAAAACTGTCATTGGGGACTAAACGCATTAACTTCCAATATAAACGGATCACTGACCTTTAGTTCGAACAAATAACCGCTTTCGAGAATTGAGATATTTTAATGCAGTGTTTGAATAATCTTTGTCATGTGTTAGCTGTTTGCTCGAATTAACCAATTCACACACAATAATGTTTTTAGAGCCCCTTAAATTAAAAGCTTAGAAAAAAAAGAGGAATATGACGAAATTGCTTGTTTTAAGTAATTTCTTCATTATGCCAAATGGTTTCTAGCCCAAAACACGAAAATTTCCATTTTATCAACTTAAAATTGTTGTTTGCAACTTCTTCGAACTTAAACTGTTCTAAATGTGATCGTTTTGGAATGGATTAATCTCTTCTTTTTCATGTACCAATATTCTCACATATTTAATTATCAAATTAGGTCAGCTTTCCAAGAGCCTATAGACAAAGTATACTCATGTACATTAAAGACGTCATATTCTCTGTCTTTTTAATGTTATTTTATCATCCCCCCACAGAAAAAAGAAAAAAGTAACACACACACACACACACAAAAAAAAAGCTTGAGATTTGTTAGAGATTATGGACGCTATTTGCAAGAAGCGTCGTATATATAGCTTAAAAGGCTGTAATTACCAGCTTTAAGATGCAGAAACATCAATTATTGAGGTTACCATTTATTTCCTGTCTGAATAAATGATTTGACTGGTCAATCTATTTTTTTTTGTTTGTACCTGAGATCCATCTGGTCTGGTAAATATTACATTTAGTGACCTTTATGTCCTTAATTTCACCATACAGGATATATCGGAGAACTGTGGGATATGGAAGGATTTCTACGCTTTCTGGGGAGATTGCTATATATACGTTTATTCTATCAACGACAGACATAGTTTCGAAGAAGTCATGCCCCTCAAGAGACAAGTTGATAACTTAAAGACCTCATTCTGTGGTGGTATTTTGGTTGCAAACAAATCAGATTTACTGCATGACAGACAAGTCAGCGAACAAGAAGGTGCAGAATTAGCAGACGATATTGGGTGTAAATTTTACGAGGTGTCGGCTGCTGATTGGACGCAAATTGACGCCATTGAGGACGTTTTCCGCGATGCAGTGCGAGAATTCCGTAAAACTCGATTAGTGCGTGACATGCGCGGTAGACGACCTAGTTCGTCCATGCGATTCCGACAAGCCATACAAAAAGTGATAACTGGAAAGGCAACTAATAGGCGAGCGACTGCAAATACTTAGCTAACAGTATGTTCAACATTTATCTAACTTCAACCGAAACTAAAGACAGAAGGTAGAAAAAATCGATCAGCTACTAGATAATCGATTATACAGTTTGAATTAAAGCACATGTAATTGAGAGACTAAAATACTGCACACAAAAATCGCGAATTTCGATGTAGGATAATTCTTAAACAGAGATCAGTTGAAAAATATGGTATCGTTGATTCAAAATTGATTCCTAGCGTGAGCGCTAATAGTAAGATTGAAAAAAAATTACTGGAGAACGTTGAGAACACAAGGGCATGATGATGACATCACTAGAACACGCTGACAAGAACGCAGGATACTCTTGTGTGTTTATCATCTTCATCCTCTTTCTCTACTGCACTCGCGTTCTTTTTATGTACAGTTCGTGACGTAATTAGTTCCTCGTGATCTCAAATTTGAAATGAACAAAAAGGTAAAAGTGTCTAATTGAATTATCCTTTGGTTTTGCATACTGGAATGCCAGAATACGAGAATGCGATGAGGAGATAGGAATAATACAAAGGCGAAAACATGCGAGAACGTAGAAAATATCATAATTGTGTAATGAAAAGAACGCTGGAGAAATATGACGAAATCGCCATAATACGATGGCGAGACCGCGAGAAAAACGAAAGTTTTATAACGAGAGTATGGTGGAAAGAACGTAAAAAAATAAGTGGAGACGGGGATTGTACGGTGGCGATCGTGGTTTATGATTTAAAAGAACGCAATAGTAAATAGGTTAGATTAAACGATTATCTCGCGGTATTGTCATCGTACTCCTGTACTCTCGGGTTCTTTTCCTTGTACTATATTGATTAGATCGTGGTACTTGTTACCCTCGCACGAGAAATTACAAATTGGAGGATCCCTAGCCCTATGATATGATTTATAGATATGATTTGCGACCTGAGCGTCGTGACTGTAGCAGCTTGAATAACTTATGGTTAACCCATTAACAGACGGCAAATTCTAGACCAGTCCAAATTGAAAGGTGTTGCAGACGACGTTTCAAACATTATGAAAATTTGGATTTTTTTCACTTTTTGTATAGAAAATGTTGTGGATAATGAAGCAATTGCTTGTAACAAGCAATTTCTTCATTATCCACAATGTTTTCCAAAGCTCTTTTTTCTTAGGGGCGTCTAAAGGCGTCATTGAGTGGGAATGGGTTAAGACTCTATGAAATCAAATCTTTACGTCAATGTGGACCAACTTTCGGAGTTTAAAGTTAACTTCCGATCTGAATGTATGATTTTATTGGTCTATCGATTTTTTTTTATTGAAAAGGCGATCTGTCAAGTATTTTGAAGAGCCTCTTGTTAAAGTATAAAACATACATTCAATGTGGAAATTAAAATAACTTGTACTTTCATTTGCCCAACAAGAAAATTTACTTCTAACTATTTAATGTTAGGAAGTGCAAATCGAATTACGGTGGGCTAAAATCAACATACAGTGGGTATATCATTTATATCATTTTGATAATTTCATAGATCATCAAGTGAATACTAACCTGTTGGATTTTTTTAAGGGTTAAGGGAGTTAACTCATAAGAAGAAGTTCTCCGTGGAGTTTTAATCCTTTACATGCTCACTGTAAGGCAAAAGGTATCTCTGTCCTTGTTAACACATTCCCTCACAATAACGTCACTCAAGAAAAGGAATTTGGGGAAAATTGTGTAAGATGAAGAAATTGCTTGTAACAATCAGTTTCTTCATTTTCTACAATGTTTTGTACATAGAAAGTTGGGAAAAAACACGAAGTTTAAACTGGCGTCTGCAACTTCATTCCATTTGGACCAGTTTATTATCATTTTTCATTAATTTTTTCGTGTGATAATTGACTAATGCGAGCGTCAGACGGAAAGGAGTCAACTATAATTTTACAAAATGGGTGGATGAAAAAGAGAGATCAATCGACGGATCTCTACAGTCAATATTACATAAAAAATCACCACATGCAACAATATTTGAGATACAACAGTTCTACAAAATAATTCAAAATTTCAATATATTTGTCAAATGTCAAGGTCATAGATTCAACATAATCCCAGATAAAATGAAATCTAGATCACAGGATGACATCTTTAGAAGGCTGGATATATTTCAAATGTCAAGTTGAAGGTCAAAGGGTCAATTTGATACTGGGAAAATCATTGCAGATCCATTTACCCTGATAAAACGGCTCAAGTATTGACGAATAAAAATTTAGTTAGTTGGTTAAAAAGTCAAGGTCAGGGTCAAAAGCTGATCAAAATTCCAGTGAGCAAAATTCCAGATAAAATATCAGTCATATTCAAGACACTACAGATCAAATTATAATGATAGAGAGTAGGTCAAAGGTTCGAAATGATGCAAGATAAAATGGCAATCTCCTACAAAACAATTAATTTTATAGGATCCAGTCTCTGACTTAATAATAATAATTTCAAAAGGTAGGTCACATGTCAACGTCAAGGTCAAATGCTTAACTTGACACCATCTGTAATGTATAAGGTTAGACAAGACTATACACAAAAATTCCAGAAAAGGGTTCAAAAAGTGAAGCATATCTAAGGGTCCAACAGGAATGGATACTTTTCACATATTTGACCATGCCTTTTTAGCTCACCTGAGCACAAAGTGCGAGGTGAGCAATTGTGATCGGTCGTTGTCCGTCGTCCGTCCGTCCGTCTGTCCGTCTGTCCGTCCGTCCACAATTTCTTTAAAAATCTTCTTCTCCTAAACCAGTAGGCCAATCAAGCTGAAACTTTGCAGGGATGTTCCTTGGGTGAAGCTCTTCAAAAGTTGTTAAAAGATTTTAATTCCATCAAAAACTCTGGTTGCCGCGGCATTTTAAAATGGGAATCTTTAGTAATTCTTTAAATATCTTTAAAAATCTTCTCCTCCTAAACCAGTAGGCGAATCAAGCTGAAACTTTGCAGGGATGTTCATTGTGTGAAGCTCTTCAAAAGTTGTTAGAAGAATTTAATTCCGTCAAAAACTCTGGTTGCCGCGGCATTTTAAAATGGGATTCTTTAGTAATTCTTTAAATATCTTTAAAAATCTTCTCATCCTTCTTTAAATATCTTTAAAAATCTTCTCCTCCTGAACCAGTAGGCGAATCAAGCTGAAACTTTGCAGGGATGTTCAATGGGTGAAGCTCTTTAAAAGATGTTAAAAGATTTTAATTCCGTCAAAAACTATTGTAACCGCGGCATATGAAAATGGGAATCTTTAGTAATTCTTTAAATATCTTTAAAAATCTTCTTCTCCTTAACCAGAAGACCAATCAAGCTGAAACTCTGCAGGAATGCTCATTGGGTGAAGCTCTTCAAAAGTTGTTAAAAGAATTTAATTTCGTCAAAAACTCTGGTTGCCGCGGCATTTTAAAATGGGAATCTTTAGTAATTCTTTAAATATCTTTAAAAATCTTCTCCTCCTAAACCAGTAGGCCAATCAAGCTGAAACTTCGCAGGGATGTTCATTGTGTGAAGCTCTTCAAAAGTTGTTAAAAGAATTTAATTCCCTCAAAAACTCATGTAACCGCGGCATATGAAAATTGGAAATTTTAGTATATCTTTGATGTTGTTTTTTTCATAGACTACAAGGCCAAAGGCCTTTATATTTTGTAAAGAGCTTAGTCATATGGTTCTCTACCAAGTTTTTAAATATTTAATCTCTAGGGTCAAAAATGGCCCCGCCCCTGAGGTCCGAAGTTTGGAAAAATTCTTAATAAGAGCAATTTCAAAAGTCTTCTCCTCTTAAACTATAAGGTCTAGGATATTCATATTTGGTATGTAGCATAACTAGATGGTTTTGTACTATATCACAAAAAGTTTTCATCCAAGGGTCAAAAACGGCCCTGACTATGGGTCCAAAAATTTGGAAAAATGCAAAATTTGAGTATGTTGAAAAAAATTCTTCATTTTAAGGCAGAGGGCATTTACATTTTGAGTGTAGCATAGCCTGGCTGTTATCTATCATTTTGATTAAATTATGCCTGTAGGTTAAAAAACACCCCTTCCCTGGGTGTCCAAAGTTCGTAAAAATGCTCAATTAGACCATGTTCAACAGTCTTCTCCTCCCAATCTACAAAGTCTAAGGCATTCATATTTGATTTATAGCTTAACCAGATGGTTCTCTACTATGTTAGCTAAAATCTTAGCCCTGGGATAAAACGTGGCACTGCCCCAGAGGTCCAAAATTTTGGAAAACACCCAATTAGAGCAAAAGTCTTCTCCTTCTGAAATATAAGATGAAGGGCATTCATATTTGGTATGTAGCATGACTATATAATTTTGTACTATGTTACAGGAAAATTTGCTCTTAGGATAAAAAATGTCTCTGCTCCTGGGATTGAAAATTGCATAAATCGCATTGAAAGGATTCTTCTTAAATAGAAATGGAGAAATTGCTTTTTTAAACCTTTTTCCCTGAGGGTGACAAATTCTGGGATAGTTTGGTAATCGATTAAACTATGAAGCCAAAGGCATTCATTTTCATTTTAAAGCATTACTGGATTGTTTTGTACAAAGCCCAACTGTAATTTGCAGATGCCTCAGGTGAGCGATTTAGGACCATCATGGTCCTCTTGTTTCGCAAGACCCAGGCCAAATAATCTGTTTGAATGCGCGGAACAAGGTTTTTTAATCTACAACGTGAAAACGCATCACTTCGGAAGGCCGAAAGGTATTGAAACGGGGTCGAACTTTCTCTCTTTTTCAATGCACTATTTTATATTGCTTTTGCTGTGGGTTCAAACCATTATCAGACAACAAAACTTTAGACTGTGACCTAAATCGATAGGATTTGCAGACGACAATTTACAGTTTGTGAAATCTCAGACTTTTTCAACTTTCTGGTTAGAAAACATTGTGGAAAATGAAGCGTGACTGTGTGGGAATCGGTTAACGAATCTTGTTCATTCAAGTTGCTTGTTTATAACAGGTGATTACATTGGTAGGTTTTACTGTAAATCAAACTGAATCAAATATATGAGTAGGGTACATATGTTAAAATACAATTGGGGGAATTCCTTAAACAACCAATGTTTTTTTCCCACAATGATTAACCCTTTTCTGTACAATCCCTGATTTTCACGTCTCGGTGGCATTATACTTGGGAAAATATTGTGTAGAAATAAGAAATTGCTTGTAACAAGCAAATCTCTGCCTTTCAAAAAGGCTTTCTATCATATAGGATGGCTATTTTCAATTTATTTATTTCGTAATATCGTCTGCTACTCCTTTGAATTTTGACAAGTCTACAACCTTGAAAAACAGTAAAGGGTTTAAACAACAACAACAACAACAAAAACCTGACAGAAGTTGATCCCAAAAGATCAACGAACTTGAGTGGTGTGACATTGAATCATTCGAGGAATCAACATCATTAGCCTTTTCCCTATACAATCACTGGTTTTTACGTCCTTGTGATTTTATACTTGAAAAAAACATTGCGGGAAAAGAAGAAATTGCTTGTAACAAGCAATTTCTTCTTTTTCCACAATATTTTCTACCCGACTGAGTTATTATTTTTCTAATCAAATCGACTATAAATTTTCGTCTGCAAAACCTTTTAATTTGGACAGGTCAAAAAAATGTAAAACAGGAAAGGATTAAACGCATTCAATGGCTCGTTACCAGATTTAAAACTGTTTTGAACTGTTGTGTTTTCTTTTACCGTAAGCACTAATGCTCTATGTGGTTTGTGAGGTACTTTTTTTAGGGGGGGGGGCTGAGTTTAATTTTCTTTCATATAGTTATCTATTTATTTCTTTAAAACTTGTTTCAAAAGTATCTCCTGATATCATATCGACGTTTTGTTATTGAAAGTCAGTTTATCAAACTTGTAATGAATAGCGTTGCAATTGCGAATGGTATTAGAATGATATTAGACGGACCAGAGATG
Source organism: Fragum fragum (assembly GCA_946902895.1). Taxonomy (NCBI): domain Eukaryota; kingdom Metazoa; phylum Mollusca; class Bivalvia; order Cardiida; family Cardiidae; genus Fragum; species Fragum fragum. The sequence continues at coordinate 39,195,166 of OX336368.1, read as the reverse complement.
CAATCGAAATGCTTCATGAGGCCACTCGGAATTGTACATTTTGAAAAGATATCGTCGTCGGTCGAGCAAATTGTCGTAACTACAGTTTTATCCAAGCTATAGTAACAACATTTAGCGCTCTCACTGTCGGTATAATACAAGAATCACAAAAAGAAGGGAAATAACTTTGCACATTTTATTGTATATGTTAAATGAATAACATCCCTTTGCATGAAAGCTTTAGTAACATTAGGCCTTTTGACCTTGATTATTTTATCCACTATCGGAGATGATGGCTCTCTGAGGGCCATTTGTATGTTTTCAGTCAAAAATTGAAGTTTGAAAAGTGATTTCACCTGCCATGAAGAACAACACAGCTCTGACGTTTTAAACAGGCTTTTAATTTTTTACGAGGACGAAAAAAGTTGTGGTTTTTTTTTCAATGGGATGGGGTAACGTTTAACCCTTTCCTGTTTCCTGGAATTTTAGACTGGTCCAATTTGAAACATGTTGCAGACTACAATGAAAAGAGCGTACAATTTGCTTAAGTATAAAATTGCATGGACGTAAAAACCAGTGATTATACAGTAAAGAGTTAAATGGCCTCATATCAGTAGCTAGGCTTGTACAATGATAGGAACGCTAGAACAAGTCGAAGTCACCTGAAATAAATAGGAAGTTGAATGAATATAACGAAAAAATTAAAAGCCACAACAAATAGCCTGCGTATAGTCGTTTTCTTAATGAAACCATTAAGAAGTTATAATCCTAATTGCTTTGCTCAATAAGAATTGCTTTGTAGCCTCATCGAGCGACAGCTAATATTCTGTCTTCTTTGCTAAAGGAGATCGCCGGGCCTTGTGAATAAGCGAACTATGGAACAGAGAGGGGAGATTATGTTTTATTTAAATTTTATTACCAGATAAAATATGCACATTTAAAGTGTCGTATTTAAGATGATGACATAAGTCCTGTTCTTCTCATTTTATAATTTGATTCACGACAAGAGTTAAAACAGGAAGATTAACATGACTTTTGTTTAAAATATCATCAACAAAACATTTATTTATCAAAAATCTGCTTAGAATTAGTTAAAAAAGAAGTACCAATACCTATTAGTCTTATTTGTAATTAGAAACACAATACTTGACTGATCGCGTCTGTCAATTAAAGGATCGATCGATCAATCAAAGCATGCAATTAGCGATCAAAGACAACAAAAAAATTCAATCGGTGGTAATTATCATAATCGATAACGACTGCAATAGGTCTGATGGGAGGACGAAATTGCACCGCTTTAAAATGAAAATTATTTGTATTTTTCCAACGAAAGCCCTTTCTTCTTATTACAGCCCACTTTAAGGTCCCTTTAACACTTTCATGTTCAAACCCTGGTTTTTAAGTCCCTGTGATTTTATAATTGAGAAAACATTGTAGTAAAAGAAGAAATTGCTTATAAAAAGCAATTTCTTCTTTTTCCACAAATAAATTCTACTCTACTGAATGCTTATTTTACAAATAAAATCCACCTTTAATTTTCGTCTGCAAAACCTTTGAATTTAGACTGGTCTTAAATTTGCAAAACAAGAAAGGGTTAAACAACACATTTATGACTGCATTTTTTTTCTAGAGACAAACATCCATATAACATTGTATTACTTAATTTAGTTCGCTGACATATGTACTCTGAACTTTAACAAGGTGTTATCAAACAGCTTTGAGACATCCGCCATATTTACTCCCATAAATATCATGTGAAATATTTTTTGTCTAGTTGCCTTTCTCTCCACCAACCAGTAAACGGCCGACCAATGTCTGAGGTCAAACTTCATTTACGGTCTAATTCAAAGCGTTGACTCGTCGATGGATTTTTTTATTCACCAATACGATCTGCCAATCCTGGTGATTTTAAGGACAAATAAGAGCACAATTCATTGGTATTCATTATCTCCTACAGCTTGAAAAAAAACATTGTCACGATTACCAAGTTGACAAGACAACAATATACTGAACATATATATCGGAACTTAAAAATCACTTCCGATCTAAATAAGATATTTGATTGGTCAATTAACTTTTGAATGACATCGCGATCCGTCTATCATCAGATTAAGTACATCGTTTTTGCAGGTAAATTTGGAGTGGGGATCTACATTGGTTTTTTGGCGCAACAGAGATCCTTTGATCAAATAGTTACTTCGTTAAAGTTCATTACGCACATGTAGTGTTACGTGCAACTGAGATCCTTTGGTCAAATAGTTACTTCGTTGAGGTTCATGTAGCGTTACGTGCAACCGAGATCCTTTAATCAAATAGTAACTTCGTTGCAGTTCATTACGAACGTGAACGATTTGTAAACTAACCATAATAGATCGTACAACATATTGTACACATCATATTTACCGATTCTTGCAGTGTTTTAAAGAATTGACGAATCGCTCACTCCGCCCATTGAGTCTTTGACCACACCCAATGACTCCATCAGGAAGTTCCAGTTCGATGTTAAACAGGGTTATTTTGCGAAATTGATGGCCAGTGACATGTAACAAAAGTGTACAATGGTTGCCGACCTACAGCTTGAATGAGTTGTAGTTACGGTTTTCAAGTCACCAAACACAAATCGCAATTATGTTAACAATTTTCGGAGTTAAAAGTTCACTTTCGGTCCAAATGAATGATTTGATTGGTCGATTGATTCTTTTATTGACAGCTGTGATCGGTCTATGGACGACTCTTATGGGCTGTTTTAAATCATTCACGAGTCAATTATTTGTTAGCATACAAAAGACATTTTTGACATATGGTGATATTGAACTAACGTCACCGATCCGAACGAGTTTATACGAGTTATGGCGAATAGGAGAGTAATTTGCGAATGAGTAATAGATTCGATTCGAAGACCGTCCGTGCGGTAAGATAAGGCAGTAGATGTAAGAAGTGATGTGAGCCCGGAAGAACTCACCAGATACGAAGAGAAAGTTGGTTCCGCCTACTTAACGCAAGCCGGAAGTTGGACTTATAGAAAAAGGGATGGTTTTGCTTAGTTTATGGTCAGTAACATGTAAAAATTAAGATAACTGTTTGGCGACCTTAACGCCTAAAACATCAGCTTGATCGAATGAGCTAAAGTTATGACCTTTAAGTCTCCTCAACAACAGAAATGCTTGTTATAAATGTCGGCTTATATTAGAATTCAAAGTTCAATTCTGGTCTAAATGACAGATTAGGTTACATTATCGAATTATTGATTGAGACCTGCGTCGAGCAGTTCTGTAGAGCGATTTGAAAAAAAGAAGGAAACAACATTTTTATAAACATTTATTTCTCAAAATACAGCAATTTGGGTTTTTAATATAACCTAACAATGGGAAATATTTACATAAATTTAAGTTCAAATAAATTTTTAAAAAGACAAAACAATAGAAAAAACAGACAACATTTTTTAAAAATAGAAAATAGCATTTATTTTGCAACCGCAGCGAAATGAAAGGTGCATTTATGGTAGAATTAATCATTATTGAGTCTAGATATCTGCGTAATAGTTAATTATATCGATAGCCGCCACAATACTTAGGTATGGTCTTGAATGAAGACGAAAATAGCAAATTTAAAGAGGGGTTAAAGTGAAAACTTATTTACTATTGTTTACTAAGCGACCGATTATCGCATAAAAGAAGAAATTTCTGTGAAAAGCGATGTTTTCTGCGTTACAGTCTCACTTTGCCCAGGTCAAAAGATAAGTGCTCTACGGTTATGTGTCACAAGTGTCCATTCAAGAATCTTTACAAAATGGCGGATATTAACCCTTTCCCGTTTTTTTTTTAAAATTTAGACATGTCCAATTTCAAAGAATTCGCAGAGAAAAAATTAAATTGGATTGAATTTGGAAAATAACCATTGAGTTGGGTAGAAAATATTGTAGAAAAAGAAGAAATTGCTTGTTACAAGCCATTTCTTCTTTTTCTACAATGTTTTCTAAATTATAAAATAACATTGCCTTAAAAAGCAGTGATTGAACAGGAAAGGTTTAATATCAGTATCAAGTAAGTAGCTCACGTGATGTGAATAGAAAAACATAAAAACTAGTATCCGGTGATAATCGCCCATTACCGGTAATGCGTCGTGGGCCGAAAATATAATTTCTTTTCTCAGAATTTGATTTTTTTTTCACGGGATGTGATACCTTGAAAATCTAATTGTTGAGATACATTAAGTTTACGTCTTTTCTATAACATCGGCAGATAATAAAACTAGACCAACCATAGTAATGCTCTTTTATTCCTCTACAAATTCCCTTTGTACCAAGAAAGAAGTGTTTGCAAAAAGATCATGCTCCTGGTATAAGGCTATCGCGGAATATGCTCCATGATATAACCACGTACTTTTCAGGTGCCTACCGTAAAAGGCCTTCTAAAGCCCATGTAATTGGTAAACTTGTGTTCACAAAAAATGATCTCTGCGGTTAGCTTTGGTAAAAACACTCAAACGTCAATTTTAAATTGCTTTTATTTATCTATCTATTTATTTATTGTTTTTATTTATTATTCTTTTAAATTTTGATATTGTTTTCGATGAATTTGCATATCAGCGGGAATCGCACGATCATAATTATAGGGCATTTATATCCCTGGAAGCCAGTAGCAATCATTTCTTCTAAACCAATTGTTGAAACAAATTTTGTAAATGCTACCAAATTTTGCGCCTTTTGTAAAAGTTTACATTAGATTCGCTGTCCGAAGACGAGCAGGGATTTTGTGATGGCGGTGTGTCAATCGCGTGCCGCTCGTTTTAACATATAGTCGAGCTTGCTTGGGCGACCAATTCTATTAAGCAACCAAGCTCATTAAATGGCCAATATCGAAATCTATGTTTTTTTTCTTTTGAAAAACAAAAACTCTTAAAAAGTGAGGACATTTTGCCAAAGTTTAAATCACAACCAAATCCTGTTCTTTAATGAGACGTTTCTAATGAGTCACAACAACATAGGATTAAGCGAGAATTCTGTAATGATAAATGTATGCAATCGAATCAATCCAGCATATCTTTGGCAAAGAAAGTGTACCAAGCGACCATTCTCTAAAGCGATTACTTTTTTGTTGTCCCTTGTGTGGTCACTTAACCCTTGTCGTGCTATATATATTACCTTACTGAATTGTTGTAAAATCAAAAGGCTGAAAGCACTGTCAGAAGTCTATGTTCGAAAATCAACACTTCTTTTAGAAATCAATTTCATAAAACCACTCTGACAGGAATAGTACAAGCAGGGGGTGTAGACGAAGATCAGACTGCACTTATGTGCAGGCTGATCTTAGTCTACACCTCCTGCCAAAACCGGAATATTCCGGGTTCTGCATGACAAGGGTTAAAACAAGATTTGACTTATTTCTTAGTGATTCCTCTTTGAAATTCCATAAAAGGAGAACTTCTTAGCTTATCATCTAACTGAAATTCAACATTATCTAATACCGCATTTGGCTGTTTTAGACTTTGTTGTTCATTCGGTGGCCTCGTGCAAAGTCAAAAACAAATCACTTAATGAATACCGTTTTTGACGGACTAAGTAGGCGTCCATCGGTGTTACCCAGTTTGGAAAATCCAGCAGGATGATACGACCAGTTACAGACGACCATTCAAATCGCTTTGAAATTGAAATCTAACACCCAGATAGGTTAGAAAACATTGTGAAACAAGCTGTTTGCCTTTCGTCACACTTTTTTCTTTTATGCAAGTCTGCGTGATTTTGTTGGAATCGGATGAAAATTATACATGTTAAAAGATATTCAGAATCTCCCATTTTTTCTCATCAGTAATAATAATAAATAAATATTGCTAATCTACAATTGTCCAAGTTTCTTAAATGATATCTTAATTATTTGTTGACTGTCATCGGAAAAGGATAATTGTCGAAAAGTAAAAAAAGTAATGATATTGAAAGTTAGTTAGACAGCGATCATGTGAATTTGGATCAATTTCACTTTCAGTAGGAGTTCGGTAAAACCACGGTTGGTAGGTGCACCCAACCGTGGCATCCTGTCAATTTTCACACAAGTAGCATATACAACTGCAAAAATAACTTTGGACCATTACGTTTATAGCTGTTCGGCCAACTTAACAAGCAAATTATTTTTCATATTTCCATCGGTGAAAGACAAATGACGTGCGTCACGATGGCATTTTTTTCGAATTAGTAACCGTGCTCAGGACTCTAGAATAGAAAATGTCCTGTGTTACCTATACAACAAATCAACACGGACTTCTATTATCAGTACTTTCAGTGCTTTGATTTGTATCGAAAACCGTTTCAACTGTTCAGTGTTTTATTAAACAAAATCCATCTTCCTAGCTCTCAGTCCTCTCGATTTCTCTAGCCTGTATAAATTTTTTTCAACCAAGCTCTTGATGATATTGAAGGAATACTTTGTTATACTAGGATACAAAACCGTGCACTGGATTCGAACCAAAGGTCGAGCGAAATATAAATTATCCTAGGCGCTACGATTGGTTTTGTATTACTACTGCATCTAGTATTTCATTTATTATACGCCAACGATTTTTTACTTTTAAGGATAAAAATTGTCCACAATCAATCCCTTTTCAGAATCATAATAACGTTATTTTTGGCGTGACGTCATATTGCATAGAAAATGACGTCATCTAACAATATCGTATTATTTCAGTAGGCTACATGTATAATAGTTTTTTTATTTGTCGAGTAGGATTTCTATCCCCATGCGAGAAATTTATCTTATAAGGGAATTCGGTAATTGTGTAACGAAACTATGAATCTCATATGGCCTCCTGTACTTCCTGTATATATAAGGTATAACATTCCGACCATCTCCGAGGGCAAACCTAGAAAAGTCGAAATACCTCAAACATCGCTTAACCTTAAACTGCATTCAGTTGTATGTAGAAATACCGAATTCTCGAGTGTTCAGGCCAATGAAAGCGACCCATTTCATATCCGAAATACTCCGTATCCCGACTAGTAGTGCACGTATTTTGTGATTTATTAGGAAGCGATAAAAGCTATCGATGAACTGTGAAGTCTACTTATGAATAAAATTGATAATGCCTTTCGTTTGTTGAGGGGCTTATCATCGTGTTATTTGATTGACGAACCGCTGGCCCCGCCCTTTGACTCCGCCACTTTAACTGAATCCGTCAGGAAGTTCCACTGCTAAATTTAAAGGCGCTATTTTTCAAAATTCATGACAAGTGCCACATAAAAAAATAAAATCGTTGGTTGTCGATACGCACAATGAAAAGACTTTACTATAGTTACGACGTTATAGTCGCCAAGCCAACACGAATACGTCACATTAATGTTGGAGTTTGAAGTTCACTTACGGTCTAAATGAATGATTTACTGGTAGTTTGAGTATTTGATTGACAGCTCCGACCCACCAATTGAACGATAGCGAAAAGTAAGCAAGGGTTAATAGCAAGCAAAGCTCTAGTTCTCAAAGGCTGTTGATGCTACCGAATATCACGGAAAAGAAACGCGTTGAGATGAAGTTTAAAATTACTATACGCCCTATAAAAACATTCAATCTATAATAAATTTTGTTGAATTTGCGTATAGACTGTCATTAGTTCTGAAGTTGTATGATAAGTAGGTAGACTTACATTTATAGATAAACAAGTTAAAATGGGTGATCAAAGGCCAATTTTGTCTTTTCTTGTGTAGACAAAATTGACCTTTCATCACTTGCAATAACATTTAGATCTATAATACATGCGTCATCGGCAAGCTTTTTTACACAGAAAAAAATCTATTGTTAAAACCGCTTGCCCTTTTAAAGTCCATGTCTGTAAGTATGTCTAACATGTTTTTCTTTATTATAATGCAAGTAAATATCTTCAATTTGGGTAAAACGTTGTGCTGTCCAATACTTTGAGATAATAAAAACAGCTTAAGATTTAGCTCTTAAAGTACCGTTATCGTTGTTGGGATAATACCAAATTATATGTAAAAGAAAGATAAATATAAAAAGAGGAAAAACATTCTTACAACGGTACTAATGCTAGGGTCTTTCATAACGCCTGGGAAAAAGCATTCTCATGGAGCTCTACTTTGATAGCTCTTTTCTGACACTTCTGGCAACTGGATGGTGATGGGAGGTTCGCGGCGTACACTAAACTTTTATTTCTAATGTCAATTTTAGAACTATTTCAAATGTGTAAAGCAACATTATTTTACAAAGCAGCTATTTCAAAGTACAAAGAACAATTCTAGGGTTATTCTTCGACACATTGATTAATAGCTGATAATGTAGAAGACTGTATAGTTAGGATGCCTCCATGAATAAAAAATTCTGAAAAATTGAAAGCCTTTCGAAGCCCCCAGCTGCTCATCTCACATAGGTTTACGGTTATCTATCCATTACATGGAGACACATGTCGGAAAGGATATTGCCACAACCAGGGATCGAACCCCAGGCCTCATGATTTAAAACATACAATGAAGAGTTCTGTTATCACGAGCTGGGCTTTTAACGAACGAACTTCTGTATTTGGTACATTTGAAAAGTTGAATTTTCACTCTAAAGAAAATTAACTAATTTCAACGTTAATATACACCAACTTCAAACCACCATAACTCAAATTATATGAACCTGGGATTATATTTTAAGTCTCCTGCATAAGGAAAATGATTAAGTACAAATCGAATTATTTCCTAGTCAAATGAGATCGCTTTTTCAAAACAACTACATGTTTTGAATTTACCATCACCTGCATGCACTCCACAAGGAGACGAAAATCACTCTTTAGAGTCTTTCCGTCTGAGAATGGAGTGAAAGTTTAATTGATGTTTATGATGTTCAATAATTCTCTCATTTGTTGGAAGGAGTAGTAAAATTATGCAACACGTAATTATTTTGAAAAATTAATCTTGAAACGATCGTGACAAATATCGCTGCAAACGGAATTTATGTCAAAAATTCATGAGAATAAATTGAAAATTTATGCAGTGAGATACTTTGTAACCATGGCGATACGTGCATTTAAAGCTAATTTATGGTTGGAATAAATCGAAAACTACTGATCACGTTAGATAGACAAGCTTTCCTATATGAGTTATCATTTTATGAAAAACAATACATTAAAGACGATTACGTTCCTACTATAGAAGTTGCAATCGTATCCCCTCGAGCCATTGACTAATCGCTGGCCCGCCCACTGACTCCCGAGGTCCTGCCCATTAACTCCAACAGGAAGTTCCGCTTCGATTTTAAACGGCGTTATTTTGCAAAATTTATGGCCAGCAGCATGTAACAAAAAGGGAAAAATGGTTGGTTGGTGACCTAAACGTCGTAACTACAGCTTGAGTAAGCTGTAGTTACGACGTTTAAGTCGCCAAACCAACAATAAAGGCTAACAAAAATGGCGGCCTATGTCGAAGTTGAAAAGCTCAGGTCCGGGTTGATTGAATTATTTGATTTGTCGGTTTAATCCTTGATTGACAGCCGCGATTGGTCAATTCTGCGAATCAAATTAGAGTTAAGAAGAGGAAAAGGTTAAAGGGTATCATGTTGTAGCTACTTTACTAAATCGACTGAAACATTAATTAAAATGGTAGGAACGTTGGTCCCAGTCAAAAAGACCTTAGAGTTTGATTACGATTTCATGAAACGCGGCTTTCGATCAGAATACCTACGTGGCCAGTATGCGTGATTGTGACTCGAATCGGCCACACTTCTCGTAATACAAGCCCCCCCACACACACCTTATTAAAAATCAAAGTACTGAACGTACTTTAAGCTCGCCAAGCATGGTTTTGTTAACTCGTCTTTTTTGTCAAAGGCTAACATGATCAATAACCGAAGTTGAATAAACCCATGACTTAACCTATTGTAACACGACTAAATCTTAGACTGGTTCAAATTGAAAGAAGTTACAGAAGATAAATTCAAGGTGATGGAATTCAGAAAATCTTTATTTTTTATGGAAGAATACAGTGTGGACAATTAAAAAATTGCTTAACGCATGCAGTTTCTTCAAAGTTCACATTTTTTCAAGAGCTTTTTTCTTGATGGGCGTCAAAAAGTAAGGTATGGTTTATAATTACACGAAAGTAAAAATACTTATAATAATATAACGTTAATAACTTAAACAGATGAAATAACGGTGCATCCAGCTATCAGATCCCGTTAAGGGGCTGTACTTCCATCGCTGCAAGTGGAGTCCGTAGTTGCCTGTCGATACCGGAAGCAACTTTTCCCATTCGGCGTATCGTCGTAAAACTGTACGGCCTCGTGTAGAGTATACCATTGGGCTACTGGTTTACGAGGATTTTCTAACATCTCGTACCAATGGTCCCTACCTGTACCCACGTACTTTGGGCCGACTGCACAGCACCCCATGATTTCATTACTACCGATCCTAGAGGACAAAAAATACATTTCTGATAATTAAAAAATAGGGACAATCTCTAAATTTGCATATCGCGTTTGTCAAACAAAGAATATATCTCCCAATCAAATCATTAATACCCTACGTGAACTTTAAACTCCAACATATGCCGACATATATGTGATGCATTTTTGTTGGTTTGGCAACTTAAACTTTTTCAAGCTGTAGTTTTAACCAACCAGTTTACTGTTTTGTTATAAGTAACTGACCATAGTTTTTGCAAAATAACGCCATTAATCAGGGGTCGACACTAACTTTGCTTCAATGGGATCCCATAGGAATCCCTACTTATTACTTCAGGGTTTCTTCCAGATAATCGGGGATCCCTACTTGATATACATTAATACATTCACGCGCAATCCTGCCCTTCTAAGCCAAACTTGAAAAAAAGCTTAGGAAAACATTGTGGAAAATGAAGAAATTGCTTGTTACAAGCAATTTCCTCATTATCCACAATGTTTTCTACCAAAACAAGCAAATAAAAAATCTGGAGCATTAGCTGATACATTGAGATCTACTGTACTGGAGAAATATTGAGGGATCATGGCGGAATCCCTAGCCTGATATTGCTGGATCCCTTTCAATTTTCAAGGATTCTCGGGATCCCGGGACACTGTTAGTGTCGACCCCTGTTAATATGGAAGTGTAACTTCCCGACGGAGCTCTATGGGCGGGACAAACGGTTCGTCACCTATAAACTTAGTTTGATTGGACAGATTTCTACCGACCTGCTGAAACGATAAGTACTGGTAGATCTTCTTTCCAATAAATGATAACTCTATCCTCTATTAATTTATCTAGAACGACATTATTAAACACGAGGTGTTCAACGATAAACGACCTTTTGATAATTACACTCTACTAATATGTTACCTGTTTTCTGAATAGGCTATAGGTTTTAGGCTGTGGCATGTAAACAAACTAATAGTATACTTCACCGGGAATAAAATGTCACTTGTTTCCAAACTAATACATTAAAAATCACAACATTAGCAGCTATGTTGTTCTAACCAAGTATCGTCTTTCGGACCCTTATCAAGTCTTCTTGCTTTTTAAGCGTGTAAACTTTTAACTATTTCATAATTTAACTATTTGCATAAGTGCAGTCAGATCTTGGTCTACACCTCCTGCTTATCCCTTTTAAGAGTTGTTTAATTAATCAATTTTCAAAAGAAATAGTGATTCCCATTAAAACCTACCAGTGTTGTCAGCCCTTTGAGCAATTCTGTATAGGGTTTTAATTCGGCATGGCAAGGGTTAAAATCTCGCACGAAAAAACACAGATATTCACTAACATTTGCCTGAAAACATTCTACTGACATCTAAATCTGTACCTGTCATAATCCACGACCTTGATAATAAGGTAGACCTCCTCGACGTTGATGTTGGGAACATCAAAAACAATCGCCTCGTTATATACGGGGTTTAATGTGTTCCTCTTGACTGTGGTTTTCTTCTTTTTGATTCTTTTTGATCGGCACATCAGAGAAACTTTTACATACGGATCTGAAAATATATACTCCATGAGCTGAAAATTGGTCTCTATTTATCAAATGCCGATCGACCAATCAACTCATCCATTCAGACCGAAAGTAAGCTTTTAACCCAACATTTGGGAAACGCATTTTTGTTCTTTTGTCAAATTAACCGATGTAAAATCGAAAATTATTGATCACTTTTGAAAGACAAGCTTTCCTATATGAGTTATAAGTTTATGAAACAATACATTAACCCTTTCCCGTTCAAATACGGGATCTTACGTTCCTGTGATTTTATACTCGAGAAAATATTGTGGAAAGAGAAGAAATTGCTTGTAACAAGCAATTTCTACTTTTTCCACAATATTTTCTACCACATAGGATGGTTTCATGTCAAATGGCATCACGTTTTCATTGTTGTCCGCTGCAACCTCTTTCAATTTGGACTAGTCTAAAATTTCAATAAGCAGGAAAGGGTTAAAGCCGTTTTCGGTAGTTACTTACGTTCCTACTATAGTAGATGCAATCGGTAAAGCACAGATGATCAAAGAGGTAGTTGCGACGACTAGGTCGCTAACCAACGATTTCTTTTTTGCTACCATATAATTGGGGCAGCCCAAAGTAGGTGTTTGTTCCCCCGGCGGCGGCACATATCCTTTCCGACATTTGTTTCTCATCAATGAGGGGATAATCGTAGACTAAATTGTGATAGCAGATTGAGAATAGGAAATGATGTAATGGTGGTACGGATGCTAGATATACCAGGAATCCATTGTAAGGTGCTCCAGCAGACGCGATATGACTGACAGATTATTAAAAGCGGCGTTAAACCCCATTCAAACAAATAAGCCAAAGTTCGTAAGAATTAGCAAATATCGTACTAAATTCATAATTCGTGACGCCTGTGTAATTCACTGATAGTTCCAAATTCTTCGAAGACGTCATCAAACTTGATGTGGAATAGGCCATATATAGATGAACATGATGTAACGGAAAACCTTCATCAACCCATTCCAAAACAACCCCATATTTTATGCGTTAAAGAATTATAGTTGTAGAACACACTGTGAGAAAAGAAGAAATTGCTCGCTACAAGAAATTTCTCCTTTTCTCAACGTGTTTTCTACTCTATTCTAGTTGTAGAACACACTGAGAGAAAAGGAAAACAGTTTATTACGAGCTATTTCTTCTTTTCTCAAAGTGTTTTCTAGCCTTTCTGGCAACATTTTTTGCAATAAGCACAAACTATGTCGTCTGCTTTGTTTTTCAGTTTAGACCAGTCTAAACTTTGTCGTCTTGCAATGGGTTAATTGTGCAGACATGCATTAGCCTCGAAGGAATCACTAGCCTGTGTACTATTATGAATGGAGAATTGACATGATCAAGTTACTGCTATGAGGTTCTGGAATAGGTAAGGAGTGGATGATTACAACCCTGTACAACCCAGTATAATGTTTCGCAAGGCATAAGACGAATTGCCTGATCGACCATCGAACCTAAACCCCTTCGCGTATTAACCCTTGTCATGCTGAACCCGGAATATTCAGGATTTTGGCAGGTGGTGTAGACCAAGATCAGCCTGCACATGAGTGCAGTCTGATCTTGGTCTACACCTTCTGCTTGTACTTTTCCTGCTAGAGATGTTCATGAAATTAATTTCTAAAAGAGATATTGATTTTGAACATCAAGTTCTACCTATGCTTTCATCCCTTTGATTTTACAGCGATTCAGTAAAGTAATTTATACAGCATGACAAGGATTAATGCGTTTTCAATCTAGATATATGCAATCTAGATATGATAACCACCAGACCTGTGCAGCCAAATACCTCACGTGGTCACTATGATATTTTATTCTCCGCGGTACATCGTATAGCGGAGAATATTTGTCTAAACGGGTTGAGATACAAAACTGTTGTGCGGAGTTATAATTAGAGTGCATAAGAATAGTCAGTTCTACGTTGACCCATCACGGTTAGCATCGTATTTCATTCGGTCCAGATTCAAATTCGAAATAGAGAATCATGCAATCAAAATTGTAAATCTGTTTTAGCATGTATGAGATATTCTGTTGCTCGATATTTCTAGGTTTGGTAGAGCCCTTGCTACGGAAACACTTTTCCTCCTACTCAAAAAATAAACGGGGGTTTTTCGTGGGCTGCTCGAATTCCAGTGAGGAATATTCAATCGAATCCGTCCACCGATAAATTACCGTAGACATCAGCATTTTGAGTGTGTGTTTTTTCTTTTATTATGTAGCCTTTTTCTGGTCGCGTTGGGTTTAGGCGTGTTTAATACGGGTTCGATTGAGGCATGCATGTTATTTTTGTTATGATATATTATGTTAAAGGATAATGTTGTTTTTTCATCCAATACTTTTGTGCCTCTGTTCTTTGCTAACCAATTATATGGTCACACATTGCAAAACAGTGTTTTGTGTTGAATCTGTTAAGACTGTACTTATCTTAGTCGAGGTTTATCCCGTGAAATCGAGAAATGCACCCTGATTAACGGATCGCCGACCACGCCCAATTACTTCGACGAGAAGGTCAAATTAGATATCAAACGGATTTTTTTTGAAAATCGTATAGTGAGTGACTAGTAACAAAAAAGTAAGTTAGTTTTTGACCTAAACTCCGTAACTGCAGCTAGATAAGCTGTATTTACGACGTATAAGTCGCCAAACCAACAACAATGTGAAGCATTTTATTGGTTTGCCCACGTAAACCTCGTAACTACAGCATATTTAAACCGTAGTATAACGTTGAGGTCGCGAACAATCACTTCTACTTTTTTGTTTTATGCTACTAAACGCTAAAAAGTTTGGGAAATAACGCCATTTTAAATCGAAGTTAAGGGTTGATATTCTTATTATGAATGTCAGGTTCCATACATCATACTAACTAAAACTTAAAAAAAAAACTTATTGGTCCCTAGACTTATTTCAACTAAAGTACAAAGCGTTGACAATAGACAAAGGAATAAATGAAGAAAATCCATTCTGTCACGACCCAGGTTTTTTTTCCTTTCATTATTTCGGTTTTGTCCTATATTCTGTTACTTCATCTCAGATTTTTAATCCTCTTGTAGTTGTCAAATGATACATAAAACATTCCTTGTTGATTTATTGAGTTTGTAGAATACACAAGAGAAAAAATGGCAGAATTTGAGGCAAATATCTGACTTTCATTTTGTCATAGCAAACACCCGCTCGATCAGTAAGAGTACTTTAACTGCGTTCATTGAATGAAAAAATCATTCGTGTTTGTTGTTTTTACTAATTTCATACTGAACATTAAGGATTGATGGGTCGCGGCTGTCAATCAAAGACAAAATCGACCAATCAAATCATTGATTTAGATCGGAAATGAACGTTAAACTCTAACGTTGGCTGACAATCATGTGAACCGTTTTTCTTGGTTTTTGCGACTGTAACGTCGTAACTACAGTTTAATTAAGCTGTAGTTACGATAGTTACGACGTTTAGGACGCCAGCCATGCTACTTTTTGTAACATGTTATCGGCCGTTACTCTTGAAAAATAATGTAGTTTAAGATCGAGTTGGAACTTCCTAATGGATGTGAGGGGGGCGTGACCAGCGATTCGTTGATAAGAGGGTAGAATATGCAAATATGGCGTGCGATGGATGCAAGTCGATCTTTGTCAATACCACATGTAAATGCATGGTTATCCAGAAATCAAAGATTGATTGTGAATTTCTATTTTTTACTAACATTCAGCTCGTAATATCCATTGAATAATCCGTGGTAAGTTTTATGAAGACAGAGTTTAGCTTTGAGAGTGCATAGAGTGACCAATCGCTGTCCTCGCATACTGACTACCTAGGCTCCGTCCATTAACACGGACAGGAAGTTCCGCTTCAATTTTAACCCATTCCCACACAGTGATACTTCTGGACGCCCCTCAAGAAAGACAACTGAGAAAACATTGTGTAAAATGAAGAAATTGCTTGTAACAAGCAATCTCTTCATTTTACACGATGTTTTCTACCGAGAAAGTTGAAAAAAATCTAAAATTTCATAAACTTTCAAATGTCGTCTGCAACTCCTTTCAATTTGGACCAGTCTAAAATTCTCTTGTGTGGTAATGGGTTAAACGGCGTTATCTTACAAAAATTTGGATAAGCTGTAGTTACGACGTGTAAGTCGCCAAATCAAAATAAAGGATAACAAAAATGGCGGCCAACATTGGAGTTGAAAACTAGGTTCCGGACTAAATAAACGATTTGACTGGTTGGTCGATTCCTTGATTGACAACCGCGATTGGACAAATTTAACTTCGATTAGGAATTAGGTAAATCGCGACAACTCTGAAACCCTAACAATGAACCAATGAAGCCGAACTCTCAGAACGTTAAGAATATTCGCCGAGCTTATGAAGAAGGTTACAGACAGTATCATAAAGCACAAAGTGAAGACACTTTTCAGTCTGCATGGATAAACAGTCTGAGCTGAGTATTAACTTGAAGCACATTGTAATGGTTGGAAATGTCAAACAAAGCCTCACATTCAGCCTTGACTCACATATCGATAGCAATTTAAATCACTGTCTTGTCAGTGTGATATGTAAAAATGAGTATCCAGTAGTCGATCTTTTTTCAATTAGTGAACAAGTATAATTGACCAACCGCTGACCATGCTAATGACTCCGACAGAGAGTTACACTTTAAAATAAACGGGGTTATTTTGCAAAAACTATTGCGATTTACATGTAACAGGTAATAAAACGGTAAAAGGGTTGACTGGCGACATAAACATTGTGACTACAGCTTGATGTTGAAACAACAGTTGCTTAAAAAACAACAACAAAAACAAAAAAAAATCAAGTATGTAAATAGCTTTCAGACTACACAAATGGTCAGGAGAGGTCAGAATCTAATAATTTCCAACTTTACAGATTTTCATTTCGTGCCCTTTTTATTATTATTTGCGGTGTGCAAAATGTGCCTACTTTCTTATGACGTTTATCCTTTTTATTATATTTTTCATTTATTTTTCAAATGCCTCGTGTTGCAACATCTGTAAATTTGATCTCCCGCGAAGCTTTGGAAATTTCGCGCTATTGTCTAAAAATATCGATATTAAACGAGTTCAGGGAGCCAGGTTAAATTCCCTTGTTAAATCTCAAACTTTTATTGTAGAATCTTGTAAGAAATCAAGTAAAACTAAGTGAACCCTAGAGAATAACTCCTAGAATTAATTTGATAAAACACAAAAAATGATGAATGAATTGAAATGTCGCGTGTCAAATATACTAATAAGGAAGTATCGTTCGTGTTCCCTCCCCCAACAACGTTGTTTCACTCCACCTTCATTTCTGGTACAGTAGATGCCTTTAAAATTATTAGCTAGCAAAGCGTCAACTTTGATGGCATAAGTAAATAGACAAAATTTTGAGGTCATCTCAGAGTTTAACGAGTACAAACTGCAACTGGGGGCTCAACCACTAAATCCATTATTTGCTTACGCAATTCTTATGTATTTAAGGAATATTGCAAACTCTGCAGGTTCATCATCTAAGTAATTTTGGCTTACTTGAGCTCTTCGTGTTCAAAAAGACTCTGATTAGAGTCTTCAAAGAAGTTGCAGACGATCATTTCAAATTATTGAACATTCTAAAATAGTTATCTCTCTTGGTAGAAAACAATGTGGAAAATGAAGAAATTGCTTGTAACAAGCAATTTCTTCATTTCCTACATTGTTTTCCAGAACTATTCCCTAAAGGGGAGTTTAAAGGGGGATTTGTGTGGGAATGGGTTAACTCCTTACTTACTTTCACCTCGTTTATTTATCATGCTAACCTATGACAAAGAAGAATACTAAACAAAACCATGCTTTGATAGCTAACAGTACTTTCAGTACTTTGATCGTTTTTAATCTGTGGCCTCATAGAGGAAAATTGACCAATCGCTTGCCTCGCCCATTGACTCCAACAGGAAGTTCCGCTCCGATTTTAAACGGCGTTATTTGGCAAGAACTATGACTATGAAACAGTAGAGTGGTTGATTGACGGCTTCTGGAAGATTTTTTTTAATGGCAAACCATGTTTAATATTGTTAAATCTTTTGATTAAATAGTATTTTTATGGTTTCGTGAAAAGACAAATTACTGATAAATCTTCTATTTGAAAGGAATTATTATATTTACATTTAAGACTCGCGATGTTATTCACTGGTTAAGCTTCACGAAGATGGTTGCCAATGCCAGAGATCAAAATTCACTTTCGCTCTAATTTGGTGTTTTGATTGGTCAAATGTTTCTTTGCTTGACAGTCGCGATAGGTCAATTCTTTGTTTCAGCGGAAGATCGATTTATCTTTAATTTTCACGTGATTTAAATGATAATCTGATGACGTCATCACGGCTTTGGTCAAGCTAAGATGACGTTCAGTAGTGTGAAATGAACAGAAGCAGGGCTAAATCTCTCAAAACAAAGAATTTATCATCAGTTTCACTGGTTTTCGGTTCAATTGGCTAGTCGCTGGCCCCGCCCACTGACTCCCTAGGCATCGCCGATTAAGTCCGACAGGCGTTATTTTGCAAAATTTATGGCAAGAAGGATGTAGCAAAAAAGTAGAATGGTTGGTTTGGGACCTAAACTTCGTAACTACAGCTTGAATAAGCTGTAGTTACGACGTTTAAGTCGCCAAATCACAAAAATGTTAACAAAAATGGCGGAGTTGAGAGCTCTGGTCAGGGCTGAATAAATGATTTGATTGGTCAGTTGATTCCTAGATTGACAAACGCGATTGGTCAGTTATAAAGCAATAACCAAAATACCAATAATGTACCAGAAAACACTGAAGAAAAACAAAAAAATGTATAAAATGAGATAGATACAAAAACAAAAACAAAACAACATTTTAATATGTATGGTCATTGATATTAAATAGAACGAAAAATGACCATGCTTTACGTCGCCATACCGACAAAATGCTTAAGATAACTTCCGGTCTAATGATTTGATTGGTCAATCAACATTTTCATGCAAAAGCGGCTAACCGGAAATTTAAAACCGTATACCTGGTTTTTTTACAAAAGGAAAGGAGTCGTTGGAATACGATGCAATATGTGTTTTACTTTTACTGTTGTAAAATATGTCCTTTACTTTTACTGTCTTTCAGATTTTACTTTTGTCTAATACGAGAAATAGTTACCAATATGTGATATCAGTGGTTTTCAAAAATTTTTGCTTTTAAGCAATGAACCCGAAAGTCCCTGGCTCTAAACAAGCCATCAGCGTATTGTCAGTTTACTCAGCGATTACTACAACTTACCTAGCTGTTCTTAGGGTACTAAAGACATGCGAATTTCAACCACCTACAGCTGATATCATTTGCCTTAGGGTTGATCGCTATTACAAATGTAAATGTGAGTTAACTATCTACTGTAAAATAACTAAGCCTTTAACAAGGCTAACTCCGGATCAAATAATATCCGTCCCCTTAGGATTCCTTGCTTTCATATCTGTTAACAAAGTCGTCTCTTTACCTTAATATCCGGTGATATCCCTTGTCCTAGGATTTTTCGACCTAGAAATCTTCAGCATGGTTTCCACAGCGTTATTATGTAAGTAGGGGCTCACAAAGTACATCTATCTGATGTAAGTTTGGTGCAAATGATGCATACATTTTACCATACCCGTAGACCCAGTGACATCCATTGTCTTGAATTTCCTCCTATATTTAAGGTGGTCTATCCGTTGTTTTTTTTTTATGTAAGTCGGGTTCATACAGTTATTCTAATCAACAGATTTATGTGTTATTTAAACATAGAGCACACACTTTACTTAACCTGAAGATCTGGACCCGAGATTATAAAACTTTTTTCATACTCAACTGAGAATTTACTTAAAATTCGATTCGAAACTAAAGATATTTATTGGATTAAAATGCTACGCCAAGTGCATTAAAATAAAACATTATGTTTGTAAATTATAATTCATAACAAAATTCTACATTTAACATTGAAACACAACATTTATTTAAGCCCAAACTTTGAGTATATTCTCATTTGAGTACGAAAAAAGTTATAACCTTGGGCCCAGATGATATCCAAAGCCTCAAGGTTCCTCGCTGTAACAACCGAGTCTACCAGCACTCAAATTAAAAGAATTCGTGTATTTAACACATGGTCCATAACATTGACCCTACCTGAAGAGCCGGTGATATCCATGGCTTTAAGGTTTCTCGCTTTCACAACCGTCAACGTGAGTCTACCAGCTGTAGGCAAGTAGCACAAAGATAACATAAGCTCACCGAGATCAAACCTCTCCTGAAGTAAACATTCAGCAAAGACATTACTGTATCGTTCTAGAGATGCAATTCTGTAGAATTCGGGGAAATTATATTCCATTGATTAATTGTAAATTTGTAAATTACGCTGAACTGGCAGAAATGAAGCGTTCATTTGTCCGACTGAAATTACAAGGTTCTTGAAACCCACCAAGGATAAATATATGTATTGCCAAATCAGATACTTGAATTCATTAAATTCCATGTCTTGAAAGCATAGAATAATCATTTAAAAAAGAAATTTTCGTAAGTCATAAGATTCAATATTTTATTTTTTTATTTATTTTTTTTTTATATAAGATTAAAGTTAATTTGGTTATTTTAATTAAAAAACTCGAATCGTCCTGCTATATACTTACATTATAGTTTTTACGGTCACTTTTTAGATTTTCATACCGCCGTATCCACAGATCAATTACATATATTTTGGCTAGTTTGTTCATTCGTCCGTTTGAATGTATTTCTATATAGCTTTCCTCAAAAAGAGAGCCGTAAATGGGCCATTACTTTTGAATGGTAAGTGCTCTGATATATCGCACGTGTAATCAAAGTTTACATAAAATATCAAGGTCACATTTCAGGTGGACACGCATTTGTGTTAAATAGACACATCATGTTTATCAGAAGCCATGTCGGATTAGACAAATATTCAAATACAGCGAAATAATAAATATATGTTGTTTCAATTGGATCATTATTTGATTATAACCATTATCATTTTAGCTTTTTGGGGTAAAAGATTCAATTTTGGTCTTTGAAAAAAAGCTACTTTCAATTTATATACGGTGAAACTAGACATTAATTTGAAAGTTCCACTTTATATACAAACCTGTTGAGATGACAATATATCTCGGACAAAGAACGTCTCTGTATTCAATTTGCTGCCATCCTGGAGAATATCCCTCACTAATACAGTTCCTATTAGATCATGACGTGAAAATCGATCAAAGTCATAAATATTAAACTGCAGGAGTCTTTCACTAAGCTGATTATGCCGAACACTAAAAGTGAAACGTTCATTGAAATCGGGGTTCAATGTTTTCCGATGAACTTTAGTCTGCAATTTATTTTTCCGATCAGGAAGAAGATAAATTTTGACGTAAGGGTCCGAGGTACCGGAAAAGTCTTTCGGTGGGAGATCAACTGCCTTCATGATACAAACAACAAGAACTTCCGCTTCCGTGTCATATTTCAGACTGTATTGTAATTTTCCACAAATCGCGTGCTCCGACTTGATACTGTCAATAGACGCTTGTTTATATAGTTCCGGTTTGATGGCGCCTATTCCAGGTTGTTCTTTATGTTTCATACTTTGAACCGAAAATTCAATGTTAGTCAAGTCGAGCTTATGTGACAGCTGCCTCTGAAAATTTTGATGTCTTTGAGAAACATTTGGAAGTGTTGACTGGCGAATTTGTTTGAAAAATGACTTTGCTTGTGTATATCGATTTTCGTCGGGATTTCCATATTCGGCAGCAAGGTCTGGTACACTTTGACTTATTTTGACGTTACGGTCTAGAGTGGATTCCGGTGAACTGTCGTCGTTAAATGTTTTCTTCCAGACTAATGTTTGTTTTCGTCTCCGACAGACCATCCATGCGATGTAGCCGAGGACTCCAACCAATACTGTTGATGATGCACCAACCGCAACAATTATATACGATATTGGAACAACTGAAAAGAGAAATTAGTCTTAACCAATCACCAAACGACTAACTTTTAGACAGGCCCAAATTCACAGAAGTTATAGACAACAATACTTATTTGATAAAATTCTGAACGTCTTTGATTTTTGGTGGGGTTGAAAACAGTTTGAACAATGAAAAAAAATGCTTGTAAAAAAACAATTTCTGTATTTTTCACTAAGTTTGCTAAAGTGTTCGGTTTTCTTTTTTGGGGAGGGGGGGGGGGGCTTAAATTGTGAACGGATTAAAACCATTGAAGTAGTATGTAATATACTATATCATTATCATTTGGGAACTCATTTTCCATCTTAGGCATGTTTTTCTATCGAAATCGGTATAGAGTGTACTTCTTAATGAATTTCGTCGCAACAAGTATCCAGAAGTTACAGTACGAAGGCTGTAGTTACGAGATATTGGTCGTCTACCAATGATGTCTGATTTACTTTAATCAAAGAAGATCCCTGTTCGCTCGACCGGTCACGTTTCATTGCAAGACGACAAAACTTAAAAACTGGTCCAAATTGCGGGGAGCTGCACATGGCAATGAAAAGCTTTTGCAAATTAAGAAATAAGGGCCAGATAGGATAGAAAACATTGTAAGAAAAGAAAAGAAATATTTGTAAAAGGTGTCTTTTCCATTTCTAAAAAGGTAGTCTACAGCTTTGATAATGCGGGATTGTATGATAAATGTGTTTTAAATTCGCTTGCCCCGCCCACATACACCGATAGTAATTCCCCTTCGGTATTTAACGGCGTTATTTTACAAAATATAGAACAAGTACCATGTAACAGAAAAGTAAAATGGTTGGTTGGCGACTTAACCGTAGTAACTACAGCTTTAATAACCTGTAGTTAAGATGTTTGAGTCGTCAAACTAACCAAAATGCTAATGTTAGAGTTCAAATTTCACTTCCGGTTTAGATGATTTTTTGATTGGTTGATTGACTCTTTGTTTGGTAACTCGATCGTTCATTTTTTTTAACCAGTTCCTGTTTTTCAAAATTTTAGACTGGTCCAATTTGAAAGAAGTTGCAGACAACATGTTAAAGTGGGCGCAATTCGAAAAATAAGTTACCTGTAGGTAAAAAATATTGTGAGAAATGAAGAAATTGCTTGTAACAAGCAATTTCTTCTTTTCCCGCAATATTTTTCCAAGTATAAAAATCATAGAGACGTAAAAACAAGGGAATTTGCAGGAAAGGTGAAACAATAGGCAGAAAACAAGAGCTGAACATTCTAAAAAATTGTTGTCGTCTAAAATAAAGAAAATATTAGCAGACATGTGACAAAACCCAAAGCCCTATACTCATCGGATGTCTTTTTCCTAAACAGAGTGACATGGAATCGATCTCAATTTAAATCTAAATTTCACAAATATTTCCTCAATTTACGAACTGCTAGGGTTATGCGAATTGAGATAATGCTTTTGTCCACGAATTGAAGCTTGATTTTAACCCCTTGTGTCCCAGGTTGTGTAGACTTTTCATTTAACTAAAAGATAAACACGGAAAAATATTAGAAGAACTCAGGTGGTAAATGTTGAAAAGAGGTTTCAGGCTCAAAATGGGGTGTAAGTGTTCCGAGGGCAAGTTCGGCACTTTTCGAGATCTTGCCAGAGACAAAATATTAAGTGAATGGAAAATACTCTTTCTCAGAATTTGAAGAATTCACCGAAAATTAAATGATATTCGAATTGTAGGTTGGAAAAATTGAAAAAAAAAAAAAAAAGAAATGCCATCAATGATCATTAGAATTAATCTGTTTTCTTACCAAAGGTCTTTGTATTGATATATAGATGAATAAAGAATGCCAAACTGACTTTTGATAACTTTGGCAATTACTTGACAAAAATGTTTAGATTATTGATCTAATATTTATCGTTACTTGCTAAAGAACTACTGTAACAGTTTTATTTCCAGCAGTCAGTCGAAAAATCGATTGACAATCAAATAGTTCATTTAGACAGGGGGTCTATTTTGACTTCTGGCATTTATGCAGAATTTTGTTGGCTTAACGACTTAACCCATTCCCACTCAATCCCTCCTTTTTACGCCCCTCAACAAAAAAGCTTTGGAAAACATTGTGGAAAATGAAGAAATTGCTTGGATCAAGCAATTTCTTCATTATCCACAATGTTTTCTATCTAAAAAGACGAAAAAATTTAAAATTCCATCAACTTGAAATTGTCGTCTGCAGCTCCTTTCAATTTGGACCGGTCTAAAATTCCACTGTTTTGGAATGGGTGAAACGTTGTTATTATGGCTTGTTCAAGCTGAAGGGCTCGGTGTCTGTAATGATTCCATAGCGGTAGTTGACCTTCGCCTTCAATTGGTCATCATATAGGGTACCGCTCCTACCCTTAATCAAAAAGGGTTAAAATCACCTTTCAAGACGCGGGAATTTATTACCGAATTAATTGATTTAAACATAATAGTGTTGATAAAGGAGACACTCTATTATGTCGCACATGTCTATAGGTTTTCGACAGTTTGCTTCACCATTTTTCTTAAATAATCCTGATTTAACCATCTCCTGTTTAATCCCTGGTTTTCAGGTCACTGTGTTTTTTTGTTTTTTTTTTTAGTTAAGCAAACAATGTGGAAAATGAAGAAATTGCCCTTAACAGGCAATTTTTAACCAATAATAATTTCTACCCTACTGATTGGTTATTATTTGACTCTAAATTGTCATTTACGACTCCATTGAATCTGAACAGTTTATAATTTGTTCAATACAGTAAAGGGTTAAGGAACTCATCACCTCTCAGTCCCTTATTTGGACTCTTCTGGAGAAAAAATACCATTTCAACCTTGCAGGTATGTATTCATCGCTTGCAAGAAACAAATTATCTTTTAACTAAGACGTTTTACTAACCTGTTTGTTGTTCGTTTGTTGTTGTTGTTGCCCCCCCCCCCGATTTTACATGTTGGCTTTCTTTGAATTATTCGAAGCAACTTCTTTCAATCAGAATTTGTCTTATATTTTGTTGACTGGAGGTTAGTTGTGAAGTAAAATTAACTACATTCCTAGAATCTCTTTCATTATTTCAATCTAAACATCTCCTTTCTTTTCGATAAAGGAAACCCATCAAAGCATGTGATTTAAATGATAACGCTAATGTCCCTCAATTCAAGAGGAATAATGAGTCTGTAACCTTTCTCCTGCTAATTCTTTAAAGGTCGTCCTTGCTAATTGCCAACACTCACGCATGTCTTCTTTTTCTCTCACCAAATTTCAAGCTTGAAAGAACAATTGACGGATCGCTGGCCCCGCCCACTGACTCCGCTGGCCCTGAGCTCCAACAGAAAGTTCCAAACAGATATTAAACGTCGTTATTTTGCAGAATTTATTGCAAGAACCATGTAGCAAAAAAAAGGTGTTGCTTTCAAATTCCATTTGTTTAGACCGGAGGTAAAATCCTCACCATCGGCATTATATATATTTATACTTATTCCAGCTGTAGTTACGATGTTTAGGTCGAAAACTAACCATTTCATTTTTTTCTGTTTTATGTACTTGCCATAAACTTTCCATAATGACGCCGTCATATCTTTATGGACATCTACATGCTAATAGACTCAGCAAATTGTTCAGAATATTTTCAATGGGCACGCATGGCTGTGTGTCTGAAACGTGTATCTGATCCTTTATTTTTTTTAATCAAGCAAACTTGTAGGTACAAAATAATGTTTGCTAAATCTTTCCAACACAATCTAACTCTTGAATGACCTCAAGAAAAAAAGCGCTGGAAAACCTAATGAATAATTAAGAAATTGCTTGTACAACAAATTGTCATTATCCACAATGTTTTTTTCTACCCCAAAGACAAAGATTATTAAAATTTATCGACAAAAATGTCGTCTGCAACTTCTATGTATTTTGACCAGACTACAATTCTGTTGTACAATAAAAGGCACATCATTCTTTGCTTTTATCGTTGTACTGATTTTGTTGTTGTTTGTTTGGGTTGTTTTATTATTGTTGTTGGTTTGCTTTAATTTGCTACTCCCTGGATTCAACTATGAAATTATAAAAAAATCAATTAAAGAATCACAAAAGACCGATATAACAGAGCTTTAAAACATACGTTTGTCAAGAATAACCCTAGCGTTATTTGATAATATCCTGTGTAGTCGGTTGGTATAGAATAAGGAAGTTGCTTTACACGAAGGCCTCTATAACTTTAATGATCTTTTAAGATAAATTATGCTGTCGAATGTTGTAGTATAGTCGGGTCGCATTTACAACCTCAATCGTCTAGGATCAAAAACAGGATTGTCAAAGATGTAGAAAAGATACACCTCCAAACGAGTAAGTCTGTATAAGTTTAATGGTCGTTTGACGTCATATGGTGTAGTTCGAGCGTATAGTGGCGTTAACACACACGCAAGATTATGAAGTCGTAATGCTTCGTGACGATAAACTATGCTGTTATAAAGCGGAGTCGCCAAACATGAAAGTCTTTTTAATAGTAAAGCATCGTGACAATAAACTTTGCTGTCATATGGTGTAGTATTGTGGCATCAACATACGCGCAAGGTTTAAGAGTCGTAATGCTTCGTGACGATAAACTGTGCTGTCATATAGTGTAGTAAAGCCGCGTCGCAAGTCTTTTTAAACGTCATGATTTGTGACGATAAAATGTGATGCCATATAGTGTAAGTCTTAATTATCGTACTGCTTCGTGACAATTAATTATGCTGTCATATGGTGTACTGAAGTGGCGTCTCCATTAGCGCAAATCTTTGTAATCGTAATGTTTTGTGACGAATTACTCTGCTGTCATATGGTGTAGTAAAGCCGCGTTGCCATACGAGTAAGTCTTCATGATAATAATGCTTCGTGAGGATAAACTTTGCTGTCTTATGGTGTCGCCATACGCATAAGTCTTTACAATCGTGAAGCTTTCTGAAGATAAACTGTGCTTTCATATGATGCATTATAATCGCATCGCCATACGTGTAAGCTTATTAGTTTAATGCTAATAAACTATGCTATCTAATGGAGTAGCATACAGGCGTCGCCATACGAGTAAGCCTGTTTTACCTCAATACTGTTTAATGATAAATTGTACCGTCATATGGTGTAGTATAGATACATGGTCGTATGGGTAAAGCTTCATGATCGCGATGCAGTTTTATGATAAACTGTGCTGTCGTATGGTGTATTAAAAAAAGAAGCTTACGAGTACCCTTCATTATTAAAATTTCCATCTATGATTAACTGTGCTGTAAAATGATGATGTAGAAAAGACAGCTCGCTATACGAGTATGGTACCATAACATTGATTTTATTTGATTATAAGCTGTGCTACCGTATAAAGTCGGATAGATACGTCGCAATACAAATAATCTGGCAAACATTTAAGCTCTTTGATAAAAATATGTGTTGTGTATGACTGAGAAAGATAATGACATAATGAGAGACAGCCTTCTTAACTCTTATACTCTATAATGATAAACTTTGCATTCGTTATTTGAATTAAAGATACGTCGCCGTACGAGTTAGCCTGATTAACCATGATTGGGTTGTTGTTTGGATCAGGATAGGTACGTTGATAAGCCAGTTAACTTCAAAACTTGATGATTCGTTGTGCCGCTCTATTGCGCGGTGTAGATAAGTCGAAATTAAAAGAAATAAGAACAGTATAACCTCTATGCACTAAAATGATAAATTGCGCTGTCGTATAAGGCAGGAAGATGTGAAGCCTTATGAGAAATGCTTCGTAATCGCGATGCTTTTGTATTGATAAGGTGACCTACGAATTTATAAAGTACAGTTAATTCACGTTAGCCTGCACATGCTTAATGCTCTTTGGTGAATGACTGTGCTTTCTTTTGGTGTATTGATGGGGCACAATACTAAATAGTCTGCATAACCTACATGTTCTTTAATGAGAACTATGCTGCCATGTATATAGTGTAGCATAGATACGTTGCCAAACGAGTAGGCCTGTATAACTAAAATGTGATTTTTGGATAAACTGATTAACTTTGCTGTCATATGGTGTAGAATAAACCTCGCCAAACAAGTAAGCTTGTATAACCTTTATGTTCCTCAATGATAAACTGATAATCGTTGCTATCATCTTGTGCAGTATAGATACGTCGCCAAACGAGTAAGTCTGTATAACCTAAATGTGCTTTAAAGATAAACTGATAATCGTTGCTGTCATATGGTGTATTATAGATACGTCGCCAAACGTGTAGGCCTGTATACCTAAATGTGCTTTAATGATAAACTGATCAACTTTGCTATCATCTTGTGCAGTATAGATACGTCGCCAAACGTGTAGGCCTGTATAACCTAAATGTGATTTAATGATAAACTGATCAACTTTGCCATCATATACTGTAGTTTAGATACGTCTCCAAACAAGTAAGTCTGTATAATCTTAATGTGCTTTGGTGATAAACTGATAAACTGTGCTGTAAAATGGTGTAGTTTAGGTACGTTGCCAAACGAGTAAGCCTGAATAACCTTAGTGTGCTTTAATGATAAACTGATCAACTTTGCTGTCATATGGTGTAGTATAGATTAGTCGTCAAACGAGTATGCTCGTAGAACTTAAATGTGTTTGATTATAAATTTTGCTTTCTTATCATGTAGTATGGAAAAGTCGTCAAAATATTTATTAAAATACAGAATTATATGGCTCCACGATTAAGCGTTTACAACTATGATGTCCGTTGATGATAATTGTGCGTCATCATACACGTAAAAACAAAAGACGTAACGAATTTTTTGTTAATCAAAAATTCAACTGAAAAATCAAATCACGAACTTCCTCCGGAGCCACCGTCTTTATATCCGGCACTCCCTGAAAACCGTTTTATTGAGAAATGACTTAAACGTTATATTTATTTTATTCTCAACGACAAGCCAACTTTTATCATATTCTGTCCTGTCAGATACTGTTTGAAGTGTGTATGACTTGCAATCCGTTAACAATATTGCTGAGAAAATTGACAGATCGCTGGCAACGCCAACTGACCAACAACATGGCCAGTCGACAGGGGTATTGATTAGCATTAATTTATAAAATGTAGTCAGGGATGTAAAACAAGAAACAAGTCGTTACATGACTACCAAATGTCGTAATTACAGTTTAATAAGCCTGTAGTACGTCGTTTAAATTACCAATACAACAAAATACTTGATATAAATGTCGGTGTTAAAAGTTAACTTCCAGTCTGAATAAGTGCTTTGATTTCTAAAATGATTTTTTTTCTATTGACATTGGGGGTTGTTAGTTGTTGAAAATGAGTGGTCAGAACTTTTGGCCAGGCCCCCTCAACAACCACTGTAATTAGAAAAGAATCATGTCTGCTATCTTCAGATTTTAAGAAAAGGGCAAGACAAATGTTTAAATTATCAATTCAAACATTTATCCCATCTTCAATCAATAAAACTCCGTAAGGGGGGGGGGGTATTTTCTTTCAAAGGATTTTATTTGTTTATTTAATAAACCTCATAAAACACCGCATGGAAGTATACCCCTTTCCTGTTGGACTACACCGTATCTCTTCGTCTTAGAAAAGGGTCAGAATTACGCAGAATACTTAGCTTTAATTCACCTCGGTACGTGACATGATTATCATTATTCTGACATAATTTCCGAGAGGACGAATTTCAACTGTTATAGCTTGTAGTCGTCTGATAGGACTAGAACAACATATAAGTACTGTCACGAGAAAAACGGATCATGTGCGATCCCTAGAAAAGAAAGATTTGAAATAGTGGTTGTTTTAGGTCAACCAAATGCCTCATTCGAAAATAGGTAGAATCGTCTGTGTAGTTGACCAATCGCTGGCCCCGCCCATTTATTACTAGGCCCCGCCCATTAACTCCAACGGGAAGTTCCGCCTCGATTTTTAACGGCGTTATTTTGCAAAATTTATGGCCATTAGCATGTAACAAAAAAGTAAAAATGTTGGTTGGTGACCTTAAACGTCGTAACTATAGCTGGATAAGCTGTAGTTACTGCGTTTATATCGCCAAACCAACGGTAAATGTTAACGAAAAGGGCGGTATTTGTCGGAGTTGATAAGCTCATGTCCGGACTGAATTGATTATTTAATTGGCCGGTTTATTCCTTGATTGACAGTCGCGATTGGTCAGTTGGGGCGGTAGACTCATTGTCAAAGTTGGAGGTTCGAATTTCGGCCGCACCGCAGTATGTGACCCATAGTAAGATATTTTAGATACCAAGGAAACAATGAATTGTAAGTGAATAAACAAACAAATAAACAAAAGAATGGTAATTCTAGAAAGAAATCTGTAAAATGCATCAAATTTCGATCCTGGTCAGATCTCTGACCACAGCCGATATTTTACAGTCTTCCTAGTCGGCGTCTTTTCGACTGACGGTTCATTTTGTTAAAGTCATCTGGCCTGGTTTAGGACATTAAGGAATGATATTTCAAGATTCGTTGAACGGTTGTTTAAAGCGGCCCTACAGATTATGAAAGAAAATATTTAGCTCTCGATCTTCAATTTTCTTACTGGTCTGCTTTCAGACCTTTGAAAGCAAATGATTAAGCTGATTTTGATTGTGAAAATAACAGTTAATAATCTTTAAAAAGGGAGTAAATAAACAAAATCATTTCGCATTACGAGACGCCAGATACGTAATCAATTACAACCTGAATAGAACCGGAATTTATCCGGTATATTTTAATTTTTCAGTCATGTCGCGGACGCTGGAGCACCTAACAATGAATTCCTTGCATGTCTCACACAAGTATTACCATAACATCCTTTCCTGGCCTCCAGCTGCTTTCCCACTTAGCTTTACGATTATCCACCCATTAGTGAGAGACAAATGTCGAAAAGGATATCTGCTGCTGTCGTCGGGTAAATACATTATCTGTCGATTGCGCCGAAAATTACCTCATCAATGGTTCAATGACATATTAACTACGTAATTGCCTTCTGCTAGCAATTCAGTCGTAATCGCATAGGGAATATGTCACATTTAATCAAATTCATGAATTTGGTAGATTTAGTACAAAAAAAGTTACCGTGAAAATGACATTAATAACTATTAATATGTCAGATTTGCATGAAAATCTTTTGAAAAACCGCATTAAATAAGATTTCAATGATCGGAAGACCTGCTAGGTAGGAAACTCTGTGGGTAAAAACAGAAATTGCTGAAAGCATGGAAGTCAATCTTTTCCTGTAATGTTTTCTACCATAGAAATCAAAAGGGTCGTAAAAATGAAGAATCGTGTGATAATGGGATAATTCAAACCCAATTGACCACGATCAAGTTTCTTTTCTCAAACATCTCAACAGTGTTCCTGGGCAGTTCCATATCGCGGGACTAGATGCTTTTATGTGTAAAGTTGAAGGAAGACAAACGGCTGCATTTCAATGACCGAATGTTCACGAATCTTAAAAAACACTTCAATTAGATTGCATCTTTTGGGAAAAAAAATCCTTGAAACCAAAGAAAATAGTTGATTTATATTTTTGCCGACTAATTAAAAAATGATAATTTCTCCGGGGAATCAATGTAAAAAATGAAATTAAATCTCATTCTTTCAATTATACTGAATTAATTTACAGCCAGAATCTCGGGGTATAAAATGAGTCTTTTAAATCTTCAACAGCTTATTTTCTCCTGTAAACTATAACCAATGACCACATGAAACCTCGCTTTTAACCTATCCTCACACAATTAGAAAAGAAAGTTTTAAAAGCATCTTGGAAAATGAAGAAATTGCTTGTTACAAGATGTTTTCTATCGAATAAGACAAACATTTTAAAAATTCACCAACTCTCATTGCCGTCTACAACTTTTTTTTCATTTTGGATCAGACTAAAATTCTGTTATTAGATAATGGGTTATATAGTTATTAGAAACATTGCGAAATAAAAACAATTTGCTTGGCACAAGCAATCTTCACACAATGCTTTTCCATTGATATTAATTGTTGCTCGTTTTTTATGGACCCCGTAGCGTCCATCAGTGTTAACAAGTTTGGAAAATCCAGAAGAATGTTACTATGATAGAAGAGAAGTAGTGTCCAGTTAGTTTGTCAAAACCTGTCTCCCCCAAACAACTGTACATTTTGAAAATGGCGTTATACGGAAATTCTATATAATTCGTAGAAAGCGTAAAAACTCCTCTTAAATACGAAAACACCCACCAATCACCCGCTCAGCGCAGATGCGGTCAGGATTTAAAATTACGCGGCGTCTTTCAAATAAATAGCGTGTAATTTGCCTTCTAATTTGAGAGGGGTGTAAAAGCATGATTGTGAAGAAATGGGTTAAGCTTCTACTGGATTACGGAAGTTTAAAAAGATATACAAATTCCCTCATTTGTTTCTTACAGGTAATAATTCTCGGTGAATATTAATAATCTAATATTGTCCAAGTTTCTTAAATGATATCTTATTTATTTGTGGAATGTCTTCGGAAAATGCTAATCTCGGAAAAAGTAAAAATAAAAAAAAATGATCTTGAAATCTAGTTAGACTGCGATCAAGTTTATTGGTTTTACGTGACTTTCAATAGTATTTCAGTAAAACCACTGTTGGTGTATGCACCCAACCATGGCATCCTGTTATATTTCACTCCAGTAACATGTACAACTGCAACAATAGATTTAGGTCATTATATGTGTAGCTGCTGAGCCAACTTTACAGGCAAATTATTTATCATATTTCCATTGGTGAAAGACAAATGAGGCGCGTGACAATCCGAACTGGTGATCGTGCTCTGGACTCTAGAATCCTGTATTACATGTACCTATTAAACAAACCAGACTAGGCAAGAGGTTATGCCTTAAAAAACTATTATCTTTATAAAATTGCAATTTTGTACACCAAAACGGGCTTATCACTCTGCTATGCCAACACAACCGTCCACCATCAGAACTTTCAGTGCTTTTATTGTTTTTGGTTGGTTTTTGATATTGTTGTTGTGTTCTGATTGGTTTTTTTCCTTCTTCTTTTTTTTGTTTAAAGTTTAAACTCAATTCAACTTGACGTCTGCTATCAACTTCGATTGGGTCCTGTCTTTAATTTAGTCATCTAGTAATGGGTTGATGGCGATAAGTATTTCTGGCATCAACATAAATTTCGAAAATCAACATTCACTTACGGTCTAAATGAATGATTTGATTGGTCGATCGATTTTCGATTGACAGCGACGATCCGCCAATCAGATAATTGTTTCTTATCTAATAATTTAAGCCCATGATGACACTTTACACAGTATATAGTAATAGCTGATTTAGAATCCTCAGCAAAAGCTCGGGGTTAAGTCTTTCACTCACAAACTTTAGTAATCACAACAAGACCTACTTTTCAAATAAAGGAATGAGCAGTAAAATGATAAAATTGCTTGTTAAAGGTATTTCGTCCTTTCCAATGATGATTTCTGTCAAAAAAAGGTTTTTTTTGTTGTTGTTGGAAATGAAATTCAGAATGATTCTTTCTTTTTATTTTATTTATATATATATATATGAAGAAGTTACATGAGATAAAGAAAAAGATTTTCTTTTTGATTAATTCGTTACTCATTTATTTCTATTATATTTCTTTATTCAAGCGATCTTTTAGAAGAAAAAATATTAACGTTGTCATGCTGAACCCAAAATATTCCTGTTTTGGCAGGATGTATAGACTAAGATCAGCCTGCACATATGTGCAGTCTGATCTTAGTCTACACCACCTGCATGTCCTTGTCAATTATGAGCTTTTTTAGAGTTATTTTTGGAAAGACATATTGACTAATACTTTCAGTACTTCCAGCCCTTTGATTTTAACGCCATTGCGAAAAAGAAGTGACAAGAGCTAATTCAATCCTTTAACCCGTTCCTGTTTAAACCCTGTATTTTACGTTGCTGTGATTTTATACTCGAGAAAACATGGTGGAAAAAGGAGAAATTGCTTGTAACAAGCAATTTCTCCTTTTCCCACAATATTTTCTATTACATAGAATGGTTTCATTTCAAATTGCATCCAGTTTCCATTGACGTCTGCAACCTCTTTCAATTTGGACCAGTCTAAAATTTCAAGAAACGGGAAAGGGTTAATCATATTGCTCATTTCTTTTTAGAAAAAGCCTTTGTCTAGAAACTTATTAATTGTATCATTAACGTTTACGTTTAATTCCTCGTGATTTTTGGTAATCGACCATTACCCATTACCAAACGAATTATTTTTAAACTCTTTCAAATTAAAAGAGTTTGATGCCGATTTTTTAAACTGCGTATATGTCATTTCCGACAGAAAATATTTTGACAAAAGGATAAATTTTGGTCACAAGCAATTTATCCTTTTTACTACAATGTTTTTCTCGGTTAAATTTTCTTCGTCGGATTGAGTGTTAATGGAACTCTGATAAAAAGTTATAGAAGTCGACAAATTAGTATTCGTTTGGTGATAACATGTAGATTACCATTACGCTAGAAGAGTTAATCGCTATTTGAGAAGGAAATTATTTGTGCGAAATTGTAGGAAAGCAATTAACCCATATCTTTATATCATTTTCTGTCCGGGTTTTTCTGATAATTAAGGCTTGCGATTGAACGGAATTGAACTCAAGATGAGACAAGATTTATGATTGTATTTTTATCCGAAAGAAAATACATATCGTCGGTGGGGGAGCAAAATGTCGTGTCTACAACTTTAATAAAGCTGTAGTAACGACATTTTGCCCGACCAACGACGATATGGCAAATCTTTTACAAACAATTTCTATATCCCTTAGTAATAAAGCGGAATTAATGTAAAAAAATATCTAAGAGCTTCTGAATTACTAGTGATGTATTCTGATGTTATGCCTCGTGACTTACGGTTATTACACACGTGTGTACAAAGATACATTCTGACAAACAAAAAAGTATTAATGAAAAGGGCGGGAAATCGCAAATTCTTTCAAAGAAAGCGAATAGGGAAAAGTACACGTGAAGTTTTGTTTCTTCTTTGCCGCGTTAGAAAATAATCCATAGTCCTATCAATTTTTTTTTTTTTTCCAGTAGAATGAATTAATAACAATAAGTAGCTTGATTAGACAATTACTTAAACAACTAAATAAATGAAGGATTTTAATGATCGATCGAACGACGAACGAAAGACTTTGTTGCTTATAATGCGAATAAATGAACGATAAAAATAACAGCCGAGTCCACTAGAATTCCGAGCGAAATGAAACTCAAGAGTTTCCATTGATTTCTCACGATATACATTCTATTATGCATTAGGTCTTGTGAATGACGAATTACGTATTACATTATATCAATAATAACAATGAAGTCGGTATTATTAAATTTGAGATGCAATTTAATGTCCGATGTATAATATGAGCGCATGCGTGACATTTCCAACCATTACACATGTGCGCCAATTAAAGACTTAGATCAGCCTGTGTTTCCGCACAGTCTGATCAGAGTCTTCACTCTGCGCTCTGTAGATAGATACTGATAGAAAGCTTCTTTAAAGTAGTAGTAGTTATCTTTATTCACAATAAGACATGGCAGTCCATGATGTACAGTAATGAACATAGTATACATTTCTTACAAATGTATTACAAAATATAAGCGTTTCATTTTCCGGAAAAAATGGCGGTTAATAACATGTAAAAAGGAGGAAAGAGATTGAAAAATGGAGAGTTAAAAGATGGAGAAAAGATGGAGAAAAGTGAGGACTTGTAAAACTTTCTAAGAGGTAATTTGGATCTTCAAAAAGAATTTATACATGTACATACACATATACAGACTAACTTTCTAAGAGGTAACTTTGATCTTCAAAAAGGATTTATACACATACATACACATATACAGACATGCATACATGTAATTTATACACATACATACACGCATACAGACATGCATACATGTACATGTACACTCATATATACACATACACACACCCAAACACATACAAATGCGTTGCTGTTAATATTGATAAAGTAGTCATATCACACAGGTTTGACCGAAACGAAATGAAAACCCTGCGAATGACTTTTTAAATCTGAAATTTGTTGTATTGAGTGACGTACGAGGTAACTACTTGTAAAGGGTATTTTTTCTCAGCTCGAAACTCTTATATGTATAGGCTGCTAATGCTTTCACTGTTTTGGAATGTTCGCTGGTTAGAAGCTCAATAAATTTGTGTTTACTTGGGTTAACCCAGAAATAATTAGAGAGATATTTTTGTCTTAATTTTAAATATTGGGGGCATTGCAAAACAAAATGGAACTCATCTTCTAGTACCTTGCATACTTTACATTTTCTCTCGGATCTAGGTATCTTAAATGGTTTTGTCCATCTACCCTGTTCAATTTCTAAATTATGACTTGACTGTCTTAATTTTGCTAAAGCGAATCTGTGTGATTTAATGGTAACAATGGTTAGATAGCTCTGAAGTTTGAACGATCGTATGAGATAATAAGTATCTGCCTTTGGCATGTTTTCTAACTCTGATTCCCAGTTCTGAATAAAAATATCCTTAATTCTTAGCGTGAATGTCTTGACAAATGCGTTAGTATTTTCTACCCCTTGATTTATCCAAACAAATCCAAACCCTGTGGTGTTTAATAGGTTTCTTATTTTAGATGCCCAATTACTTTTCGTAGTGTTACTATTTATGTCATATATCATTTGATTGTACATTTGTTTTATGTATTTTTGTTCTCCGCATTTTGTAATTTTCAACCAAAATTTGATGATAAGAGGTAATCTTTGAATTTTGAGTGGGAGTCTGCCTGTTTCACCGTAAATAAAGTAATTTGGCGTTTGATATTTCACTTTTAGAATTTGTTTAATAAATTTTGTATGGACTCTTTCAAGTCTTTCACTATCTGAAAACCCCCATACCGGTGCACCGTAGTTTAAGATTGGTAAAATTAATTTATCAAAAAGATCAAGCGTATGTTTAACATTCATATACGGAAAACTAATGAGATATTGCTTTAGCGCAAAAATAGCTTTCGTAGCTTGAATTTCTAGTGCCTCGAACGTGTATTTAAGCGAACCTCCACAAGAAAATGTTATACCAAGGTATGAAAATTTATTAACAATTTCTATTTCTTTACCATTATATTTAAACTTCGTACTGTTACCTAATCTTCCTCCGCTTTTAAAAATCATTACTTTAGTTTTTGAAGTGTTAACCGATAATTTCCATCTGTTACAGTAGGCTAACAAGGTGTCGAGTCCATTTTGAAGACCTATCTGGCTATCCGAAAAGAGGACAATATCGTCTGCATATAATAGTAAAAGTATTTTAAGCATTTCCGTGTTTATTCCTTCAAATCCGTCTAAATTCAAGCTTTCTTCTAAATCGTTTACATACATTGAAAATACAAAAGGTGACAAACAATCACCCTGCGGGGCCCCGAGAAAACAAGTAAAGCTATCGCTTAATTTATTTTCGAATTTGACCCTTGACTTTATATTTAGGTAAAGTGACTTTATAACGTGTAGAATATTCCCCTGTACGCCTATTTTGATAAGTTTATAAAATATGTTTTCTTTTATCAGAAGGTCGAAACAATCAGCGAATATTCTAATCGCCCCGAATGGCTGTCAAGGGTGCTCAATGAGAGCGAATCACGCACATGCGAAATGGTTGAAAATGTCACATATAGGCTCATATAATATACATTGTTTCAAAAGTGTACCTATTGGACGGATCAGTGAGGACAACACAGAGTTAGCAGTCTGAAACTTTCGATTATGAGAATCAGTGGTTACTTTATAAATTCAGCCTTCAAATTTCAAACTTCATAATATCACATTTACAGTTTTAAGAGATAAAGTGTAAAGGATGAAGTTTAAAGTGCGAAGGTTAGAGTGCGGGGTTTGTAGTGTGAAGAGTGAGTCTGATATTTGAAGTTAAGAGTTTAAAATTCAATCATCGCAGTTTAAACTTATTACTTTGCTCTTAACGCTTCACATTTCAATTTTCAGGTTTCAGACTTCAAACATCAACATCACATTTCCCTCTACACACTTCAACCTTCACATTTCAGAATTTCAATTTTCAGGTTTCGGACTTTAATCATCAACATCATTCCCTCTACACACTTCAACCTTCACACTTCACACTTTACATTTCAGAATTTACAATTCAAACTCATAACTCCAAGTTCCAAAGTATAAACTTTACATTTAGTACTTAAGAATTCAAATTTCAAAATAGAAACTCTAAATTCGAACTTCTAACGTCAAAGATGGTATGTAAAAGGTTTGAAATGTGAATTTTGAATTTATAAAGTCACCATCGGTGCTTCATTAAAACTAAATGACAAAATCATATTCACTTTCTCCTCCGCATTTGAGTTTTTTCCTATCACTCTTTTTGTATATACCATGTAAATCATACACCATAACTCATCATTCATAATACGTAACTCACTTATAACAAGTCGCGAGACAAAATAACCCTTTTCGGTTTCCGTAGGAGCGCTGTATCCGTAGTTAGCATATAAAAGCTAACATATTTGCCTTCAAAGAGTTTTTCGTTTATATACAATTCTGTAATTATCAAAATAAGGTCCTAGAATTCGATTACAATTCGATTATAACCCGGTTTAGGAGAATTAACATGAATTTCAAAACCTATCATCAACGTAATTACCTCTCTAAGATAAGCACTAATTGGAATCTATAGTAATTACCTACCAATATGATGATGCTATAATTCTTTTAAAGGATAATTTTCAATCTCTTTTGGGAATTTATTGGCAATAAAGCCAGGCTAGCAGACACAATAATGAGAAATCTAAAACTATTTTATTTCATTGAACACTCTAATTGAACAAAGCTTTGCTTAATCTATAAAAATAATGAATTGACTTCGATTCTTTTTTTTTTATCTATCTATCTATCTATCTATCTATCTATCTATCTATCTATCTATCTTTCCATCCATCCATCCATCCATCCATCCGTCTGTCTATCTATCTATCTATCTATCTATCTATCTATCTATCTATCTATCTATCTATCTATCTATCTATCTTTCTATCTATCTATCTATCTATCTATCTATCTATCTATCTATCTATCTATCTATCTATCCATCTATCTATCTATCTATCTATCTATCTATCTATCTATCTATACATGTTTTCTATCTATCTATCTATCTATCTTTCTTTCTTTCTTTCATTCATCGATTTATCCATAGATATTTACTTGGAAGTCGTAAAAAGGGGCACTGTGTAGGAATGTAATAATCAATTACAGCTTCTGCATGATGTCTTTATCTTGGAAAAAACCACTATTTTCTCTCACTATAATGAAGTTTTCAGGACACATGATATTAAAGAAGTTCAGTCGAGATCTGTGGGCTAAGAAGCTTACCACCAAGATTTCTGAGTAAACTGTTCGCGTTAATTGAAATTCCTGTTTGAAAGTTGCCTTCAAATGGTTGAAAGGTGAAAAGAAAAGCACATATATCTTTTTCATTATAGTCAACCCCATCAGCTCAGTCGTCAAGCACTTGATTCCAATCCTCGAGTTCGCTCAGTCGAGCTCTGGGCTGACCGTACTCAGTTATAATCTCATGGTCCTTTCGAATGAGGCGCCAAGCCGAGGCTCCATGAAACTTTTCACCGAACAAAACAAACCGTGCGAAAATTCCAGTGGTTGCGTGATTTATATTTGCACCCCCCCCCTCCCCCCTAACAACCAGCCGTCTTCTGGGGACATTGTTTACGATGAATGCAATGGTAGCGACGATGGATAAACAAACCTATATACAAATACCAACGAAAATGCTTGACATTCGCGGCTGAGGTAAAATTCACTTCCGGTCTGAATGAACGTTTTGACTGGTCGATTGATTTTGTTATATATTAATAGCGGCAATTTGTCAGTTATCATTGAAAAAAACTTATAATACCTTTATTATTTTTCAGTTGTTGGTCTTTTGATTCTCTTGAAGTTTTCAACTAACTTTGATCGAGACAGACGTCTGGTCATTTCTATTGCTCGTCATATGGGTAGAGAGGCTCATTATTATATTTTTTCTGATAAAGGGTCACTCAAGGAAATTTCACCACCTATAAAAGCCATGATTTCGATCATATCGACATTACCTTGGGGAAACTGAGAACGATCATCAAAGAAATGAAATTTGATTGAATTTAAACCAGTAGTGTCTGGGGAGAATATTTTCAAAGAAAATGTTAATGAAAAAGTAAATGGACGGACACACGGACGCACGAAGGACACAACTCCATGACTTGCCCACTCGAACATCGGTCAGTGGAACTCATTGTAAAAGAGATAATGAAATACAGCGTTCCTTGATCAACTATTCATATCTTTGTCGAATGTATCATAAAGCGCCCTAATTAGCCAAATGAGGCTGTCAATCAAGGAATCAATCGAATCGATATTCAACCCGGACCTGAGCTTTTAACTCCTTCATTGGCCGCCATTTTTTGTTAATATTTTTTGTTAGTTTGGCAACTTAAACATCGTAACTACAGCTTACCCAAGCTGTAGTTACGGCGTATAGTACCCCGGCCAACTAAACATTTTCTTTTTTCAAAATAACGCCGTAAAAATCGAAGCGGGAGTTCCTGTCGGAGTCGGTTGGCATGGCCAACGAAGTACGTGGATTGGGCCAGCGATTGGTGAATTAAAACCACTAAAAGGGTTTGTTGATACGTTCACGTCACGGATTCAACCGGTACAGGTTTAATGCAGTTTAAAATAAAATGAAAACAATCATTCTAGTTTCATATGAAAATTATATTTAACTTACAAACAGACAACCCGGAAAGTACTAACAACATAGATAAGAATGTTAAATCCCCACATTCAGAAAAAATAACGTCGAAAACGACGCCAACCTTATATCATTTTTCTACTTTAAAAATAATCACCATTAGCTTTGACACAGTGTTCTTGTCTGTGTACCAAATGAGTGAGAATACTTTGACAAATTGTCTTTAACGATATCAACACCGCAATAGTCTTAGTCGAAGTCCGTGAATATTTGTCCCTTTTGGGTAAAAAAACTTAAGAAAACATCCAGGAAAATGAGGATAAAGTTTCCTACAACGCTTCTTTATCGTATGTGTTTCCGAAAAAAGACAAATTTTAAAACAAATGCTTAATGCATTCACGCAGATATGAAGTCCGTTTTTAGCGAATGTTTGGCTAAATAATGCTATATCTGAAAATTTGCCCCTATCAAGAGCTAACAACTATAAGTTGAGTTAGTAATGACTTTTGTTGGAACATCACTGGTTACACCCACTGACCTACGACAGGAAGTTCCACTTAGATATTTAGCATCATTATTTTGTGAACATTTGTAGCCAGTAACATGCAACAAAAATGTAAAACAGATGGTAATTGACATATACATCTTAACTACAGATTCATAAGCTTTAGTTACGAGGTTTAAGTCGCTAAACCAACACAAATGCTTCAAATAAGTGTCAGCCAACGTCGGATTTCAAAGTTCACTTCCGGTTTAAATGTATTATTTGATTGGTCTATTAATACTTTGACTGGCATCGTGATCCGTAAATGGCTCACCATAGCATTGCATATCGTTTTCATATCAATTAACTATCTACTAGAAATTCAACACATTTTGACAATTCAGATAGTGAAATTTAACATCAGTGCGATCATTGATATTCGAGATATCGATGGTATATCGAATTTCTTTGATTACTTCTCAAGCTAGGATAAGGAGCTATAAAAATATAAAATAACAATAACCCAATTTCTATAAGATGACAATAAGCTGGTATATGTAGGTCACATTTCCAGGTGTTTTTCTATAATATCCGTTGGTTTGAATCAACATAACGACGCAACAAAGACAATGATATAAAAAGACAGCTGTAGTGGACAATGTAATTTTCGCCTGTAGATTCTCATTAATTTCTATACTCTCTCAAGTAGAGGAACGTAAATGCTTGTAGAATCGTTGGTCACGGCATGAGTTTGTTATTCATATTTCAGGAACATAAAACAAAAGGCAAATATTTACTGACTTCATGAATAAACTGCAGAACGACGTTCAATTCACAACTTAAATCCCAATATTTCAGGACGCTTATCACATCCGCCATCTTGTCAACACCTCGAACAGAGTTTCTATACAGTGAACAAGCTTTAACTGTTTCAAAGGTAAATGTCAACCAAAAAATTATAGTTCATTTTATAAATGAAGAGAATGAAAAGTTAAAACCCTACTAGTTTTTCTGTTATTGTTGTAGTTTTTTTGTATTTTTGTTGTTGTTTGTGATGAATCAAAATGTGAAAAATAAAGATTGCTAATCGCGAAATCTT
The DNA here is from genome assembly GCA_946902895.1 of Fragum fragum. NCBI lineage: Eukaryota > Metazoa > Mollusca > Bivalvia > Cardiida > Cardiidae > Fragum > Fragum fragum. The sequence goes on along the minus strand of OX336368.1, from coordinate 39,153,009 downwards.
TTTTGGAATTAACAGCCAATGCAACAGCGATGCTATATAAATTGGAACCTTCGGGAGAGGGGGGTATCTTCTATTTAAGCCTCGGTTCTTTGTACAATCACGGGTTGTCAGCCCGATTAGCTCAGTTGGTACAGCACTTGACTTCAAACCCCAAGATCACGGGTTCGAGCCCTGGACTGACCATATCAACTAACTAATTGTCTTTCGGATGAGACGTTAACCCGAGGCCCCGTGTGGCGGTTCTATCCATCGAGCATGTTAAAGAACCAGGCGGAGCTCCCAGTAGTTTCGTCCTGTATCCTTGCACTATCCCCCGTAACAACCAACCGTCTTCTTGGGGTGTCGCTCATATGGGCATGTGCTACGGTTGCGACGATAAATAAACGGAAATACAAACAAACAATCACGGGCCGAACAATAAATCTGACACTCGTTATCACGTTAAATGAGGCTGGACAATGACCAGTGGTATCAAGTCCGCTTGTTCGCATTGTATTCTTGGATCGGCGTCATAATTTATGATATCAAATTTGCTGATAACTTCATTAGCGCTGTTATTTAACGGTTACTCACTGGCTACTTTTTTCATATCTTGACATCAAACATGAGTTGCTTTTGTTCGCTATAGGAAACGTTGGTTTGGATTTACCATTTATACATAATCCAACCCATGCAGAAATATATTCATACAGACGAGGACAGACAGACGACGTTGCCAAAAGCAATGTATCTATCGCATTAAAAGATTGTTTCTATGTGAAACAGAGTAAGTTAGAATTGCATAACAAGGGAACCGTGGGCAGTATTAAGTCATAGTTAAAAGTGTCTTTCGACATTGACAAATAAAAACGGATTTATAGGCATCCTAGTTTGCTTAAAGAAGATTTCGAAAGACAGTTTTCTTTGTTTCTATGGAAAATAGATAAATTCTTGGTGATGCCCAAATGTGACCCAGTGACATTATTTTTTACATTTTCGAAGCGCCATCAATCGAGACAAATGCAAAAGGTAGATTTCTAAGACTACGAATTGGCTCAAGAAGTTTTTTCCTACTGTGCTTCAATCTACAACATGTTAAAAAAATATGATGTCCCAGGATTAGCGTGTAAGGAACCAAAGGAACAACGTTTGAACCCTTTCCTGTTTTGCAAAAATTTAGTCCGGTCCAAATTCAAACGTTTTGCAGACAAACATTTAATTTGGATTTGATTTAAAAATTAAGTATTCGGTAAGGTAGAATATATTGTTGAAACAGAAGGAACTTTTTTGTTACAAGAACTTTTTAGTGAATCTCTTATATAAAACATATAATCTCATGGTCACATAAAAGGTAACAAGACTTTTTCCTTTGATTATTTCTGTGTAAAATTGTAAATATTATGATTATATGGGATCCATTGGGTATTATGTTAAAGATCTTAACCTCCTCTATTAAAAAGGTCAACCAGATGATGCCCTATGCAAAAAATCAATCAGCTTTGCCTGATACCTTATGATTTTCGTAAGAAATTACTCCCTGTTCAATTAACTCACAAAAAGGATTTTCATTGAAGTGAGCATAATTTTTGTTTGTATTTCGTTGTAATTTCCACAGGATAACTAATTCGATTAGACACAATCTTCACGGAATGGAGTGTACATAAAATACAGAAATTCCAAGACTTAGACATAAAATTCTACCTTTACGGTATTAAATGTGTATTTTGAGGATTGTTTTATAGGTTGAGTATAATAAGGTTTTGCTTGAAACAGCGGTAGGAAATTAGAAGTCTCTCTCGAGATGATGATTATTGGAATAAACGAGATGAATCTGTTAATGTTTTGAAATGTGATCCACGAGAAGGAACTTTCCAGGTGGCCTATAAGAATGTTTGAAAAAGAGATTGGATTATAAAAAGGTCAACCAGGGGCTTCGTTCCGAAAATAATTAGGTTTGGAGTAAGATAGAAAAGACTTGATCTAGAAAATTATAAAAGAACGATAAGTATCGACCCTGGTTAGCCTGTGTATTGATTTTCACCCCGATGTGATATAAGGTTGCACCTGAGAAATGGTATGGAGCACACATCTCTTGAGTCAAAGGGAAATTGATACTTGTACAACTTCCAATGATTGCTATAATTACCAATTTTTACATAAACATAGTCATAGTCACCACCCGCACTGACTCTGCCCGAAACGCTCACTGACTTCGATATTTAACGACGAAATTTTGCAAAATGAAATTTAAATTGTTTGTTGGAGACTAAACGTCCTAACTGTTTTAGAAAAGCAGTAGTTACCACATTTTGGTAGCAAAACCAACAAAAATAATTCACATAAATGTCGACCAATTCTGGAGATTAAAGTTTACTTCATATTTGATTGATCGATTGATTCTTTGATTGGTATTCGCGATCGGTCTACAACTCATTCCATGGATCTTAGGAAGGTTTTAACTGTTTTACTGCACTTTAACCCTTATCTGTTCAATCCCTGGCTTTTACGTCCATGTAAATTTATAATTAAGAAAAACATTGTAGAAAAAAGAAACTGCTTATTAAAAGCAATTACTTCTTTTCCAAAATATTTTCTTTCCTACTAAATAGTTATTTTCAATTCAATCCATTTTCAATTTTTGTCTGCAAAACCTTTAAATATGGACGGGTCTAAAATTTTGTAAAACAGGAATAGGTTAAGATAAAAACAAATTCCATAAAAGCGTAATTGAAATACACCCAAAACAGGTAGATCTACACAATTCGAACTATTCATTGTCCATCGAATTTACAGTTTTTACTAGAAACGTGACATTTATACGAGACTGTGGATGATTCATTATTAATAATTTGATTCTACAGAAAAGTATGAAATGAAAACCCCGAGGATATCTTTCATGGCAGAATATCTATAGAATTTCTGGTAAAATGCCGCGGTACGCATTGAATTATGATTGACCAATGGCGGCTGTCAGGCCATCGACCAATCAAATGATTCATTTAGACCGGAAATAAACTTAGAACTCCGATATTAGCCGACATCTATGTGAATCATTTCTCTTGGATTGGCGACTAAAACTTCGTACCTACAGCTTACTCAAGCTGTAGTTATAATGTTTGGGTATCACGTCAACGATTTGCCTTTCTTTCTTTTTTGACGGAGATCTTACATTTTACATTTTGTAAACTTACGTCCTTTAACCCTTGTCATGATGAACCCGGAATATTCCTGTTTAGGCAGGAGGTATAGACAACGATCTGCCTGCACATATTTGCAGTCTGATCTTAGTCTACACTATCTGCCTTCCCTTTCAAGCCAGAATTGTTTATAGAATCATTATTTGAATGAAATATTGATATGCAACTAGTGCTTTCAGTGATCTCAGTCCTTGGATTTTGTTGCAATTTTAAACAGATTTTTTATCCAGCATGACAAGGGTTAAAATCTCATTTGAATTGGCATGTCGAAGGTAAGTAGACATGAATATCGATCATTGAATTCATTTTCTATGTGAATTGTTTTGGGGTTTTTTTGGTGTGTGTGTGTGTGTGTGTATTTTTTGTTTTTGTTATTTTGGTTTCTTTTTTTTTCATCGGATCTGTTTTTATTTCATGACGTGAACTAGAAAGGGTCTGTCACGAGTGAAAGTCTGCTGAGTTTTTTTTTTTTTTTTTTTTTTTTTTCGCGAAATGAAAGAATATTTCTGGATGAGTCTTATTGGTCCAGTTTTTGGCTTTCAAGTTTTTATTTGTATGAAGTACAAGAGAAACAAGAAGGCCATTTACCAGTCATCTAAGACTACTTAACCACCTGGACATTCAACGAACAGATCTGATAGAGGCACGTTAGGAGAAGCTACCAAACAAATGTCAATGTTATATATACACACTAAGACTGGCTTCATAGCAGAAGTTTTCTTGCTTTGTTCTTATGCAAAATATGGTGAGCTTGAATCATTCATTCAGTCAAGAATTGAAACTGCGACATTAGCCGCCATTCGTGGTATACATTTTTGTTGTTTGCCAAATTAAACTTCGTAACTACAGCTTATTCAAGCTGTATTTACGACGTTTATGTCGCATACCAACCATTCTACCTGTTGTAGTCAGTGGGCGTAGACAAAGGAGTTATTTGACGGGGCCAGCGATTGGTCAATTATGGTTGAGTCCACTAGATTATGCTTATTAATCCTAATGCTCTAAGACCTCCTTACTACAGAGAAGGTGCTTTATTTTTAGGAAATCTTTGTTTCTATTTGTTAAAGATGTGGCGTATCGAAGCCAAAAAATGGTGATAGGGATATCAAAGAAGAAAACTGTTTGAGGTCTACTAGTATATTTTTTATATTTAAGATATCAAAACTCTTTCTCATTTCAACATAACCACGCTTTTTTCAACCCCCCCCCCCCCCCCCTAGAAACGGGATTTGGAAAACACTGCAGAATATAAAGATATTGCTTGTAACAAGCAATTTCTTTTTTATCCGCAATATGTTTTACCCAATGAGATGCATTTTTTAAAATTTCTTCAACTAGAAATTGTCGTCTGCAACTTCTTTCAGTATGAGCAAGTCAAAGATTTTCTCGTAAGGTAATTGGTAAAGCCCTCATTTTTCAGGGATGAAGTTAAGAAATACTTCCTTCTACATATATCTGTATGAAATAAAGACTCCTCCGACAGATCCTAGTTAATACCCAAGGACAACATATAAAAATTTAGTAGATCTCGATTAGGAGATGTAACAAGTTAAAGACCTTTTGGTTCCGGAATAGAAAACTTTCTTTTTAAATCCCCCCTTTTTTGTAAAATAGGATGAGCTAAGGCGAAACCAAAATATGGCCAAATGGTCACCATACAAACACACTTTGAAGAAGTCTTCTTTGAGATAAAACATATCATTTTTAACCCATTCCAACTCAATCCCTCCTTTTTACGCCCATCAAGAAAAAAAAACATTGGAAAACATTGTGGAAAATGAAGAAATTGCTTGTATCAAGCAATTTCTTCATTATCCACAATGTTTTCTATCCAAAAGGACGAAAAAATTGAAAATTCCATCAATTTGAAATTGTCGTTTGCAGCTTCTTTCAATTTGGACCAGTGTAAAATTTTGCTGTGTTGGAATGGGTTAAGGAATTCTGCTCTTTTAAAAAAGATAATATGCAAAGAGTCCTGACTTGGGGAACTAAAAAGACAGAATTGGTAGAGGTCAGCTAGGAGTTGTGGCATACCATGTTTATAAAATCTTTAGACCTGCTGGTTACAGAGAAAATATTCAAATACTTTAATATCACCCATTCTATTGCTATGATATTCTGAGTTGAGCCTGGGTTTCATCTTTTTCACAATTTTCGTGGAGCTTAACCACAGTAATATTCCTACCGAGTTTCATCAAAATTAGGCCAATAATTTAGGACAAATGGACGTCTTTATCCATCTGGGACGACGCATTCAGGGGAGTTAGTAAAAGGAACCTTTCGCTAAAATTGTGTCAAAGTTGTTATCCATTCATTCTTTTAGACTTTTGTTATAAAAATTGAATATTTCGATTGAAACGTTGAACATCAAATATTTCAAATCGTATGTCTCAACCTTCAGTATTTCTGGATTCAAATCTTCTCGAAAAGGTGACAGACCAATCTGAGGGAAATTCCATTCTAAATTCAAAATTAAATGAAAACTCTGGCAGACGTGGATACATTTTCAAGAAATGTAAACGCTAGAGGCAAGTTTGTTCGTTATCAATGAGAAATTGAATAACAGATTGAAATCTGGTGGATATACCCTTCAGAATTCAATTTAGTCCACATTAAAACAAACACGCTTATGCAAGCGTAATATTTGCCGAATTTATTCTATTTCTAAATTTGACAGTGCTATTTTTCAAAGCTATTAAAGATTGGTTAAGAAATCTTGTGACAGTCGGAGATCGAAAACAAGACAATATCAAGGGCCGTTGACCCCGCCCACTCAGCCCCAACAGAAAGTTCCACTTCGATATTAAACGGTGCTACTCTGCCAAATTAAAACCATGAAAAAACAAATAAAATGTTTGGTTGGCGACCTAAAAGTCGTTAATACTTCTTGAACAACCTGTAGTTACGCCCAACAAATCAAAATACTTCACATAAATGTCGGCCGACGGCGAAGTAAAGAATTATTTGATTGGTCGATTTATTTTTTGATTGACTGCCGTGATTGATCAATCAATTGCCTACTTATCGCAGATTATCTCTTTATCATAATTTGATATATTTCTATATATTTTTTACAGCAGACTATTTTCGACCAAAAATTAACTAATGACGCAATTAAGAAATGGCTAGTATTTTCCGGAGAATAAGCTGTGAAAATCCGGGGAAATATTTGTCTTTGATATATCCCGAGAGATTATTGTCTTACAGCAGGATTAGAGTAATGGATCCATATTGTTTTTTATCTACAGACATAGTCGATATTGTAAGCATACTGGTTTATAAAATACCTTTGTTTAGATACGTTGATCACAAATATTGGTAAATGACTTTTAGAACTACATACTACAACGTATAAAATATATATTTTTTTCATGAATTCTGATACAACTGGGCGCTTGTTTTTATGGTTGTTGTTGTTTCACATAATTAGAGCGTGAAAAATAAACCTCTAAACTGGGATTCAGAGAAGACTTGATAGTTAATTAGTTGGACGAGAAAAGGAGTATAGAAAATATAAAATTACTATATGTATCCGGGCAAATTTGGCCGTTTTAGTGTACTTGAAAAAAAAACCTTATCAATCTCTGCATTCAATACTTGCCGTTTGCTAGTAATAAGTGTGTGCAACAATAATATCCGTTTTGTACTGATTTACAAATGTCTATGAGACATCTTTTATCCGCGCCATTTTAGTTTCAAAGGATGATACCTCATGCACGTGGGAGTTTTCTAATTGGCGGAACGCTGGTCAACCTACCCACGCCAGACAGTAAGTTCGACTAAACCTATTCCAACACAATACCTCTTTTTTACACTCGTCAAGAAAAAGCTTTGGAAAACATTTTGGAATCGAAGAAATTGCTTGTATTAAGCATTTTCATCATTGTCAACATAGGTTTTTATTAAAAAAAAAAAGACGAAAAAATCCAAAATTCCATCAACTTGAAGTTTGTCGTCCACAGTTTCCTTTTAATTTGAACCAGTCTTAAATTTTGTTGAGTTGGCTGTATTATTTAAATAAGCTGTAGTTACAATATTAAGTCGCCAAACCAACAAAAATGCTTCACACAAATATCGTTCAATGTTGGAATTCAAAGCTCTTTTATGCTCTATATGAATGATTTAATTGGTCGATAGATTCCGTGACAGCAGCGATTGGTCAAATGTACATTGAATTGCGAACTCGATTATTTCTAATATACACAGCAAAGATGCGTAAATGTAATTAAAACGAAAATCTAATCCAGCCATTACTTGACAATTAAAAAAGTGTCTTTTAGTTTTCTTTATGAGCTAAATACAATAAGATCTTGCCTAAAGCAGACGATAGGAAATTAGAAAACACTCTCTCTGGTAATATAAATGGTACCACGAGATCTTTTTGTTTAGTGTTTATTTTTTCCCTCTTTGGCTACAATGACATATCAGGGTCGATTGAAAAGTGTGTGGCTAAGGGCATTACCAGACCTCTGAGTAACTTAACAATTGATCAATCGAAGCTGTCAATCAAGAAATATATCGACCATTTAAATAAATCATTAAGCCCGGAATTGAGACTGCCTCGATGGCTGAGTGGTATAGGTGCTTGACTCGTGATCTGAAGGTCACGGGTTCGAGCCCCAACGTCATCGGGGTGTGTTCACGGGCAAGACACTTGATAGCCAGCCCCAGTCTACCCAGCTGTAAAAGTGGGTAGCAGTGGGATTCAGCCACTGCCTCTCTTTAAGGGACATGAAAACATCTGGATTGTGAGTGCATCACCTGCCAGTAATACCCGAAAGGGGAGTTAAGCAGTATAAATAGATAGATAGATAAATAGATTTAAACTCCTACATTTGCCGCCATTTTTATAAACATTTTTGTTTGTTCGTAGACTTAAACGTCGTAACTACAGCTTATTCAACCAGCCATTCTACTTTTTGTTATATGCTGCTGGCCTTAAATTTTGCAAAGTAACTCCGATTAAAATCGAAGCGGGACTTACTGTCAGAGTCAATGGGCGTGGCCAAAGGAGTTAGTGGGCGGGGCCAGCAATTGGTCAATTGAGGACTATGTAGATAAGGTGTTCCAATCACCTTGTAGTGACAGTATGATTTTTCTGTATGTTGTTTGATAGAATTAGGTTCCCCAACCTACCCCGCTGCAATTATTTCATTTTCCACATTGATTTTCCAACATCGTTTAACGGGGGATTAATTGGAAACTGGTTAACCGAAATTAGTATTCATAGTACTGTTTCTATCGGGATTAATCATTACTTAAAGAGAGTCTATAAACGTAGAACCACAATGAACACATTGAGTCAAATCTTTGAGTTTCTTAACCCTTGCCTGGCTGATCCCTGGTTTTTACGCCCCTGTGTTTTCATACTCGAGGAAATATTGTGGATAAAGAAGAAATTGCTTGTAACAAGCAATTTCTTCTTTTTCCACAATATTTTCTACCCAAGTAAACGGTTATTTTTCAAATAACAGTAACTTAAAATTTTCGTTTGAAAACCTTTGAATTTGGATTGGTCTAAAATTTTGCAAAGCAGGAAAAGGTTAAAGAAATGCTGGCGAAAGGAAATAGAAAAAGCTATTGTTTTACAAAGAATGTGTATTTCTTCTTCTTTTTTGCAAAGATATCTTTTTGAACATACGGACAGGTATGCGAGAATAAGGGAGTGCAATGACAAAAACTTGAAATTACACGATCGCTGGCGACGCCCACTGAGCTCCAACAGGAAATTTCACTTCGATATTAAACGGCGTTATTTTGCAATCTGCTAGGCCAGTAACATGTAGCAAAAACGTGAAAAGGTTGATTGGCTGATTGGTTGAATAGCAACCCAAACTGCAGCTTGAGTGGCGTTTGAGTCTCTCAACCAACAGAAATGCTTCACATTATGTTGGGCACTCTTCTTTTGTGCAACAAATGTAACAAAAAAGTGGTTGGTTCGCGACCTAAATGTCGTAACGACTTTTCAACAGAATGCGCTCATGGATCACTCCACTCGCCTGCAGGTACGTAATATTTACTACTTATGTCATTACCGCGGCTTTGGGTTCCTGCTGGTTCCACGTGTTTAGTCAGGCCATGGTCTGGCTTGTTTGAGTCTAAATTTCCAAGCAATGTTTCTCTGAGCTATGATTTTTTTTTTTTTCTATTTCTATTTATGGTATTTGGCCCTTCTGGTATTAACCAGGAGACGACGTAGGTGTTTAGCCCTTTCGACAACTGTGTTTCTCAGTGCTGCTTGATTGATGGTATTATCACCTTGGATACTCGTGGGCACCTCATATGGTAATAATGGAGAGAATCCTTCCCGCACAGTTTGGCGTGTTTCCCGGTCTTGTGTACTTATTCCTAGTTTCCAATCACAAACAAGAACAACAGTCCGCACACACAACAAAAGTAATGCGGTCAGTCAAAAAGATATAAAGCTCGAGGGAATATGAAGGCAAGATCGCGAAAATAATGGCGAGAACGCGAGAGCCCATGACGGTAAAACCACCAACTAAGATTGTGAGGGTACGATGTGAGAATGCTGGGGTGAGTACCAGTGTTCTTATGTTGGGGGAGCATGAGAGTACGATGGTGACAAAGTGACACAGTCTTTCCTCATCGCACTCTCGCTATGACACCATTCAACTCTAGTCTTCTAACAGCCATACTTTCGTCCCTAGCCTTAGAAAGCAATAAAATATTTGCAATGGTCCAAACAGTACTCTGTACTTTTTACACGTAACATCATACATTAACATTCTTCCGTTAACAAAATGTTAGGAAAATTACACTTAATGTTTGTTACAAATAAAAAACGACGGCGATTTTTATTTGATTTTAGATACATGTTGAAACGATTTTGCAATTTATTTGTTGTTCGGGTATTATTTATTTTAGAGAAATCAAATAACAAACGAAAAGCGAGTCTCTATTTTCAACTATCTTATTTTGTCTTACATAAAAATGTTTATCTGAAATCTTCATGTTCCTTAACCCATTCCAAAAACAACGACATTTTAGACTGGTCGAAGATCAAAGAACTTGCAGACGACAATATTTATTAGTTCATAAGGGTTTTTTATGTTTTGGTAGAAAACATTGTTGATAATTTTCCGCAATATCAGAAACGTTGTTCTTTAAGGGCGTGTAAAGGTTGGAGTGTGGGGAATGGTTAAACAGGATTCTAGATTAAACTTTTGTAACCCAACTTATAGTTTCGCGTTTTATTATCATAGGTTTAAGAATTTCAATGTATAAGCACTGGTCATCTCGGAATATTGGACACTTTATGATGAAATGATTGACCACTTCCCTTTTTACCAAATAACATTAAATCTAACCCATTACCTGACGACAACATTTAAGACGGGTCTAAATTGACAGAAATTGTAGACGATATTTCAAATTGCACAAATATTGAAATGAAGTGCCAAATGAGGTATATAAAGTGGAAAAATTTTGGAATATGAGAAAACTTCTCCTTTTCTCGTGAAGTTTATTGTGATTATATTTCTTCAGGGCGCAAAAAAGCGACATGGTGTGGTAAAGGATTAAGGCACTGAAATGTCACATTATTCGTTTTTTTTTTGTTTTCTTTTTTTTTTTTTTTTTCGTCGATACATCCTCAAGAGAATTAGAATTTGAGATACGAAAAATCGACTTTTGTCGCCGAAGATGAAAAACAAAAAACGTTTTTTATCTCCCGTGGCTCATTATAACGACAAAGAGGGGTGAATTGCCCATCCACCAATAAAAATTCTGTTGCAGATATCACCTTTGAAATAACTTTTCTTTGGTTGCCACGAAGGAAATTCACGCCATCTTCCTGTCCGTGGATATTTTTTTATAGGATTAGAAATATTAAATTTGCGGACTAAACATTCCCTCTTAGCTCATTACCAGACAACAGAATCTAAGACTGGTCCGATTGAAAGGAGTTGCAGACGATAATTTACAGTTTATGAAAATCTATATTTTTCAAATTTCTAGGTTCAAAATATTGTGTCAAAATTGGTCAAGCAATTTCTTCATTTAACACAATGTTTTCCCAATTGTTTGTAACAATTGCTTGACCCAAGCACTTTCTTCATTTTACACAATGTTTTCCCAATTGTTTATTTAGATTGTACTCAAAAAGCGTCATTGTTTGGGAAACACTACAAATTTAATCCGATGAGAGTGTATGCATTACTGAGACCCTCTTCTTCATAGATTATTGGGTTGCTGGTCACGCCGACTGACCTCCCTCACGGCAATTTGACTGAGATAATAAAGGAATTTTTTGAAAAATAAGTGGTCAGGGAAATGAAATTAAATGAAATTGCTGATTAGCAATATAAACACTTTTAGAATTCTGAAGTTACGACTTTTAAGTCGCCGAAACCAACAAAAATGCTTTACAAAAATGTCGGAGTTCACTTCCGATCGAACTGTATGATTTGATTGGTCTATCGAATATTGATTGACTAGGACTTTGCGTCATTTCAAGTGCAAGTGGCTCTGTTAAAAATGAAGATATATAGATCTGTTTTCTATTTTCATTTGGTTATGAACCTTCAAAACTTAATCACATTGAATGAATACGCAAAGAGATTTCATTTATTAGTGTGATTAAGTAATTTGGTTCATACTTCAATGAAATCAACAATTATTGTCTTCCTTTCTTAATATTTAATGCCACAAAACAAAGCAAATATTGAACTAGTTTTTAGGAAAATTTTATCGATCTACTTTTAGCGCAAACGTACAAAATAGTTGCGTGATTAAAGCGTTAGTCAATGTAGTATGAAGAAAAAATCGGTTAATCAAGCAGTTGAATATTGATAGACGACATTAAAATTTTATTATTCAACTATGAGCATCGACTACCTCGTTGCCTGATGATAATAGATCGAGGTTAAACCATTTCTCACTCTTTTTTCTTACTAACACGAGCTCATTTATACGGTGGGGACGATCATTAGAGTAATATTTCATTAGAAAAAGAAAAAGTGGTTTTGATATAATGTGTAAAGTGTCTTTTTGTATGTAGGGTTGATCTGCTTTCCTGATCAATACCTGGTTTTTACGTCCCCGTGAACTTATAGTTGAGAAAACATTATATTAAAAGAAGGAATTGCTTGTTACAAGCAATTTCTTCTTTTTCCACATTTTTCTACCCTTTTGAATGGTAATATATATAATTCAAAACAAATCCACTTCACATTGTGTCTTTAAATCCTTTGAATTTGGACAGGTATAAAAAAATTCACAACAGGTAAGGGTTAATACCAACAGTAACGAATAACTTAGTTTAATAAATTCCTAGATCTACGATTCGAACTATTCCTTGTCCCCTGAAACTATCTACACCATTCTTTTCATTGGATACGTGACATTTATGTAAATCCTGTGAGACTGTAGATTATTCATTATTCATATTTTGATTCTATGGAAAACCATGAATGAAAACCCCAGGCTATCATTCATAACAAGAGAAATCTACAGAATTCCAGTAACCGCTTAGTTGCAAAAACACGGAAGCTAACGGGAAGTGATTCTGTTGCCGACTTCATTTATGCTGATACTAAATTTAACCAACTGATGTTTAGACGTAAGCTCCCATATCAAGCATATAAGGAATATTCTGATTAGGAAAAAAAAGAAGAAAGAATAAACTCTAATAAATTCTGTTTTCCAATATAGACTTTTGTTTCTTTTACTATTGTACACCTGTGAGCATAAAAGTACTGTTCGTTCGATCATTTTCAATTTCAACTTAGAAATAAGTCTTTTATTATTTTCATTATTTTTCAGGTTTTATCAAATAGTTGAGGTCTCAAATGGTTGTTGCTTACTTAATTGGAACCTGAAAAAAAAAAAAAACAAAAAAAACCCCTGATTTTCAAAGTCTTTTATCTTTCTATTTATATTACAATAGCCTAGGCTTCAGACGTTATTTACTGTAAATAGAAACATAACAAAGAGGATCTTTATCCGAGTGAGAAGGGAGTTTTCATTAGAATACTTGACCCGTCAGACGAGCAGGGACCTCTTCGGATATGCAAAAAGAACCAAAGACTGTGCGGGCTGACCTGAAACGAAACTTTTCAGTCTTCGGTGATTTTCCGAAATCTAACATGACCATTCCACCTTTCTGTGATTACTTTTGGAATGCGAACTTACATTACTTCAGTTGGATCGATACGTTATAATACATATTTGTTTTGCAGAGCAACAGAATCACAAACTATTATATGAATACTTCAGTTTTACTTTCGAATATTTATATTCAAGCGTTAGATTGGCTAACATTTTATTTTCATACTTCTATGAACAGAAATTTGGGCACTCAATTATTGCGTATACTTGCGCAAAAAGTAGATCCATTGAATATTACTAAGTACAGTAGATTATTTGTTTGCTTTGCTTCGTGGTTTTGAATTAAAAGATGATGAGAATATTCATTGTTCTCATTGAGTTATGAGCTGAAAAAACATAATCACACTAATGAATGAATCCGATTCGTGTTTTCATACAGTGTGGTTAAGTTTTTATGTTCAAACCTCAATGAAAACAAAAACATTTTCTCGCTGTCTGAAATGGTGCGAAGTAGTTGATGACTATATTTCAGTTTCAGAGTTAGAAGTCTAGAAATTCGAATAAAAATACCTTGTCACTATTGTTGAATATCAATATATTTCTTATTTCCTTTGTGACTCGTTACTGACAGGAGAGAAAGTTAAATGGTTCCTCGTGGAGTTACAAATGTGGCCGTATGTGTATGGTGTACCGTTTGGGTCAAAAGTCCCTCTTAAGTCATCTGAGAATAAAGAACTCGTGCACTTGTAAATAACGCATGTAAACCCGTTTGATTTAAGCATGCGCTCTTATGTTTTGAAAGTACACGCGTTATCTACTATGCTCACTTTCAAAATACAAGCGTGAACGCGTTAAAGGTAAGAACCTTCACATTGTGCGAGCACTAGTAATTTTATACGCACGCGCACATTTCATATACTCGGACGCTCAGCATCTTAGCGCTCATGTCTAAATTTTGTGAGTGCCCCTCTATAATTAACGCGTGCACGCGTTTATTTAAGCGAGTACTATCTAAAGTGGACTTTTTGTCCATTTAGTGCGCTATAACTGCATCGTCTTTCTGATGTAAACCGTCAGGTGAACAATACCATCCTGGATGATGCGAGACGTATCGAGTTTCATCAGACCGCGCAGATTGTACAAGCTGACCAGCATCGAAACGGTTCACCAATTGACGACTTTTGATGTGTACAGTCAATCACTTCATGTGATCACCCTTATTAGTGGATGAGTAACTAGCAAAGCGTCAGCCTTGATAGCTTAGGTTAACAGACAAAATTTTGAGGTCGTCTCAAAGTTAAACGAGTGGAAACTGCCACTGGAGGCTTATCCACTAAATACGTTGAATATTTACGTCCTAAAAAGTAGTTCTTATGTATTCAAGGAATATTGCAAACTCTTCAACAGTGTGGAGAATGAAGAAATTCTTTGTAACAGGCAATTTCTTCATTTTCCACTTTGGTTTTTCACAACTATTTTCTTAAAGGGTGTAAAAAGGAAAGGTGGGTTAATTCCTTGGTCACTTTAACTTTTGACAAAGAAAATTACAGAATAAAACCAAGCTTTGCTAGCTTACAGAACTTTTCAGTGTTTTGATTTTTACTAAGCGACCGCGAAGCTGTTTAGAAGTGAAGGTTTTTTCACGATTGTGTCAGTGAAACGATTCTAAGTAGTTCTAGTAACAAATGGTTGAGATTTCTTAAATAGTTGTGTGTGTAATCGAATCTATCTTTCACATATTTCACGAAAAAGTGCAATAGGTGTCAATTCTCTAAGGCGACCACGTATTTGCTATGTCTTGGGTCCTTGCTTAATACAAGCTTTACTGTATTCGTATATTCTTGTAGGTATGTAATCATAGAGAATTGGAAATATAGAACAAAAATCAACACCGACATCGGCTCTGTCTTGCTCTGACCAGTTAGCGTGTAACGGTTCCTTATTCGGTGTTCTATGTTTATAAACAAAATATATTTAATTTCTTAGCCAGAATTGTGTGAGCGTAGACGCTTATGGGTCTTCGTCAGGTGATACAATTTCGCCGTCGGCTCAGGATTTTTTTGTAACTGTAAGAGTCTAAACTAGGTCACAGGTCGGAAGTATAAAAACCGCTGAACCCTTGTTTAATTAGCTGCACACAAGATGGCACATTGTAGTTGTAAAACAGACAGAACATTACAGAAGTCACTTTAATAAGCTCTGTCACAGTAGCGCCATACCATGTTTAACCTATTCCTGTTTAATCCCTGATTTTAGCATCCCTGTTTTTTTACTTGAGAAACATTGTGGAAAAAGAAGAAATTGCTTATAGAATTTTACAAAGTAATATCTGAAATAAACTAAGTTGTAAGAATTCTACAAAGTTATGTCTGAAATAAACTAAGCTGTGAGGATTTTACTAAGTAATGTCTAAAATAAGCTAAATTGTTAGGATTTTACTAAGTAATGTCTGTAATAAACTAAGTTGTAAGAATTTTACAAGTAATGTCTTAATTAAACTAAGTTGTAAGAATTCTACAAAGTGATGTCTGAAATAAACTAAGTTGTAAGAATTCTACAAAGTGATGTCTGAATTTAAATGAGTTGTAAGGATTTTACAAAGTAATGTCTGATTTTAACTAAGTTGGAAAGCAATAAGTAGTTTACTTGCGGAACAAAATATTTTATAAACTAACTTGTACTAACCTTACAAAGAAATGTCTGACATAAACTAAGTTGTAAGGATTTTACAAGGTCAAGTCTGACAAAAGCTAAGTTGTAAGGATTTTACACAGTTATGTCTGATTTAACCTAAGTTGGAATGCAATAAGTAGCTAACTTGCGGAACAAAATATTTTAAGCGACATGATAAACATCTAGCTAAATAATATTTCTGTGAGCCAGAAAAATTGGACGAAAAATATAGATCACCGACGAAAAGTAAAATGATGAAAGGGTGAATAGATAAACAATTCTTCGAAGTGAAGGCGAAAATTTAAAATAAGGTACAAGTGGACATCTATCTACATTCTGATGATGACATTGGGCTGCATTGTTCAGTCACTAATATCACCATACTGCCTTTTCCATGGACTAGTGTCACAATTAAGAATCGTCTCATATTTCCAAGAGAAGAATAAGCTGTGAATTCCCGGGGAAATATTAGTCTTTCTTTTATCCCGAGAGATTCGTGGCTGACAGAAGGATTAAAGCAATGGATCCATATAGAGTTTTTCATACAGAGTCAGTCGATATTGCATCCGCCATTGTGTAGAATTCGTACAGGTTTTATACGAAAATCTGAATGGCTTGTAAGGTAGATACCAAACACGTAAGCCAAATCGAAATTTGGCTGAATCTCGTTTCGACTCCATTTATTGTAGTTCTTTATAATCTCATTTTATCTGCGTCTATCAAAATTTATGTATTCTGAAGATCTGAAAAAGCATCATTGCTCCCTTGAAAAATGAAATATAATAGACGAACCATTTTGTATGCTTTTGCACAAAGTAGTGCCATAAAATATCCTTCTCGAACAGATAAGAATATTTTCTTTTCGACGTCTTTTTTTATCATATACATGTATATGCATTAATAGTGTAAGATCATAAGAAAGGAAGGGCAAAGTTTTGTTTACATTTGTGCTATAAAAATAAAAACTTAGTCACACTTTCGCATTAATTAGCAATGCTTCAAACAATGGCATAAGCCTTATTTTCTTCTCGGGGCTTTTTTTGAAAATATAAAACTCATATAGGGTTGATTTAAATTTCTTGTCATTTCTTTCCTTAAAATGCATTTCTGCTATTAAAATTATAATAATAGGATAATTGAATAATCGCGGCTTTCAATCAAATAAACAATCGACTAAGGAAATAGTTCATTTTTACCAAAAGTGATTGTTGAACTCCATTGGTCGTCATTTTCGTTAAGATTTCTTGTTTGTTTGGCGACTTAAATGTTGTAACGACAGCTTATTCGCCAACCGACCATTCCACGTTTTTGTTACATGTCATTGGCAATAGTTGCGAGGCCAATAGAGTAAGTGGGCGGGGCCACTGATTGGTCATTTGTGATGACGAGGGTCAATATTTATTGTTATCAGTAAAGACACAAGCTTATTTCATAAAACTATACGCAGACTTGATTCGATTTATAGAAATTGGGAGAAAATGTTTTCACATATTTGTGATATATGAAAGCATTTTCGTCGACTTATCAACTTATTATTCGGAGCGAAATCAATATTGACATTTTTATTGCATACTTTGGGTTGTGAGCTGAAATAATCCAAAATCAGACGAGCAAACTTCCTTAAAAGAGCTAACGCTTATCTGGGGGTTTGAGGAGAAGAGGAATTTCATCCACTCGGGTAATTTCATTATAAACAAGATATTTAAAGACAACGTTTTCGAATTTATTTAATGCAAAATATTTGTCGTAGCGATTTATCTGCCACTTTGATATATTCGCTAAAACCATTTACAATTTATGTTACTTGATCACGAATTCGGTGGTGAGCTATTAATATCGGTCATTGTCCGACGTCCGCCCGACCGACCGCCCTTCAGAATCTAGATAAATAAGCCGATCAACCCGGTTCGTAGATGAATTGTTCCTATTAACAAGCTGTATGGTAAAGACACGCTGGAAATTAAGAACATATTCATTAACCTTTGGACAAACCCCGAAGCATAAGCTTTTCATAACTTATATGCTGCATAATCTGGTGTAAGATTTATAAGAACCATTGCCCTGGGATCCCATTTTGGCTAAACTATTTTAAAACAAAGTAGTTAATTTGTTGTAATTATCATTATTTGTCATAGAGCTTTTATATTCTTTATGTGCCATCATCTGGCTACCCTCTAAGTTGCAAGAAAAATGCCGCTTTGGTCCCATGAGGGTTGAATGAGGGCTGAATGAGTCATGGAGCTTTCAAATTTGGTATGTACCATTAACTAGCGACTCTCTACTTAGGTTTGAAAAACAATGTCCTGGGGTCCCTGTATCAAATAGTAACAAAGAACACAATTTCAAAATCTTCTAAAGCAATCATATTTAAAAGAGTTCTCTCATTTAGAAAAGGGGTCAGTCCTTTATGAAATAAAATCCTGAAGGAAACTTTTGATTTTTTGTCGAGCATTTTGACTCTTTTATTTGTCACATTAAGAAAACAGAAAAAGGAAAAAGGATAGTACTATAATAGGATGGGAACACATGGAGCATCATGATTCTTTGGTTTAAATTCATATCAACCAATCAAACGCTTTGGATATATTCAATTGTCGGCTTTATGATATATATAAATACACCGTTATTCTACAGATTTGTAAAAATATGTAAATCACAGGACTATGGTTGAATCCTGGGATAAGAAATGCCTTGAGTCTAAGAAGAAGAATATATATTGTTTTTCGGAATTATTATCTTGAATACATTCACGAAAATACTTTTTTTTCGACATAAAGAGAATGTGGTGTTATTCTTTATCACCAGGGGTCTTTTGTTTTACCTTGAGAGATTTACAAGATGAACTTATTTATCAATGCGGCCACGTTTCAAACAAATAAATAATTCTTCAGATAGTGTCAGCTAAGAATCTTTAATATAAAAATCTCCTATTTCCAGGCGCGATGTGTACCGATAAACATGGCATCCGAATATCTGATGCAGCGTCAGATCTAGGAACTGTATCAGTTTTGACAGGTTTTCTTTGTTGACAGGCTTCGTATGGCATTCGGTAAAAAGACGAAACGACAACTTTTTCAGCCGAGGGGGGGGGGGGGGGGGGGTGACGTCTTTAGTTCTGATTTCTATGCATTTGTTTCTTGCAAATGCACATTTTTTCATTATCGTTAATTTTCTTAAGATATATATATGGTATATGATTGTCCTTCACTCCACTCTAATGATAACGCACCGAGATGATAAAATACAGGCACCAGTAGAGAATACCAACTTAAAATTGAATAGCGTATAATCCGATTTTATACATGCTGGCTTAATGTCTTCACTAGAAAAAAAAACAGCACTCATTATTCAAGCTTATTCCAGATCCTTTATTTTAGCCTTGATTAATTTACATCATAGGATTGGACAAAGGTTTACTCTTCCAAGCCCTTCCAAACCCTGTCAGACGCTTGGAATTATAGTTGGGGGTATGGGTATGTTATAGAAAAGCCATACACCGCTTGGGAATCTAGCCACACATTAGATTGTCGCTAAACTAGAAAACCAGCTTCAAACCTTCGCCTATGTGTATCGAAGATGCCCGGATATTTAAGTGGAAATATTGGACCTTTGATTGGTTTGTCGCCTCTTTGAACAATATATATTTCAGTTATATGAAATATTGATTACTTATTCAAGTGCCTTTTTGGTTTCAACAGTACTAGGCTTGGGCTCTGAACTGATTTGTCCAAAGACATATTCACGTGGCAAGTGGCACGGTCAGCATTTAAACCACGACCCCGATTTATATCAGAGGAACAGTTGGGCGTTTTAACCAGGTAGTTACACAGAACCCCATTAACGTTTTATGTTTTACTTTTAAGACCGTCAAAATATATTAATTTAAAATCTTTATTGCAAATAAGTTATCCTAAATCGCAGATCTATCGCATTAAACTTGTAAAGTATTCATTTTCTTACAGATATTTTGATAAGCACGCATAGCTCCGTTAATAGACGTTTATGCAGTAAGGGCCTGGTTCTTAAGTAACGTTATGAAAAGTTTAGATGTTCGCTAGTCAAACTTGTATTCAGCAATGAATCAAATGACCGCCACGCCAACAAGATGTCGCTTAATGAAAACGATCGCTTAAAACACACAACTAGCGATTAAATATATAAATGTTACTTTATCATTCGTTACTAGAACTCATTAAAATTGTCTCCTTTACTTCAAACGATACTGGATAGAGCTACGCTAGTTGTTAAATCAAATTGAGATTTTTCTAAGAAGATTAAATTTTTAGGTGGGTATGTTAAGAGTGGTTCTTCATTAAAAGACGTCGCTTATAACAGTGTTTCTGTAATTAGATTTATAATGCTCAACCAACTCATTGTTGGCCCAGAAAAAATTCAGTGACTAGAAAGTCATACAGGAAATCATGTCGAGCCCTCTAAAATTTTACTTTAACCCATTCCCACTCAGTGACGCCTGTAGACACCTCCAAGGAAAAAGGCTAAGGAAAACATTTTGGAAAATGAAGAAATTGCTTGCCACAAGCAATTTCTTCATTTTCCTCAATGTTTTCTACCCAGAAAGTTGAAAAATCCTCAATTTCATAAACTTTAAATTGTCGTCTGCAACGTCTTTCAGTTTGGGCCAGTCTAAAACTTAGCTGTCTGGTAATGGATTAAGCTGTGGCCTAAGCAGACGCATACTTACTCCTGATGAAGAGAAACTCTATCAAGTCATTTTAAAATTCACCCACTAATGTAAAATATATGTTCTGAAAGTTTGACCTTCAGCAGTGAACCCGACCTTGGAGCCATTCAAAAGTTTGTTTCAAAAGCACATATTCTCATGATGGAAAATAGTTATACCAAGTT
Source organism: Fragum fragum (assembly GCA_946902895.1). Lineage (NCBI taxonomy): Eukaryota > Metazoa > Mollusca > Bivalvia > Cardiida > Cardiidae > Fragum > Fragum fragum. The sequence goes on along the minus strand of OX336368.1, from coordinate 39,132,226 downwards.
ATTGTGAAATTCATCCATAAATGTAAGAGACTTAGGACGGACTCCCTTACTAACGTACATACACCGACTCGTGATTGTGACAAATATAAATCGCTAAACGCTAGATGGATGGTCAAAATTATTTGTTGTATCGTATTAAAATATCACATTGATGCTGAATGTGGTAGATGGGTTTCTTTAGATCACACCGTTTAGTCGAGACTTGATCTCTCGTGCAATTCAACAGATTGGGATGTTTTTAAGATGTGTTCCACTGAGAGGATAGAAAGTGTTATTTATAAAGCTTTAATTAGCAATTCTTAGCCGACGTCTGGAACCTAATTTAATTGTCTGTACCACCACCACTCACATTTACTTTTGCAGTATGCCTTATGAATAGATTTGAAGTGTAACCAACAACCACACATATCTGTTTTTTTTGTCGAGCCCGCTTGCGGAGAACGAGACATAGTTGTCACAATGATAGGTCGTTGTATGTGCGTTAGTGCGTTAGTCCGTCCGTCCGTCTGAATTTGTCCGGACAATTACTCCTATATTTATGAATGGAATTCAAAATAACTTGGCACAATTATTCTCCATCATGAGTAGATGTGAAAGAATTTTTGGGATAGTTTTATGTCTAGGTCACAGCTCAAGGTCGAACACTAAAATTGTGGTTGTCAAGAGCATTTCTCCTACAAATAAGGGTGGATTTCAAAATAGATTGGCCCAATTATTTTCCATCATGAGTAGATGTAAAATTTGAAAGGATTTTTTTGATATCTTCAAATTCAAGGTCAAAGCTCAAGGTCAAACACTAAAATTGTGCTTGCCCGAAGCATGATGCCTACAAAACTTTGCGGGCACTACAGCATTTGTCCTGGAACAACCATCTAGTTATTATTGTAGAGGGAGAAAGGCTTTTTGGTCTCCTTTTGATAGAAATAGTCCAAATAATTTTTGAGAGTGGAATTCAGTAAAGGTTTATTTTAAAAGTTGGATTATAGTTACAGGTTTTGATTTAATAGGATTGTGCTATTATTATTGTTATTAATATGATTATGTTATTGTTGTTTGAAGATAAAAATTACCATCAATTTTATAATCATTTCAATGGTGAGAAGTATTGCGGGGTAATCGTAACTATTTACAGTTGATCTGTCACAGTGAAAAAGGACATTGTGAGGTTAACCGTTTCCCGTCTTTTGGAAATTTTAGACTGGTCCAATAGTAAAAAGTTGCTTTCAACAATGAAAATTGGATGCAATTTGAAATGAAACCATACTATATCGTAGAAAATACTGCAGGAAAAGAAAACACTGCTTGTAACAAGTATAAAGTATTAAATCACGGAGACGCAAAGTGCCGGATTTGTACAAGAAAGGGATAAAAACTAATGATTTGACGAATGCTGAGTGATACATGCATTGTAGCGTGATCTTGTATCTAAGACATTCAACTTGTTACTATTTGTGTATCGTGAAAGTGTACACAAAAAACAATCCTGTCGAAAAAAAGAATTTAGAAAAACATGTGTGATAGTTGCAAGAAAGAAGGTTAACTACATTAACCCGACTAGGATTACTTATAGACTAAAACTACTGCTACCCCTTATAAAGAACGGCTAGAAATATACAAGCGTTTTGTCAAAGATAAGGCCATCATCACCGTGCAGCAAAACATTAAGACTATATGTAGTTGTACAGATGTTCCTTAAAGAATGGAACATTCTATTTCTAGGAATGCTGCAACTATTACACTAAAAAAGTAGTAGTATGTATTCTCAATTGAATCGCATTAGTTGTACAGATGTTCCTTAAAGAATGGAACATTCTATTTCTAGGAATGCTGCAACTATTACACTAAAAAAGTAGTAGTATGTATTCTCAATTGAATCGCATTGGCTCTTTGGTCAATCAATTAAATGCTTTTGGTAAGGGTGGAAATCACTACAGTTAGTGCGAAACCTGGCATGAATAATTAGATATTTCCTTTCTCCAACAGTAAATAGGAGAGAAAGAGAATTGATATCGCGTATCACGTTATACACCGTGGTAATTTTGGTTCGAAGAAGAGGGGATAGTTGAGAAAATAATTATCTGAAGATCCTCCTCTCCTGGTCTCTATTGTACCATTTAAGAGCGTTAATTGTAGTTCTAAAAGAGTTTAAGTCTTCTGTTCTTCGGTGTTTACATAGTAAGTTTACCTTATTTATGTGTTAAAACGGCGTTCTTAATTAAGCCACATGTAAGTACATGTGCACGCACTAATCAAACAATAGACGGTAAATCCATTTACTGAACTGCAAGTGTTTGAAATCGATACTGTAATCTGCTTATATACCACAGATGGAAAATTAAAGAGTTTCGTTAGTTTGGTTTTATACTAATTTAAGTTCGCATAGAAAATCTAGTCTGAAGCGATACATGTAGTCTACTTCGTTTATTTGAAGAACGTAAATTTATAAATACTACTATAATATTGCCGATTATTTACAGTGAACAATATTTTCTTGCGACGCGCAAGATTTTCTTTTCGCAGAATATTTTTTCCCGCTTACAACGTTTAAAATCCATCGAAACTAGTAATGGTTTAAACATCGATTGGGAAACAAGTTCTTTCAACTTAGATTAATCCCTCTCGATTACTGCTTCCTGGAGATTACACCGGCACTCATGCTAAATGTTTGGGTCAATGATAGAACCAAGATCGATAGGCGTTCCCAGGAATCAAACTCGGGACCTCTTGATCGGGAAACCGACGATCTACCTCTAGTTAAAGGCTCTATGACTCTCCTAAAGGAAAAAGGAATCCTGAAAACGTCGTTGAATCTGTGACATATTCTGAAATTATTGATGGAGAAGTCGGTAAAAAAAAAATACCAAAGAGGATTCTTCTCTGAGCAATGTTGTACCGACTAGAGCCGTAGTGACTTTAACGTGCACGAAAAGGTTTAGAATGCACTCTGTCTAACTATATTGGATAATATTTCTGTAATTTTCTACCATCGTTTCACAATGATTAATTCAGTAGATTCCGTTTTAGATATCTCCTTTTCTATCTACTTTTACAGTACCCAAGGGACATTATCCTCATACAAAGTGAGATAACCCCTTTCATTACCTACAGAAGTTCAACAAAGCGACAATTTAGCCAACTTTATATCCCATTATATCTTTCAATTTATCGACGTTGTCATTCTAAAACCTCGTAACTACAGCTTGATTCAAGCTGTAGTTACGAAGTTTTAGAATGACAACGACAATATGCATTGAGTTATTTCTCCGATGGCTCTTCTTTTTTTAAATTACGAGTCCTTTATCATATCATCCAGCTAAGCAATTTTTCTTATGCATTTATCATTGAATGAATGCTGTCTTCAAAGCAAAGAAGAAAAACCAGCGGAAATCGGGTGGAAAAAACACCATAAGATAAATAAACCATTACCCGACGACAAAACTTAAGCATGGTCCGATTTGAAAGAAATGGCAGACGACATTTTAAATTGCGATAAAATTGGTAAATAAGTAGAAAATAGGTTAGAATACATTCTGAGTAAAGGAAAAATCGATTTTATAAGCAATTTAACACTAAGATTTCCATGTCCGTATATATGTCTCCAGGGCGTCAAAAAGAGCCACTGTGTGATTATTGGTTAAAGAAGTATTACTGATAATCAGAAATTGAATACTTTAAGTCATCTTTTTGTATCAATCCTATTGAAAGCAAAACTAAGTTGGCAGCTTTATTCGCTAGTTTCTAACTTGAATAATAGGTAGTTTCATCACCCGTAAGAGAAAAACACACATCATTGAGCGTACAAAATGACGTAACTAAAGCTGAAATAAATTTGTTCTGTGAGTATCGATACGTGTCGACATTACGAGTAAGATATATGTCAAGCGTCAGTCATTAGAAATAAATAATGTCTGGATTTTCACCGGATATTCTGGTCAAGATATGAGTCTAGAGATAAATTAATTAAGAACCGACGTAACTGAGAGCAGGATACTCACTTAAGAGATGTAGAGAATATAATTTGTTTTCGTGGAGGTATGAACCGAAAAACCTAATCACAGTGTATGAATACGCGGAGCGTATTCATACATTGTGTGATTAGTTTTTTCGGTTCATACCACCATTAATACAAAAAATATTTTCTTCCTTTCTTATAATTTAATAGCAACGAGCGATAAAACAAACGCTTTACAAATTTTGACACCTTTTTGTGAGGGGCTATTTTGTGCGTAAGTTATGGAGTAATGAATAATTTTTTCGACCAATCAGAACGCCCGTTTTTGATAGATGAAACTAAAAATCAAATTATTCAAATATGAATGAATGGATTAATGAATGAATGGATTCTTGACATAAATCACCCTTACCCATTCTCTATGATTCGTAGATTGACCCACGTTCAAAATGTCGCCTGTATTTTGTGTCAAAATGGACCCGTCTAAAATCTGTCGTCTTGTAAAGGATTATAGGTTATCTTCATGTAATGAATTGGAGAAGAATGCCACAAACTACGAAAGACCGGTGGTGACATCATGTATTCACAGTTCACACTTCAAACTTCATACATATTAAGTCTGAAATTGGAAGTGTGAAATGTGAATTATGAGACCAGTGGTGACTTCTTAAATTCACAGTACATAATCAAACCAAATTAAATATGAAGTTTGAAGCGTGAAGTTGGAAGTATGAAGTGTGAAGTTGGAAGTTTGAAGTGTGAAGTTGGAAGTATGAAGTCGGAAGTTTGAAGTTGGAAGTTGGAAGTGTGAAGTTGGAAGTTGGAAGTATGAAGTGTGAAGTTGGAAGTATGAAGTGTGAAGTTGGAAGTATGAAGTGTGAAGTTGGAAGTATGAAGTGTGAAGTCGGAAGTTTGAAATGTGAAGTTTGAAGTCGGAAATTTTAAGTGTGAAGTTAGAAGTATGAAGTTGGAAGTATGAAGTGTGAAGTTGGAAGTATGAAGTGTGAAGTCGGAAGTTTGAAATGTGAAGTTTGAAGTCGGAAATTTTAAGTGTGAAGTTGGAAGTATGAAGTTGGAAGTATGAAGTGAGAAGTTTGAAGTGTGAAGTTGGAAGTATGAAGTGTGAAGTGTGAAGTTGGAAGTTTGAAGTGTGAAGTTGGAAGTTTGAAGTGTGAAGTTGGAAGTATGAAGTGTGAAGTGTGAAGTTGGAAGTTTGAAGTGTGAAGTTGGAAGTTTGAAGTGTGAAGTTGGAAGTATGAAGTGTGAAGTGTGAAGTTTGAAGTTTGAAGTTGGAAGTTTGAAGTGTGAAGTTGGAAGTATGAAGTGTGAAGTTGGAAGTTTGAAGTGTGAAGTTGGAAGTTTGAAGTGTGAAGTGTGAAGTTGGAAGTATGAAGTCGGAAGTTTGAACTGTGAAGTTGGAAGTATGAAGTGTGAAGTGTGAAGTTGGAAGTTTGAAGTGAGAAGTTGGAAGTTTGAAGTGTGAAGTGTGAAGTGTGAAGTTGGAAGTATGAAGTCGGAAGTTTGAAGTGTGAAGTTGGAAGTATGAAGTTGGAAGTTTGAAGTCGGAAGTTTGAAGTGTGAAGTAGGAAGTATGAAGTGTGAAGTTGGAAGTATGAAGTGTGAAGTTGGAAGTTTGAAGTGTGAAGTGTGAAGTTGGAAGTTGGAAGTGTGAAGTTGGAAGTTTGAAGTGTGAAGTTGGAAGGTATACATACATCCAACTTCCAACTTCCAACTTCACACTTCAAACTTCCGACTTCATACTTCCAACTTCCGACTTCATACTTCCAACTTCACACTTCACACTTCAAACTTCCAACTTCACATTTCAAACTTCCGACTTCACACTTCATACTTCCAACTTCACACTTCATACTTCCAACTTCACACTTCACACTTCAAACTTCCAACTTCACACTTCAAACTTCCGACTTCACACTTCATACTTCCAACTTCACACTTCAAACTTCCAACTTCACACTTCACACTTCAAACTTCCAACTTCACACTTCAAACTTCCGACTTCACACTTCAAACTTCACACTTCATACTTCCAACTTCACACTTCAAACTTCCAACTTCACACTTCATACTTCCAACTTCACACTTCAAACTTCCAACTTCATACTTCCAACTTCACACTTCACACTTCAAACTTCCAACTTCACATTTCAAACTTCCGACTTCACACTTCATACTTCCAACTTCACACTTCAAACTTCCGACTTCACACTTCATACTTCCAACTTCTCACTTCATACTTCCAACTTCAGACTTCATACTTCCAACTTCACACTTCATACTTCCAACTTCACACTTCAAACTTCCAACTTCACACTTCATACTTCCAACTTCACACTTCACACTTCATACTTCCAACTTCACACTTCAAACTTCCGACTTCATACTTCCAACTTCTTACTTCCAACTTCAAACTTCCGACTTCATACTTCCAACTTCTCACTTCACACTTCCGACTTCATACTTCCAACTTCTCACTTCAAACTTCAAACTTCCGACTTCACACTTCAGAGTTACTATGTATGAAGTGTGAACTGTGAATTCTTGATGTCACCACCGGTCTTTCGTAACAAACAGTTCATATTCTCGATTTATGCAGACCTGTCTTCATTCATTACGATTCCGATTATGCAATAGTGCCAGACAATTGATTAATCAAGGAGAAAGGCAGTTTATTATTTGAAATGGCAGCCAAGCAATAAAACCTCTAAATAGCGTCTGCACAGTATGGTGACATCGTAATTCGAAATGTCTATCAAGCTGTCTCTTCGTGCTGATATGTATGGTGCACGAAACTGGTCGTGAGTCCATTCTAAGTCGTGCACGCAAAAGATAACGCGTACATAAAACATGTGCAGCAACAAATTTCAGGCCTGAACATGCACCAGTATAAAATGTGCATGTGCGCATTAAATTACGAATGCACGCATACAATGAAGTTCGCTTTTAACAAGACTCAAAGAAGGGGAAAATTCTACTTTTTATTTACCAACGTAAAAATAAAAATATATCAGTCATTTCCACACAACCTCGCAGTTTTATCAGCTACAGAAAATGAACGCTGGAAAACTTCGTGAAAAGAAGAAACTGCTTCTATCTGTGGTTTTTACACTGTCTTACTTCTAAATTTGCAAAAACTTTTTATTGTCGTCTGCAACTGGTTTTAATTTTGGTAAGTTCATAATTTTGTTGTTGGTTAATGAGTTAAGCTTACAGAGAACTTAGAAGTTCGAGTAATCGTCGCTGTTTCATCGTTAGCGGTAATACGACAATTTATCAACCTGTAGTTACGACGTTTAAGTCGTCAAACAAACAAGAATATTTCACATTAATGTCGGCCATTACGGAGTTCAAAGTTCATTTCCGCTCTAAATGAATGATTCGATTGGTCGGTTGTTTCATAGATAATTAAACGCTAGCTTAAGCTATAATTTGATTCCCACAGCTGGATGCAAGATTTTTTCATTTAGAATTGGGTAAATCAAATTATTAACAATGGCCCATCTTCTTTGGAAAAGTTTCCGTTTTGTTTTCTTTTTCATGGAGTCACATTTAATAGATAAACTTACAACAAGAGGACAGATGTTCCCAGTGAGATTCATTGTTATCCTTGTATCTTTATTTTTTTTATTATTATTATTTTTTTAACTGGGTACTATAGATTAACCAAACAGATATATAAAAAATGGTTGCAAAAAAGTAGTAATTAGATATAATTGGGTGAATATTGAAACCTCAATTACATTGCCTTTTTATTCTCAGAGTAAAACAGAGTTTGTGAATAAAGACACCTAATTTAATTATCTATATCCGCATCATGATTTGAATCCTCAGCAAGAACAAAAAGATGAAAACGTTGTTAACCTTTCGCAAATGAGGTAAGATGATATACGAAAAACCCAACCAACCTTGTTTGCGAGGAAATGCACATTGAATACTTTGGGCAGGTGAAAAGATTATAGTAAGGTTTGAAAATGTTTGAAGGTAGGAAATATCAATTTACCGATTATCTTTAATCCAGAAATAGGCCTTCTGAAATTCAATCAACTTGTTTTATTATTCAGCTCTGACATTTCATAATTTGATTGTGTTTTTGTAAAGATCTGTTTAAATCATATCAATCTCTGTGAATATAATTCTGGATTACTGCAATAAACGACATTTAACAAAACGTCGAAAATAATGTGAAGTTCATATGCCCGTTTTCACTCAAAGTAGTGTATAGCGGCAAGGGACAGATTACTCTGACACGAAAGCAAGCGAAATATTCTTAGAACAATTGTCTACAGTTTTATGATATATGTTACTTATATGTCACTTATATATTGTCATATGCCGAAAGGAAAGAAAAATCCTTGGACAGGAAAAAAGAGCCTATGGCGCACTTGAGATCTGAAATTCAATATTGTAGCAGTGACGTCAATAAATTTGCTAACACACCACTGATCAAAAGGACGAAACAGCTTCCCTGAAAGTATACGAGGTCACATTAACTTGCTGACTCTCCAAAGATGTTTGCCTGTTTGTAGCGCAGAAGATTTAACTGACTATTGTATAACAGAAACACTCTCTCTATGTAACATACTGTAAAACAGAAACGCGTCATTAAAACCGTAAAGTAGTTCTCGGAGGAATCTGATACGGTCTTCTGATCAGATGAGTTCAAGAAACATCCCCGCCATAAAAAAAAATATCCCTCAAAAAGTATATTAAAGCAATGTAACTTGTATAGACAATCTGTCTTCGAAAATAAACCATTTAAATGCAACACTCTATGCGTTAAATGTTGTTTTACCGTACTAAATGGTCAAGTTCAAAATTAGGATACTGCATGTCGCCGATCGCAAAAAAATAACCCGCACATGCTCAACTACAGTTGATGGATGAAGGAATCATTCGACTAATCAAATTATTCTTTTATACCGGTAGTTAAAGTCCAATATTTGAAGACATTATTTTAAAACGTTTTGTCGGTTGGCGACCTAAACGCTTAGTCAAGCTGTAGTTATGACGTTTAGGTTGTCAACCAAGTATATTTACATTTTATTTTGTGTTAATGACCACTTATTTTTGCAAAGTAGCGCCGTAAGATATCAAAGTCGAACTTCCTGTCGGAGCTCAGAGGACGTAACCAGCGATCCGTTTATTCTCATGACTTTGGGTATCACATAAATGTTTGTCAAATTAAATTGAGCCTTTGCGTGACATTTCTAACCATTTCGCATGTGCGTGACTCGCACACATTGAGCACCCGGGACAGCCATTCGGGGCAATTAGAATATTCGCTGATTGTTTAAAGAAGCTTTGGGTCAGTATCTATCTATAGAGCGCAGAGTGAAGACTCTGATCAGACTGTGCGGATGCACAGGCTGATCTGAGTCTTTACTTGGCGCACATGTGTAATGGTTGGAAATGTCCCGCATGCGCTCAATTGTTATTATCCAGGGTATCCAAAAGCCCATAATGAACTAATAGGGGAAAGTACATAAGCTTTATGAACGACTGAAAAGCAATGTCGATAGCTCTTGATAAGAGAAACTGGTGACAATCTAATTCTGTTATTTCTGTTCCATACCTTATGTTGTGGGTATTCATTGGAATCGTCTCACCAAGCCAATTCCAATGAGTTACCACAACATTAGTAAGATGGACAAATAAGTAAATATCATTTTTTAGAAGTCGAATATTTCCCAATATCTGTCGGCCTGAAAGTTGATCAAACAAGGTTTGGGTCATATTACACGGATATTGAAACGTTGATATGGCGGATAGTGTATGAAATGTCATGCGAATAATGTTGAAATTCGAGACCATCACATTAGATAGAAATATACAGACGTTAATAATAATGTTTATAGTCTTTTAACCCATTCCCACACAATCCCGCTGTTTACGTCCCTTAAGCAAACAACCTACGAAAACATTATAATGATACGCAATTTCTTGATTTCTCGCTGTGTTTTCTACCCTTAAATACATAAATAAATTTCATCGAGTAAAATTATCGTTCTTGGGCTTTAGACCAGTCCAAAATGTTGGGGCCAAGTAATGGGTAAAATTCTAGAACAGTTGCTTTGTGGTTACCCTCCGCATAGAAATGAACGCACAGAAATGAACGCTTCTTCTTTCCGCGCGGAATAAAGTTTTCTTAACTCGTTACCATACCGTGACATATTTAGACACTCCTAAGGGAAAACGACTGGGAATATATTGTGTAAAATGAAGAAATCGCTTGTCACAAGCAATGGCTTCATTCTCCACATTGTTTTCTAACCTTAATGTACAAAAATTCAAAGTTTTATCAACTAAAATTTGTCGTCTACAACATCTTTGAATTTTGGCCAGTCTAAAACTATGACGTCTGGTAATGGGTTAAAGCGGTGTCATTTATAAAGGGTGTGGTCTTATAGCTAGAAATGTATCCTTTTTCAGAAAATAAGAATACGTCTTTTATAAAATGATGAATGATTTATGCAACTGAACCAACTTATCAAGGTGATCTCAGGCATTCACGACCCAAAAGATGTCTTATTTGACAATCGATAAAATTAAGCAAGACTTGAAATGTTATTCCCCAAAAATGTCTTTTCTTCATAATTTGAGTAGCATTTGAGTTTCACCCCAACTCATATAATGTCGTTTACAAGTTAATAATACCCCTACCACATGTGAATGAGTCTAGAATTGTTCAGTTTGGTAAAGGTTTAACATGTTAGACCATGGTTAACCTGTAGTCTTATTGGGAATAATTGAAAATAAAAACCCCATTCTAGTGTCTTGAGCATGATCCAAAGTTCGGCAAAAGACACAAAAAAGACAAAAAAGAGGACTATGATGGTCCTATATAACTCACCTAGATATGAACAGAGATCGCACAATATAGGGCTAATTCTCAAGAAAGAGCAATAATTTGAAGCATTTTGGTAGAGCACCACTGTGCGATATCGTATGCAAAATATCAAAGCCTTTCGGTTTGGGAGCAGAAGATTTTTAAGATTCCCTTCTTTATTTCTATGTAAAATCGGGTATCGCAAAATATAGGAATATTTCAAGTAAGGACAATAATTTGAAGTAGTTTGATATGGGCCATTATTCAATGTCACATGCTAAATAGGTCTTTCAGTTTGGAAGGAGAAGATTTTTTAAGTTGTTCACTCCGTTGCGATGGCTACCAGAGTTCTTTGTGGATTTCAATCCTGTGAACTACTTTGAAAGAACATCACTAAAGGATTATTTTGTGAAGTTTCATCGTAATCTGGTGGGTGGTTTAGAAGAAGAAGACTTTTTTTGTAATTGTGAACGGCCGAACGGACAGACTGACAGACAGAGGGGCGTCGGTGAACTAACGTACCGATCACAATACCTCACCTCGAGCACTTCGTACTCAGGTGAGCTAAAAATGTCATTGCCATACGTGCCGTATTTCTGAAATACTACTGAAAGTAAGGTTTAACCAAATTCACTTAATAACAGTCTAGCTAGCTCTCATGATCAAAACCTTTTTAACTTTTCCAATGTAATCTATTTCCCATGACAGTCCACAAATAATTAAGATATCACTTAAGAAACTTGGTCAATACTAAATTAGCAATTTATTGAGAATTACATCTTACAAGAAACAAACGAGATATTGTGAATATTTATGTAACCTACTGCGACCCATAAGTGGCTTCAAAAGGCTAATTCAAAACGTCAATAATATCCAAAGAATTGTTTTGAGCATCCGTAACTTGTGTCTGCTTATATTAATTTCTACGTAGTGTTGTATGGCTTATAATCCTCGCGGTATACAGTTGGTATGCTGAGTTCTTAAAACAGAAATTTTGGAATCAGACAATTGGTAAAGGCCTGTTTACACACGTAGGCTATACGGTGCCGCTACGATTCACCTCGATTTGTAAAATCGTCGTGTACCGTGGTCATTCGTAGTAAAACCGTGGTGAAGCGTAGTGAATCGTGATGATTCGGGAAACTCCACGGTAGCGCTACGGAAGTTTAGAGGTAGTTATTTGGCGTGGTCTAATTCGTAGCGCAACGTTAGTGGAATCGTGCTTATTCGTACTGACACCGTGGCTATGATCGAGGCTATTCGCGAAAGATCGTAGTCAGTTTTGGAATCTTTGACACCACGAATTCTCACGATTCACCACGAATTGTGTACGGTTGCCCTTCGAATCATCCACGAATTTGCTACGAAGCTCTGCGATTAGCTCGTAACGTTATCGCCGTGAATCGTACTAGTACCGTATAGAACCGTACAAGCACCGTGAGCATTCGTTGTGACACCTTGGTCAATCCTCATTGACTGTCGCGTTTCCGTCATGAATCGTCATCGATTCGTAGCCATACCTTACCGCCCAGTACTTATATCGTAGACATGCTTACTAAAAACGTACTGACAATGAATATTTCTACTTTTCGCCACGATTCATCCCGATCCATCCCGATTTTTCTGACCAAGAGAAATCTCGGTGAATAGTAGAAATCGTGAATGAGTAAACGGGTCCTCATTGACCGTCGCGTTTCCGTCATGAATCGTCATCGATTCGTAGCCATACCTTACCGCCACTGTACTTATATCGTGGACATGCTTACTAAAAACGTACTGACAATGAATATTTCTACTTTTCGCCACGATTCATCCCGATCCATCCCGATTTTTCTGACCAAGAGAAATCTTGGTGAATAGTAGAAATCGTGAATGAGTAAACGGGTCCTAAGCGAAGCTAAACACAACTAACTTTATCAAACCTTAGACGAAATTGTTAATTCGGCATGCCGAAAGGAAGGCGAATAACTCGCTTTATTTTAGGAAGACTGCGCGTTATTTAAAATTTTCTTATCTAAAACAAATTATATAGCACCCTCGTATCACGCGTTTTTCAAAATGTACAGTTGTTTGGAGGAGACAGATTTTGAAAAAAAAATATTATATCGAACCAAATTTGCCACTTCCCTTCTACCCTAGTAATATCCTACTGGATTTTCCACACTGGGTAACACTGGTGGACATCTGCATCTTCAATCAAAATCAGATTTGAAAAGTCTTGGACTGAATCCATGATGAACACATTTCAATGGCCTTTAACGCATTCCGACACGATCACTCTTT